>ML685781.1:18451434-18511001 GCA_007922175.1 Pelusios castaneus
GTCGACCCAAGCGTCCAGTGTGGACGTTCTAGGTCGACTTTGTAAGTTCCCCCCTAAGTTGACTTTAAATTTAAGTGTGGACATGCTAAGTCGACTTAGTTAAGTCGACTTATCTAAAGTCGACTTAAATTAACAAGTGTAGACATAGCCTATGTTCTTTGGGAGCAAATTCTAGTCATCGAATGATCACTGAAAGTGAGTTTTCAGCTTGTGTGCAAGTGTGTTTTACCATAGACGTATGTGTTATAAGGGATGGGACACTGATGCAGCAGAGAGATAGGGTTCCCAGATCCCCTCCCAGGTGCCTGGTCCAAAGACCAAGAACTGAATGTACTTTAGGATGCTGGATACACAACACTTCTTTTGTGTGCAGGTCCAGTCAAAACACTGCATTGAAAGAGGGCTGCTAGCCAATAACTCTAGCCTCGTATTTCAGAGCCATTCATGGGCAAGTCCAGTTTTCTTTGGGCAGGAAAAGGTTTCTCTATTCCTGGTTCTCAATGACTTCCCTGAAGACTGACATTCAAAACTCTAGTGGCTGTCTGAAGCCATCCTCCTCATGCTGTGGTCAACCAATTGAGGGACAGAAGCAATGTCATATGACTTACATGACCAATCACAATTACCAGCAGTGCCTGAACGTCAAATCTCGACCATAACATGCAGGTGGGAATCTATCCATACAGGTACGTATTCTATGTAGGCACCCAGGAAAGGGGTCTCTGAACCTACCTTCTAGATGGGAAGACCCAGGGTGCTGCCATCTGGCTTTGGAGCAGATGCAGTGGGCTCCACCTTGCTGGGGAGCTGAGATCCTGGTCAGGGGAGTGGAGATGGCTTCTGGGGAGCTCTGTCCAAGTTAGGAGGTGATGCTTGAAAGCCAGAAGCTGCTGCTGAGCACCTGCTGGGGTCTCTAACCAAACAGGGAGCCGTAGCGACTACTGCCTGGGGTTGGCTTGCAGTGAAGGTGGTTTGTGTAACCAGCACCTTTGTAGGTTGGGAAAGTGCTTGCCAGGGCTGTAGGAGAGCAAACAGACTATAAGGGGTCTGGTGTGGCCTCACTGTCCTTCCAGGGTTACTGATTTCTGGCTGGAATAACTCCCGTTCTCAGTGGGGTTGTGTAGCTTGGAATGATCCCAAGTTAGCTCTTCGGTGCCTTCGCTGGACTGTTTTACTGGACCAAGAGAGTGCTGCCCGCAGCTTCAAGATCTTTACCCGCGCCCACGCATGCAGGTAGGACTCTGGTGCTGAGGAGTGCACGCTCAGCCGTGGGGGTCAGTGGGGACCGTGTAAATCTAAGCTGCTTCACTTTCAGGCACTGTGCTGTTGCAAACGGCGTTCCTTCACTGAGCTCTGACGTGCCCCTCACTGATTGAAAGAGCCTGAGACACTTTACAGAATCGCGGTCTATCAGGTTTTTCTAAGCTGCTCAGTACAGGTGTGTTCGCTCTAATCGAAGGGTGCATTGGGGGAATATTGTCTGTAGTTGAGTTAGGTCGGCTCAGGTGCGTTTCCTGGAGGCTCCTCAGGCACGCCAGTGAGTGTGCGTAGGGTCCAGCCAGGATTCGTTTCCTTTATAAGTGGAAGGACTGCCGCGGAGGGGTGACTGGAGCGGCGGTTCTCAACCGCTGTGCCCCACACCACGGTAAGTGGGTGATGGCTGGATTCGGCCTGGGGAGTGTGGGCTGGTGTGTCCTGCAGGGTCACGACACGCTGCCAAGTGTGTCGCGACCCACAGAAGGTTGAGAACCACTGGACTGGAAGATTCCACGCGTCCAGCAGCATCAATCGGAAACGCAGGGTCTTGATTGCCGACGGATCAGGCGCCCTGGTGAGTCATGCTTGCCCCTGAGTAACCCGGGGAGGGCCCAAGAAAAGTTCCCCTTCCCTTCCTGTGTAGCAGTTGGTACAGCTGCTTTCCTTGAGCACCTCCCAATGCCAAGGGCTGAATGAGGCTCACCCCCCCAGTGGTACTTTGCTTCTTCAAAGGGGACAGGTCTCTCTGGGCTGCTCTACAAACTGGGCACAGGGACGCCATGCTGCCCCCTCCGACAGGGCGATGCAGAAGCCAGTGTGCTCAGTCAGGGATGGAGCACCTCTGTTCTGCCCACTGTCGGCCAGGAGAGAAAATGTCCCTAGTAACATAAGCCAAAGCCAAACAGCTTTTATGCTGGAGCCCAGCTGGCCTAAGATGGAAAAATTCTCTTTTAGTAAGTGTCCTGCCCCTGGCTGGGATTGGCCAGTTAGTGTTTGTATTGATGATGTAACACGCGCGAGCTGGCCTTTCATTGGTTGAAGAATGCTGCCACTTGATATCTTGCTGGAGAGATTGGGGGATGGCGTGCTGTGCAAGATACCCATAACTCCATTTGAAGTCAGCGGGAGTGACGCAGGTCCTGTGGGGAGAGAATCAGACCCTAGAAATGACTTTCTGCTGGGAGCAG
The DNA here is from genome assembly GCA_007922175.1 of Pelusios castaneus. NCBI lineage: Eukaryota > Metazoa > Chordata > Testudines > Pelomedusidae > Pelusios > Pelusios castaneus. Next base: position 18,453,879 of record ML685781.1, read on the forward strand.
CTCACTTCTTATTAACCTCCTTGTGCTTTATTTTGTTTCTTAATTACCTCTGGTCTCTGAAATCCTATTGCTCCAAATGCAATAGTAGAGTGGGATGTGAGATTCCAGCAAAGACAGCCTACTGGACCAGAATAGCCCCATCAAGCAGACTTTTTATTTGAAACAAGTCTGGAAAACGCATTTCAACAGTAGCTCTATTCTATAAATCCAAGGGGCATATGGCCTCATTTCTCCAGAGTATTTTCCAATTAAGTATGCCTGGATATTCCAGGAAGGACTCCATTAATTTAGTTCATTTGAAGAGAATGTATTTAGAGAAAGGGGGTTAGTGATACAGACGTCATCTGCTTTGGCAAGAGCCATCATCATTATCAACCGGCACTCTGTCGTCTGTCCCTCTGCTAGAGATGTTAAAAAATAACGTACGACTGCAGCGCATTCCCTAATGGTTGGAGTAGAAATCTTTTTAAATTGTCTCATTTTTGCCAGTATCCTGAATCCATAAGAGAGACGGCTTGCAACACTCTGTTTGCTCAGCTGACATTTGAGAGAAAACAAATACCACCAGGATTTTCCTTATTACACAGCTAATTATGCAGAAACTTTATAGAGTCTGAAATTTAACTGCAGCTGTGGTTTTGACACTCTGGGTTTCCAAAATTGGGCATCCAAACTGTTTAGGGGTTCACAATTTATATTAATGGTGGAATGCCATATTGCTTGATCACCACTTAATTCCCCTTGTGTGTCAAGTGAATGCCAGCCTTCCGACAGAGAGAGCCATCTGCCCTATATGAAAAGGACAGCGTGAGATGCAGAGGGAAATTTCTAGTTCGTGGCACCCAGACATAATTGGATAGATCCCACTCGCAGTGCTGTGAGCTGTAATGCGGCCAACGGGCTTTTCGCAGAGAGCTCTATTATTATTGATGGCTGGATGATGTCTCCCATACCTGCATTGGGTCACGCTTTATTCTGGGAGTTAGCCCCACCGAAATCAATGGGAGCAAGATACTTCTTTGGCCTTAATGAACTAACCACGGCAATATCTTGTGAGGTAGGAAGGGCCTGCTTCTCTTCCCACCGGTAACCTTTATGAACAGGGCTTGATCCTGGGGGGAAGAGGTAGAATGAGGGGAAGGGTGGAGACCAGAGGGCCAAGCTCTGCCCCTCTAGGTCCCTGAGCAGGGCTGGATGGCATAAGAGCAGAGATCCTTCCTGGCTAGGGTGACTGGGCCAAATGTGAGTGGTGCTGTGACCCTGAGCTCCCGCATGCCACCCCAACCCCTCCACCATAGCAGTCGCACCCCCAGCCCTGGGAGAAGGAGATCGGGGCGCTGGCAATCCCAGTTCCCAGTAGTGTAGGAGGATTGACTCGTGCTCTTCATGCCTCTTGGGGAAACAGAGACACAGAAGGAGCCGGGTGACACAGAGACATAGAATGAGCGTACAGTGCTGGTGGGGTGGTGCTTGTTGGCCCGTGAGGAAAGCATGGGGCTGGGCATGGGGCAATGTGGGGGAAAGAATTCAGGGCTGGACTGGGTAGGGAGACCATGTGGCCGGGTGCAGGGGGAAAGCGTGGGGCAGGGAAAGCAAGACTCAGAATCCCTTCCTTAGGAAAATGCTGATTGCACCTCTGAGCCTGGAAGCGCTTCAGAGCTAGGACCAGACCAGAAGATCCGTAAATAAGGGTGATGAGAACACAAGTGACTCTCCTACACAATCCCCCGCCAAAGAGCTGGTACCTTCGCCTATGCAGTCAGGTGACGAAGCAAAAACTGCGCCCCAGCCCACGCCCAGAGCTTGGCTCCTGCTCTGGTGCAGATCCTGCCCCCAGCTCTTTGTCTAGCCCGGTGGTGGGGGTGTGGCCAATGACAAGTGAGAAGGCAAAAATAAGCATTGCTCTTTCCAGGGGTGGAGTCATTCGCTCCCTGTCCCCTCGATCTCGGCGCAAAGAGGAATCGTTACTTTCCAACTCACAGATTCTCCGTGTGGCACGGCCGTGGGGCTAAGTGGCAGCACTGGCTGCAGCGCCTTTCCCAGGCACCTGCCTTCAGCTGCGTTCAGCCCAACCCCAACTCTGGCAGAAAAAGGGGAAGATGGGCTCAGGAGAGAGACTCCTGTGCGGGCTGGTGCAGATGGTGGAAATGATTAGGGGGCGGGGGGAGATATGCCCCTGCTTGCCCCCTCTAGTGCAGGTCCCTGTGGAGAATTAATAATAATGCAGAAAAGGCAGACATTTTCAATAACTGTTTCTGTTCTATAATCAAACTGTTCTATATTTGCGGGAAAAAACTTGCTGCTCTCCTCTCCTAGCACCTCAGGAGGATGATAAAGAGCAGCAACTAAAATTAGGTATTTTTAAAGCAGTAGGTTTGGAAAACTTTCCTGCAAGAGTTCTGAAACAGCTGGGTGAGGCGCTTGTTCAACCGTTAATGCTGATTTTTCCACTAAGTCTTGCAAGACTGGGGAAGTTCCTGAAGACTGGAAGAAAGGGAATGTTGTGTCGGGATTTTAAAAGGATAAATGGGCTGAGTTGGGTAAGTACAGCCCTGTCAGTCTGACATCAATCCCGGGCAAGATATTGGAGCAGCTGATATGGGCTTGATTAATAAAGAATTAAAGGAGGGTAATATTGGCAATCAGCGTGGGTTTATGGAAAACAGATATTGGCAAATAACTTGATACCTTTTATGGAGAAGATGACAAGTTTGGTTGATAAAGGTGACAGTGTGGATGTAACATACTCAGACTTTGCTAAGGTATTTGCCTGGGTACTGCAAAGTGTTTTAATGAAAAAACTGGAATGATATAAAATTAACGTGGCACATATTAAATGGGTTAAAAACTGGCTAACTGATAGATCTCAATGTGTGACTGTTGGCAGCGAATCATTGAGAGGGTCTATTTACAGTGAGGTCCCCAGATGATCCTACACTATTTAGCATTTCTTATCTATGACCAGGAGGAAAACATAAAATCATCACTGATAAAGTTTGCAGATGAACTAACTACCCTGACATCTTAGCTGAGTATAAACTATGGTCCTTGGATTCTGCCGTGAGAGGGCCCCAGGCTGGATTTTCCTCTGGAGCAAGCTGGTTCTGCAGTCACAAGCTTGGTCCAGTGGAAGAAGGCGCTATAAGGTAGGCCCAATCTTTGACGCCCATTGATGATAGTGTTGCTTATTCCGAGTTCAAAATCAGGCCTTGTGTTTGTATGGATGGAGATGTAGGAAAATCCCCAGGATATGGACAAGGACCAGCAGGTTGGAAAATGGTAAGGATGCAAAGAGAAAGGCAAAGAGAAAGAAGGGGAAGAGAGGTAGCAAAATCAGAAATCGAATTATTTTATTTTAGATCTTGGAATAAACATCTGGTTTGGATTTTCAGTGAAACACCAGAAAATACTGATGAAAATGGAAACTTGTTTTGTAAAAAAAAAATATTTTTTTTTAAATGAAAAATTTTTGGCTGGCTGCTAAGGTCTCCTTGCGTGGTGGTGACGTGTTGCTAGAGTTCGAGAACTGTAGACGTTAGACATGGGAAAAGATCTGTTGGGTCACCCTGTCCAGCTCTCTCCTGACACAGGCCTCGCCCCTTGTCCCAAGTGACATGTCTTTGGCTGTTCCCCTTAACGACAGATGTTGCCCTATCAGGATGATCTCATGCTATTCAGCCTACATTCTCTTGCTTTGATATTCTCTCATTACACCTCATTATGGCTTTTTGTACCACCCGAAATAAGTCCTCTAGGCTTCGCTGCTCACATCCTTCAGCTCTTAATGGACTTCAGTGAGGATTCCCAGCCTGACAAAGGGAGGGCACTGGATTCCTCCAAGCAAGCAGAGTGCCAGTGTTTGCTGGGGTGGGCTTAGGCATTCCAAGGCCCTGTGCAAAAGTCAAGGATGGGTCCCTCCCTGCCGTGAGGCCTTGGGCAAATGCCCGCAATACCCTCCGCTAAGGCCGCCTATGGGTGTCTGAGAGGTCATTGAGAGCTGTGGGATCCCTGTCTACCAGCCTCAGCTCTCAGCTTTGGTGCTGTCACATGTCACAGCACCCTTTACCTGCAGGGAGCAGCATTGGGCCTCTCTGGCATGGGTCTAATGCACCGTTGGTGGTGGCCTTATGCAGGACCGCCCAGCCAGGAGGCACTGGGCCCAGAGAGGCTGGTGGAAGGAGGATTCATTGAGCCAGACAGTGGTGTGGGATCTTGGGGGTTAAAGCCAGATCTTGGTTCTGGAGTTGGTGGCTGGGATCCCTTCTGCAACACTCCTTCCCTTTGGTGAGGAAGCCATAGGCTGCCTGTCTCTACTTGGGAGAATCGGGGCAGCTGAGCCTCCAAAGGGGTGGGGAAAACAGCCAGGGGCTTGCTGATTACAGAAGCCAGGCTGGGGATCTCTGGAGACAGCAGCTGCCTTATTTATACCATTTGTGCTGCAGCCTTTGGCATTTAAAAGCCAGGATGCTGCCTGAGGGAAATGGACCCTGGGACTCTGCAGGGATGTTATTATTGGTCGTATTAGAAAAATGACCTATAAATAAACCTGAAGCCCCAGAGGGGATTTTGTTGCTGAATTTGTCAGCAGCTGTGTGGATTCTGGCCCGCTGGAGTTGTGCTGGCAGCTGGAGGAGGCTGAGGGGGGACCTCGGGGCTTGGTGAGAGGCTGCCAGGGAGAAGGAGAGCTAAAAAAAAGGAGCAGAAGAAGTGACTAAGTCACTGAGTACAGGGAGATCAAATGAAGACAAGAAAAGAGAGAAAGCAGCAAGTGATCTAGGTGTGAGTGGCAGGACCAATCCATTGCGGATGTATAGAGGCTCCAACGGGAAAGGGTGTCAGATGCTGCTCTAGATTGGTTCCTCCCTGAATCATTGCTTCGTCAGGCTGTATAGGGTTGGCCCTTTAATATTCCTGGAGGGAGTGGGATAAAAGCATCCGAGTTAAGATTTCTGTTCCCCTCCATCACATCACAGGAACCAGGGATGTTCCATGAAAATGAAAGGTGGCAAGTTGAGAACTGATCAAAGGAAATCCTTTTTCATTCACAGCCAGCCCATTGCTGGAGGGCTTTATTCTGTGGCCTGTGTTATACAAGAGGTCAGACGAGGTGATCACAGGTGATCCCTTCTGGCCCAGGAGCCTATGGATCGCTGAGGCCAAGGGCTTTGTGGGCCTTGTGTAAAATGAGAACCATTCTAATTTTAATATTAAAAATACAGCAGGGGTTGGTGTGGAATCTAAATCCCTACGCGTCCGGGAACAAGCCAACCTCCAGCTAGCAGGATAGCAGGAAACTTTCCCTGGGGACAGATTATCCCATAGATGCCCACCGCAGGGTTTCTTCCTCTGAAGCAGCAGGTTCCAGCCACTGTTGGAGACCGTATCTGGGACCAAGTGGGCTATGTGAGATCCAATCTGGCAGTTCCGATCTTCTTCATAGGTCTCGCTGTATAATACTAATCACTTTGGGTGCATCTCCACCCTGTATCTTCCTGGAAGAGAGGAATCCCATTAGGTGTTATGATAACTCAGTCTGAACAGTACAAAATCACACTGGCCATTGTACCACTTTGTCTCATCTCTCACACACGTCTGTCTAGCTATCCAGTACCATCTTTTGGTCTGTCTCAGCGTTGTGGTTTTTCAGGTTTCTTCCTGCTAGTGATCCTCTGAACTCTGGATTATTTCTTAGCCTGCATTTTTTGAAATATAATTTTGTTTGCTTGTTCTCCACCCATCTCTGCCTTTGGCGTTATTTTTCTGTCCTTACCAGTTTCTGCAGCTCCTCCTGGTTTATCACCCTCTGTTAATTTCGTTGAGCTGCATAGCACTGCTAGGTGTGGAAGCTATCCTCTGGTGCATAACCCTTGCAATTACGAGTGCCGTACTTCTAATTTTAGGGACTGTTAAAATTCACCCAGTTATTGAATTCAAAAGCAGCAGGAAGTCAACAAAAGCGTGTTTTCCACTGCCATGCAGATGCACATAAAACCCTGCCCTAGACAGGAAATGGGGTAAAGAAGAGCGATTGAGAGAAATGGAAGGGGAAAGAAGGGAGACAAAAGTAGATGGAAAGGAAGAGAAAGATGAAAAGAAGGAAATGAACATTGGAAGGAAAGAAATAAGTAACGGTAGGCATTTTTGAATTCAAGTCTCATTATTGTTTAGGGACTGGATATACGTTTTAAAGATGGAGTGCTGGAGCAACAGGGTGTTCCGAGCTGGGATAGAGAGGGAGGCTTGAAAACACACTCATTTCAATATTATCAGCAGAAGGAATGGTGGAAATAGAAATGAGGACAATCCGTTCCAGCTGGCTAGCATCAGCCTGTTCATAGGCAGCTTGCCCTGCCCTCACCAGGAAAGATAGCAGCCAGTCAGGGATCTATATTCCAGATGGGAAATGGGAGGTTTTCCTCCCTCCTCTTGGCATTCGTGGATTCTAGTTAATTAATGTTAATATTAATACTGAACTTGCTTAAACTATTGTATACAGTTTTATATAATTGGTGATGGGCTGATTTTCTTCCACATCTTCATTGATGATCTGGAGGATAAGTGGATTGCTCTGTCAGCAAGTTTGCAGATGGCACTAAGCTGGGGGAAGTGTTAGACATGCGGAAGGGCAGAAAAAGGATAGAGAGTGACTTTGACAAGTTGCTCCCATTCTGTAAATTCCCCATCTTCAAGCATCTGATGAAGTGGGGTTTCTGCCACGAAAAGTCATGCGATAAATAAATTTGCTATTCTTTAAAAGTGCCACCAGATTTCTTGTTTGTTTTGTTAGACAAATTGGTTGATTGAGCCAAAAACATTTTTTTTGATGAGGTTCAAGAAAGACAAGTGCAGAGTCCTGCACTTAGGATGGAAGAATCCCAGATATTGCTACAGACTAGGGACCGATTAGCTAGGCAACAGTTCTGCAGAAAAGAACCTGGGGATAACAGTGGACAAAAAGCTGGATAGGAGTCAGCAATGTGCCCTTATTGCCGAGAAAGCTAACGGGTATATTGGGCTGCATTAGTAGGAGTGTTGCCAGCAGATGGAGGGAAGTGATTATTCCCCTCTGTTTGGCACTGGTGAGGCCATATTTGGAGAACTGTGTCCAGTTTTGGGCCTCCCACTACAGGAAGGATGTGGACAAATTGGAGGGAGTTCTGTGGAGGGCAACAAAAATGATGAGGGAGCTGGGGCACATGACTTATGAGGAGAGTGTCCAGGGAGGATGGAGCCAGGCTATTCTCAGGGGTGGCAGATGACAGAATGAGGAACAATGGTCTCAAGTTGCAAATGGGGGAGGTCTAGGTTCGATATTAGGAAAAACTTTTTCCCTAGACGGGTGGTGAAGCGCTGGGATGGATTACCTAGGGAGGTGGTGGGTTCGCCATCCTTAGAGATTTTTAAGGTCCGTCTTGACAAAGCCCTGGCTGGGATGATTTAGTTGAGGCTGGTCCTGATTTGAGCAGGGGGTTGGACACTAGATGACTTCCTGATGTCCCTCCCAACCCTCATCTTCTCTGATTCTATGATATAATGAGGGTCCATCACTGGTTTTCTGCTGCTCTGAATTACTGCCTTTCTTCTCACAGAGCACCCACCCCTCTTTTTTGCTCTATTTATCTGGGGCTGGGACGCCAAGATGAGAGCTCACTGTTTGTATTCCCATGGCTTGGCATGAGGCCTATCGCTTTGACCTGGGATGATGAAACGGGAGACAATTGTACTGGTGCCCTGAGCTCCAGGCTGCCTCCAAAATACCTGTATGTGGGGTGAAATGTGGGGGTATGGAGTGTCAGCAAACATAATGTACTGAGGCCCCAAGTATCTCTTGATGGCCCTGCCCATGACGAGAAGCTTGCTCCTCATTTTGGGCTGAATTGTGTTAGTCTTACTACCACCCTACCCTTCAGTTTTCACCTCTTGCATCTTGATATAAGTTCTCTGAACAAAGAGATACTGGCCCACAGTTTGCACAGGGCCTGGCCTAATAGTCCCTGATTGGTGCGTGCTATTATAATCCAAAATAAAGAACCTTGGTTAGCTCTGACTTGCACAAGTAGCCTCATTCAAGTCAACGGATTCACTCGCCTGAGCTCCTCATTGCGAAATTGGGCCTTGGAAAATCTCCTTGCATGCTGGATTGTCAATAAAGATGTTATTTCCAGCACCTCCCATTTACAGGTGGAAATACCTTGAGGGTGTGCTGTGTGGGAGGCGTTATTGTCTTCCTTCTCTTTGCAGCTGTGGAGACCCCGGTTCTAGAATACACCCCTTTTTCTACCAGTAACAGAATTCCATGAGTGACCCTGAGTCTTCGTTCAATAAAGGCTTTGTACTCAGTGGAAGGTCCCCAGGAATGTACTTCCAAAAATCTTACAAAAAAAAGGTCCCAGGGGATGAGTTTCCGACCTGGCCTCTTAATGCTTTTAGAACTGAAGAGATGGTTCCTCTCCCTCCCCAAACGGTCCGTTCTTTGCTTGGCTGGCAAAGACTGGAGGGCCCCATCTTTTGCTGGGTTGAGGGACTCATTTTTTTGTAGTTTTCATTTAAGGCCAGAAGAACCCGTTGTGATCATCTAGTCTGACTTTTTGTATAACAGCCCCTAGACTCTCCCTCAGTGATTCCTGCACTAGTGTGGATCCAGTAAGACCTCCAGTCCTGAACTGAAGACTTCAAGGGGCAGAGAATCCACCACATTCCTTGGGAAGTTGTTCCATTGGTTAATAACTCTCTCGCTTAAAATTTTGCACCTTTTTTTCCAATTTGCCTTTGTCAACTTCCAGGTATTGGATCTCCTTCTGCCTTTATGTGCTAGATGAAAAGAGCCCTCTCCTGTCCATCACTTTCTCTCCATGTAGATACTGGTAGACTGTGATCAAGTCATCCCTTATCCTTCTCTTTGGCAAACTAAATAGCTCCTTAAATTGTGTCACCGTAAGGTGAATTTTCCAGTCCTCAAATAATTTATGAGACTCTTCTTTGAACCTTCTCCAACTTTTCAACATCCTTTTCAAATTGCGGATGCTCTCTGTAATGTAGCCATCTTGCAGTAATGTCTCGTATTCCAGCAGAAACACGACTTCCTTTTTTTTTTTTTTTGCCAGCTGGGCATCCAGACCCAGTTGGTAGTGGTTGGAGTGTGGCTATGTGGAGACTGTTTCCTCTTTGGGTTTTTGCCACAGTGAAGCACCTGCTTTTAGGTGACTATAAAACAGGGAATCGATGGCTCAGCAGGAGCTCTCCATTCCCTCTCCCTCAAGAAACACCAGTGGAAATCATTAAAAGTGCTTTTGTGGCCTTCATGTTTTGGAATAAAAAACCAGGCCGTGTCTCCTCCCTCTTCTGTAGATCTTTCCTGACTAATAGAGGCCTTTAATTTTCAGCAGAGCTCTGTGCACTACAGGCCATTCATCTCGTATATCGAAAAGCCCAGTTATTAGAGATGTCCTGCTAGGATGCTGCTCTAAAGATTTGTAGGGGGCCCATTATTGTTTCAGCAGCTGTTCCTGGCTAGAATGGGAACAGCAGTACATCATTTTGGTGAACCTAGTCTGTACCCCCAGCATGAGAGAAGGCATAATCTCGACTTTATCTTCTTGTGCTTCATTGTGTTTGGAGCAGGGTGTGTTTTCTGTCATTATTTTTGCTATTTTCTTGGGAGGCAGCCATTTCTTCAGAATGCCGGATTACTGCTGCCAATAGAGGAATATCCAATAATTTGCTTTTAAATAGTACCTTGTGAGACATTCGTGGGTACAAATAATTCTAATGCCAGTTACTCTGTATTCAGTAGCAACAGAAAGCCACCCACTACGCCTTGCCACCAATATTAAACAGCGGTTTAATGGAGAAAATAGGCTACTATTATTTAAAGACAATCTCCCTCTTAAAAACCCCCCTTGCCACCAATCGACCCTTCTAGGTAAGTCAGAATTTGTCCAGTAGGAGCCAGTTTTCAGCTGTGTCTGCTGGCAGGCTGACTTGGGCAAGTATTTAAGCTGTTTAATCTAAAATTGCCAGTTGCACGCTCTGGTCTGGCCTCTCAAAGTGGTTCCTGCGGGAGCCGAACTTCAGTCTGAATAGCCGGCAGTGACCTCGTGACCCAGCAGACTTTAACACAGCAGCTTGTTTTGTTCAGATCCATTGATAATAAGTGGGCTTTGCCATCTGTGAGGAAAAAATCTGTGTCCAACAATGGAGAGACACGAAAGAGGACGGGTCAGAAAAGAGCCGAAGTGCTATACTTACGTGTTCCCGTGTTCCGTGTGATGTGAACACCAAGTCTCCTAACAGCTTTTGGCAAGGGCTAAGTTTATGCTTCCAACCTGTCACTTTATTGCAATAGTAAATCAAGTCCTTTGCAGCTAGCTATCCCCAGAGACTAAATTGTCATGGAATGGGAACAGTCTGGTGCACTTTCAAAACAGCACAATATCTTCCAAACAGATCTGTGCAGCACATGAAAATATCAGCCAGAAGTTATGGGGTGAACAGAAATACACAGGCTTATCCCTTTTTGGCTTGAGCTGTTAGCCAGTTTTCAGGGTCCTGGGAGTTGTTTGTTTAGGAGAGAAATTGGTGATAGAATCAGATTTCTTGGATGTAATTGTGTGCCTACAAAGAAAGCACAAAGTCCTGCTTCCCTGAACACTGCAGGAATCAAACATGAGCAAAGAAGCTGTCTCCCGGTTCCAAGCCTCTTTCAGACAGCACTCTACCCAAAAAGCTTGCTGGGAGCTCTCTCAGGGCTTCTCTAGCTGTGTCTGGAGCATTTTTTTACTCCTTCTGTGGTGTTTTCTGCCTGCCTTTCTCCAAAATGCATCCCCTTCCCCTGTATTTACTTTCAGGCCTGAGTGAACACCCTGCCCACCTAGTTCAGATTCCTGGGCAACCTCTCCTCTGGTTTGTGTTTTTGAGTGCTGGCTCCTAATTTTTCCTTTATCCTCGTACAAAGCAGCATTTCTCTTGTTCCGTCCATTAGCTGGAATGCAAAGTGACTGTTGTATCCTTCAGCTTCAAATCGGTTCTTCCCCATGTAACACCAGCCTTGCCTCAACCCTGCCCACCATCTGAAATGGTGGCATCCCAAATGACCCATCCCAGACAAAGAAAAGACATCATTTATTCCATTTTAAATGATACCAGCACAATTATTGACAGCATTTTTCTGTCACGATATTTCCATGCCACCCACTCAAATGGATGGTATTCCATCCACATCCTGCTTGGAGCTCTTCCCTTTCCACCTGTCTTCCTTTCTGTCTCCTGGAAAATGCCTTTCTGGGCAATTCCACTCTAAAGTCTCCCTGTGTGACCTTACACCATCCCGCCTCTTCATTTAACCTCAAATTTTCCCTCGGGTGCGAGCTTCTAGAAGTTGGATTGTAGCGCTTTGCCATAGGCTGAATCAGTTTGAGGGGATGAGTGGGGAGGGGAGGATGAGGGTCACAATGAGTGTGGGGTGGGGGAGCAAGCGGGGGAGGAAAGGAGAGACTTATGGCCCTGCATGGATACAAATATATGGATCCATATCCAATCTGCTTGCACCAGAAATGGTCCGTGGTGGATTTGTAGGGCTCTAGAGAGATGAATTTGGTAACTGATGGCAGGGGTGGAGGGGGCTGAGTGGGAGGGAGGAGACAGCTGTGGAGAGGGCAAGTGGGAAAGGGGGCGTGGGGGAGAGTGTAGAGGTGGGCTGGTGGTGAAGGAGCTGGTGGGGAGCTGGCTGTCGGCAGGACCTGGGGAAGAGAGGGGTTGGACTGTGAGTGGGCCCCAGGTGGAAGAGGTGGGATGAGACGCTTGCCAGCCCAAGGGGAAGCTTTCACTCACTGCCCATGGCTCAGGCCCTTTAAAAATCATTGGGCCCCCTTAAAATTGCCAGGCCCATGACAATTGCTCCCTTCTCCCCTCGTCGGTGGGCATGGTGGCGTGTAGCTACAAGTGTCAGTGGAAGGCTATGGCCAAGGAGAGCCTTTTACCCAGCCCAGAGTCTTTCCCACAGGCAGAGAAGGACTTCATCAGGGGAAACACTGGAGCCTTTCCCTGTGGATGAGGAGGACTCCTATATTGGGGGACAGCAGGATATGGCACTACTAAAAATAGCAGGGTTGACGTGAGGTGTGACTTGGCCTGCTAGAGACAGGGTAAGATTTGTACTCCGGGTCCATGCCCACACTCTGCACCATTGACACTGTTGTATATAGCCCTGCTAGAAGGGCTCTGTGTGTATGTTCATCGCACACCAGGAAAGAATCCTGTGGTGTCAACGCACGCTTAGAGTGGGTGTGCCTTCCCACGCTACCCCTAGCCCTCAGTTTGCGGCGTGGACGTGCACTAGGTTTCTTTTCTGCAGCACCATCAGAGGTGGTCTACTCAAGCTGGAAACCCTTTTTCTGTCCCTCTCCTCAGATATTCATTTGGGCTGTGACGTTGAACTGAGCCCAATGAGTCTCCCAGGCTGTTTCCTCCCTCAACGGTAGCTCAGCTAATGAACAAAAACTAGGATAGTCTCTTCTCTGGGCCTCCAAGGGTGACAAAATGTTTCCTCAGTCATCTGGAGCTGGGGAGGGTGGGTGACCATCAGGGTCCTACCACTTTTTGATCAGATTAAACCTGAATATCTTGGCAACCTTGCGCACCAGGTCAGAATGCCCTTAGCTCAAATATTTACCCCTGGGCCCTTTCGATCACCATCTATTAGAAATTTCTAGCACATTGAGAAGTCATATGCATGCTATAAATGTAGGACCAGAGCTTCACGCGGTGTACACAGGAGCAGCATCACTCGAGGCAAGGTCCTTCTCCCATACAGTGCTCTGAATCGTTGTCACGTACACCTACGGAGTGCCTGACCCCCACTGTTTAATGGACTCCTCTTAACCTGCAGCTGTTCAGAAAGGTACCATCCACTTCCACATCTTTAATTCCTTTGTCTGGGAACAAAACCTTTCATGAGCGGCAAAATACCCTGCCACCACCAACTTTGTTGATTGCCTCATCTGGCACTTTTTACCCGGGGCTCTCCGATCATCTCCTGTAGCTCAGTTACTTTTGTAGCCCCCCTCGAAATGAAGAGAGAAAATGACTCACCTTCTGGATTTACATAGTTCTCCTGCTGCGTGTGCATTGTTAGTTTCATCAGTGGCGTAAAGCCTCAGGACTTTGCACACCTGCTGTTAATCAATGAACCCTCCCGTATCATTGTGTGATGGTAGTCTGCAGGGATGTGCTTCACATAACCCTCTGTTTGTTGCATAACTTACATGTTCGTGCTGAGCAAAGTGTGCACACATTTCTCTTTTTTTCCCTGAGACCCGGAAAAGCGAGGGACAAAGGAGGAGAGGAGAACAGCAGACAAATGAAGGAAAGGGTGATCCTTCCTTATTCATGTGACACATGGGGAATATTCTCAGAAGGGACCTGGGAGAAGGAAAATATACAGAACTGAAAATGCAAATCTGAGTGTTTCCTCCTTCCCTCCTCAGTGCCACACAAATACTTAATTTTGTGTTTGATTGTAGGTCCCCTGTATCAGAGGGGCCTCTGACCAGCTGAGAAGATCCTGTGTGCTGCAAATCCTGCCTGGGAGATTACAAGTCCTATGATGCCTGGCGGAAAGGGAGAGAGATGCAGCATGGTTGGACTCCATATGGGAGTGAGAGCATGGCCCATGCTGGAAGCTGCTGGTGACTGCTACTGAGGGTCTGGAAGCTGTTGCGGGGAGCCTGCTAGAGTGGGGAGCAGGGAGCTTTGGAGGCTGGTGGCTTTGCTCAAGCCAGGGCAGGGACTGAACCTGGAGCTGATTGAGCTGGGCCTGCAGTGAGTGGTGTGAGTGACCCCCATTTGGGGGCAGGGTTTGCCAAGGAAGGGCGCAGCAGAGAGACTGTGAGTGGCCTGGGAAGAGGCAGAGGGTTTCTCTTCCAGCCAGGCCAGGGTTGCTGACATTTGGTTGGGCCAACTCCAGATCCTCAGTGTGATACCTTGGTTGAACGGCTGCACTGGACCGCCGGAGTGCTGTCTCTCTTCGAATGCACCCACACAAGCCAGAGGCCAGGGCTCTGAACTCCGGAGGACAGCATCCTCCAGAGGTGAGGCGATAGTGGCAGAGTAAACGTCAGTTAGACAAGTTTAATTTATTACTGTAATCTCTATTTGTTAATTGTTGTATTCAACTGCCCCAGTGGATTTAAAATAATGATACTTAATTCCAGCCTCTTCCGCCATATTTCCTTCATTGGTTTGGTGAAGGTTTGTTAACTCTAATTCAAGGATATTGACTGGATAGTATGCATAACTGGTATTGGTGAATTAGACCCGTCCACAGAGTAGTATTATTATTGTTAGTCCTGGCAGTCCCAAGGCACGCCACTGAGCCAGGTGGAGGCACCACCAATTTTAAATTCCTGTAGGAGCAAAGGGACTGCAGCAGAGGATGGACAGAGGGTTCCACCTACCCAGGATCAGCACCGTGATACTCAGGGTCTCCTCGTCAGCAACGTTAGTCGCCTGTGCACATATGAGTGTTGCCTGCTCCCAAGTAACCCAGGGACAAAAAGGGTTTCCACTAAAAAGGGTTGCCCAACTTTGCGCTAAAGACTGAGCATTACTTGAAAAGAAATGTTCTCAAGAAGTTTCTTAGCTTCTCGCATTGGCATAAAAGGGCTGAAACATGTGGGACAGGTAAGGACCTTTCTGAGATTGTACAGAACATGATTTACATAATTATCAGTTCAGAACTATGCTTGGTCTTTGCTTCAAACCTGCTCTGTGCAGTGAAGGGCATTGACCTGAGAGGGGTGATACGTGGCTTACGGTCGCGACGAGACGTTTTTCCAGATGGCTTAGTGATTGCCCAGATGATATGTTGGCCACAGGGAGTCTGACTGCCCAAGTGGGAGAGGTTGGAATTAGACCCTGTCCTGAAACCAGGGAGAAGGACAGAGAACCTGGAGACTCTGATAAGATTGGGCTGAGGATGTTCAAGGAGAGAGATTCTTGAGTTGATTCATGTTGGGAGGATTTAAGCTTTCTGTGTTGTGAAGGAAGGACTTATCGGAGCCTTTCCTTCATAGGTGAGGTCAGTTTTGATGTCCAGTGAAGTCAATGGAAAGTTCTAGGAACTAGTGACCTGAAAAGGAGGAATTAGTGAGCCAAAGGTAGCAGACCGGAGAGGCATGTTCTAGTCACCTCATGGTTTGATGGCTCAGAGGAGGAGGGTTCACTTTACAATAATGTCCCGGCACAGGACAGTTTGGATCTTTGTTCTGAGGCATGTTTTCTCCACACATTTGGAATGGCTGTGAATGAGTTGATAAACAGGGAAATTAACGGAATAGCTAGAATAAACTAGAATAATCAGACGCTCTCCTCTGGAATGAAAACGATTTAATTTCAGAATAGTTCCTTTGCCTCCAGAGGCCTCTCATTCTGGAATGGAGTATCCACTTGAGGAATTATTTCAGCATAGCAGTAATGGAAAGACTTGTTCTTCTCTAGCTATGGCAGTTGTTTCCCTGTGTAGACTATACGTCTGCTGGCGGGTGAGTAGAAGAACTCAGATAGGCTGAGCCGCCAGGGGAAGTGTGGACAGAGAGGGAAAGGCTGGAAGGTCTGTCTCTTTGCAGATGTTAAGCCAAAATTTTCAACCAGACATCAGCTTTGCCTCCGTTTGTGGGTGCAGCTTTGGCTCTGTGTGCACTATTCACTAGGGGTGTGATTTCCCTGCTCGTGTATGCACACTCACACTGTTCTCTGAGCTAGCACAAGCATGAAAAGCAGTGTAGCAGAGGAAGCACGGCTCAGCGTGTACCCGCCAGTTTCAGCAGGAGTTGTCTTTGGCAGGAGTCAGCCCTTCTTCCATCGCTGCTACTTGTGACACGGCAGCTGAGCTGCAATTTACACTCCTGCGTGATGAGAGCTAGAGAGAAAGTGTGTCCATGAACCAAGGAATCATTCCCCCCCGCCTCCCGCAGCACAGCACGTAGACAGATTTATACTTACAAATCAAAGGCAGGTGCAAAAGCTTCTCCCTATAAATTGGAAGCAATGCAGTTTTGGGGCCTGGGCTCGGTGCACATGAAGGGGTAGAAGGGAGCATGGGACCTTCCCGTTCTCTGGGGAGGGTGTGGGGGGGATAGCTGCCTCTCACTGGACTGGAAAGGGTTAATAAAGCCCTAGACTAGAAAGGTTTACAGCCAGTCAGGGCTGAGGGGGTCCTATATAGGCAGCAGCAGAGAGCGGAAAAGGCAGTCACTCCTAGGAGCTCCTGAACTGAAGGCTGGTGGCCCTGCAGGCCAAGGAAAGTCAGCACCTTGGACAGAGCAGTGTCTCGCTCTGGAGAAGGACCAGCTGAGAGCCATGAAGTGGCCAAGCAGTGGGCTGCAGCTTCCCCGGAAGGAAGTGCTCAACTGGGACTGCAGAATCCTCCAGAAGGCGGGGAGAGCACAGGGTATGACGTGGCCAGTGGACTGTGCCATGAAGCGGATACTACGGGTCTTTGGAGATGTAACAGTGGGCGAGACACAACCGCAGGGGGGCGCTGGGACCTGCAGAGGTGATTTCCTAGAGTAACCGGCAGGAGGCTCAAGAGTGGTGAGTGGTTACAAGTGGTGGAGAATGCCAGCACGTGGTTACCCCTGGTATCAGGGGAGGAGAGAAGACTGAGGACGATGGCCTGGCAAAGGGGGTGGAAAGATGATGCATTGCCATTGGTCCTATAATGAGGAGACAAGGAGAAGGCTGGTGAAAAGATAAACCCTGAGCTCAGGTAATTCAGGGAGGTGGAGAGATTACGGAGCCACAGAGAGCAGAACTCTGTTTTGCGTAGCGCTTAAGTGCCCTCCTGGACTGAGGTCCCAGGACAAGACCCCTGACAAAAGGGGATGGGAAGCAGAAACACCTACTTCAGGCTCTGCTCCGGCACCAACTCAAGTTCCAGCAAAACCAGGGGAATCACCTGCAGGCCTACATGGCACAGCTGGCGGAGCAGCAGTTATATGTTCCAACTTCAGGGAGAAAAAGTCTGTAGCGGCTGTGGGGAGTGAGCATGGAAGCCAAAGACCAGGGTCCGGGGACTGGTAGCTGAAATGGCATCCTGTTATGTCTATGGGCGACAGGGACCCTGAAGGAGGGAGTGGCCTTACTGGGATGGGGAACAGAAGCTCCGTGTGGGGAAGGAAAAGGACAGAGAGCCCCATGAAGTCCCATCTGTGAGAAGAATAGGGAGTGGTTGGGCATGTGGGCAATGGGGGCACCTGAAAAGGGAGTGCTCATACCTGAGCTGGGCGGTTAAGACTAGTCCCAGTGGAGGGACTGAGCAGAAGAAAGAGACCCATGGCCAACGAGAAGCCAAAGAGCTGCTTCAGGTGCCATGTGGAGGGCCATATTAAGGTATGGCCCCCGTAGGGATAGGTAGGGTAAGAAAGAGGGGCCTGGAATCCAGGCCTTGTCAAAGAGGGTCCAGAGGGGTGGCCATGATGACTGTGAGCCTGGCTGGGTGTCATCCCCAACCCTAAAAGGGGATGGTAAGAAGGTGAGGGAGAGATCAGACCTCCTCAGTCCAAAGAGGGAGAGGAGAGTGTCTGGAACTCGGGCTCCTGAAAGTATTGAGAGTTCTGGAGAGCACAGCTGGGCTGAGAACGTCAGGGATGGGACGCCTGGGAAGGAGGAAACAGTGAGTTCCTTAGTGAATAATGGAGGCAGCCCAGACTGGTGAGAGGAGAAGGCGGTTGTGGGGAGTGGGAGGGTTCCTCTAAAGCAGGGGTGTCAAAGTCATTTAGCCTTGGGGGCTATTTCTGTCAGCAACTTAGTCTGGCGGTCCCCAAAATGATATAAGAAAAAATAAACCTCACAGCAACTATTTCTACACATGGTCTGTGGTCTCTCGACCATCGGTATGGGGAAAAAAACCCCAGTTACTCTAATGAAGTTGGGAAAATCTTTATGTATCTTGCATTTGATATGATCAAGTATAATGCATTTATGTGGGGCGAATCCTGGGCTGGTACAACCAGTGTGGGCTGCAGCAGAGCGGATCGGAGGCCGCAAATGGCCCCCGGGTCACATGTTTGACACCTCTGTCCTAAACCATTTTGCAGGCAGCTGGAGAGGGCTGAAGGCTGAGAGCAGCAGAAGAGGCTGGCCGGCTCTCTGAGCTGGAGCGCTGAAGCCAGAGGGCTGAAGGCTGGGTGTGATGGCAGGGTGAGCCTGCTGATGTCTCTGGGCGAGAGCTAGCGCCAGACCTGAAAAGGAAATAGGGTGGAAAAGCTGGAGGGACTGGCAGGGTGAGAAGCGCTGTTGATGTACTTGGTGTGTGGATGGCCTGTTGGGATTGACAGGGGGAATGTTCAGTGATGTTCAAACTGTGCTGGGGAACTCTGTATTATGGCTGTGGGATGTTTGTTATGATTTATATGCACGGGACTCCCCTGGAATAAATGAGAGCTATTTATACTTGGAAAGTGTGTGTGAAGAGAGAGAGGTAAATCGAGTTGGGAGACAGCTTTCAGGGGGACTGGAGGTCACAAGGGGGCCCTTGGGAGGTGGCCTCCTATCTACAGTCCCCCCCGTCCCTTCTCTCCTCATGATTCCCAAGTCAGTTGAGAGTGTTTCATGGAATGCAACTCACATCAGCTATGTCTACACTTGTTAATTTAATTCCAAAGGGGGAGCCGTGTTAGTCTATTGTAGAAAGACAACAGAGTCCTGTGGCACTTTTAAAGACTAACAGATTTATTTATCGCATGAGCTTTCATGGGAGAAAATCCCACTTCGTCAGACACTTTGAAGACGGGAAGGTTACAGAATGGAAGGAAATTAAATGCAAGCATCTGACGAAGTGGGATTTTCTCCCACAAAAGCTCATGCGATAAATAAATCTGTTAGTCTTTAAAAGTGCCACAAGATTCTGTTATCTTGTTAATTTAGGTCAATGTAGCATGTCCACACCTACATTTTAAGATGACTTAGGGGGGACCCTACAAAGTCGACCTAGAGCATCCACACTTAAGCAAAAAGTCGACTTAAAATGAGGTTTAATAAAGTCGACTTAATTTTCCTCAAGTTGACTTAAGCAGCTTGCTTACGTCGACTTAAGGAAAGTGTAGTGTAGACGCAGGGTAAATTAATTTACAAGTGTAGACGCACCCATCCTGTCTGCCTGCAGCCTGAATGCTGTGTTCTAGGGTCACATTCTGGCCCAAAGTCTTTGTTTAGTTTCCTTGGATCCATTCAATAATCTGATGCTTTTGCATCCGCTGTGAGTGCTCAGACTGTGCACAGTTCTTGCTGTTGTTCCCACCCTAGATAGGTGGGTGTTGTTTTGTTTTGCAATGCGGTGTTCTGATTGTGCTCGTGTGGCCATTTGCTAATGTCAGAAGGTCCCTCAGGAAGTAATTCTCTTTGCAATGGCATGTGGAGAGTTGTAAATAAACCACTTTGTGTCATTCTGTCCTTAAAGCCAGGAAGAATCCCCTGCTGTGAAGTCAAAAGATTGTGGGCGTCAAGCATGTCGTTAATAATATGCTAGACCTGAATGCAAAGCCATGTACCAGGTGGCAACTGAGAACTGCATGTGTCAGAGTTGGAAAGAGAGATTTCCATTTATGGCAGTTCAGGTCAGCGCTGGGGTTAAAGCTGAGATATACACGTAGGCGAGATGTGTAAGCTTTTCATCCACTTACTGGGGCTGTGATGGAAATGTTAAGGTCCTCTTCCCACACCTGCTAGTAATGATTTTTAGCTTGGTCTAGCATCTTAGTGCTGAAGACAGAAACAATAAAAAATGGACTGTGGTGGATTTTGTAGCTAACCTCTATCTCTGCACTGTAGGTACTCTCCTCCCCCAAAGTATCTGAGCATTCAGCAATTTGATAAATTTATCCTTAACATTACGCTGAGATAAAAATATTATCAAAGCTGTCAGAAGGGATAAACTGTTGCTAAGCCAAATGCATAGCGTCGAATGGGGGTGATATCTAAATTCTGAGGTCTGACCCAGGAATGCCATCTAACCCTCAGGAACTGAAAACGGTTGAGTTTCACACCACTTTTTTTTTTTTAGATGTTTAATTGAGAGGATCCTGCCATGGATTCTTGTATTGTTGTTTGGATTCTCTGCAAATCTAGCTGAACTTTCTTTCCTGAAAATTTTCACTTTTGAATTAGAGTGGGATCTGTTCTTCCATTGATTGTATTTCAGGTTAAGCCTCGTGGGCAGTAAAATAGAGACTGTGCTGTTATTTAGATAATAAATGGTTATGCTTTTGTTAGAGAAGGCAGTGTTTGTCAGGGCCTCAAGACATTCAGATTCTGCAGGAACGCATCTAGCTATTTAGTAATCTGATACAATCTTCTGAAGCTGCTCAGCAAGGGCTTTTTACATGTCATTGTCTCTTATAAAGGATAAATAGGCAGGAAGAGGTTTGGATTCTTGGGGGATCTCTTCCTGGACACAATTTGGGATCCCTACCGGCAACTGAAAGACTGGCCAATTAGAAGGCTGCTGCTGAATCCCTCGAAAGCCACCCCAAACTTTGGTAATAGCTGAGGGTTGGGGGTGTTTTACTAACCTGCTGCAGATGTGTGTAAGTTCTTGAGACTCAGTAAAGTATAGCTTTAAGTGAGAGCACTCTTGTGTTGTACCGTTTCTGCCAACTCATCTAGCAGTCGAATGACAAGCGTCTCCATTGATTTGTTTCCTGACACACCTCCCAGAGTAAAGGGATCAAAAGCTGTGGGCTGAAAGAACCCCAGGTAACAGAATTGAAAGCCCCGGTGAGAATGGTGGAGAGGAAGGAAGGACATGGTACAAACACTTTGTAATTTGTCCATTGCAATGGGAGGTGAAAACCTGGGGGGGTGAGGTTACTCCCTACAGGTGCCTGTGCAGCAGTTTGAGAGTTAATTTACAGATAATTCCCTTACTGGGACTTAGAACTCAGGCAGAATGCCTGCCTGAGTGAGGAGCTGTGTCTAAAGGAATGGTAACAGCTGGAAAGGGAGAACAATTGGAAATGATGTAGGGAAACAGCTTGACTGATTTTTGTACCTCGCTACTGATACCCTGGAAAGCAGCTTTGAAAATGGAAGTAAAATAGCAAAGGAAGGATATTTCCGCATAAGGCTCTTTCGCTGGGAAAAGGTGCCGCAGGCGTGTACTGTCCTGAATCCACTGGGAATGGGTGTTAGCCCATGGAGGGTAAAGTTGGGTCCCTTACTTCCTGCGTACCAAAAGAGAGAGTAATGGGGTGAGAATCCTAAATTGTTGGTGAGAATGGGGCCAACCTAAGGTTGTTTGGACTGAACTGATGGAGACTAATACGGTAAATAATAGTAGAATACCTGTGTCATCTACTCAGAAAGGTTCACCAGCCACATGGCAGAATGACCATCCTGGAGCAGTCAGAGAGGAAGAGAATGAAGGAAAGGGACTAGGGAGGGTGGGGATTAATTGAGGAGCTCACCCTCTTTGCTAAATGATTAGTGGGACAAGACTTGTGTCCATGGAAAGGAACAGTCTCTGAGGGAACCAGCAAGGTCAGGCCCAGATAAGTAGACTTCAGGCAACAAATGAGACTGAAAAAATGTGCTGGGAGCCCAGAGGGGCACTGTGACAGGCCCAAGGAGAGGAGTAAGTGGAGGGACCAGGGTTTCAGATTGCTGGAACAATACATGGAATGGTGACATTTCTGCTGATGGAAATGCCATTTTGGGAGGGAAGTAATTTAAGGAAAGAGCGTGAGACATTAATACTACAGAGGTTGGAGGGAATTAAAGAGTTGAAAATTGGGAAAAGTGTTCCAGGAAGAGAATTCTTGGTTTCTTTAAAGCTATTCTGAAGGAAAATGGGCCCTTCCTGCACAGGACTGGTCTGTAACTAATCAGTTGTAAGTAACGGCTGCAGGCAAAGGGACCATCCGACTGAAATCATTTGAATATGGATGATTTAGTTAAAATCACTAAAGGAACATATGGGGGTTTTCACTGGAGCGTGACTCTCCCCAAACGTGTAAAAGGGAACGTCATCTCTGTAAAGCTGTGGGAAAAATAATTAGAGCAATGCCAGGGATGTTAAGAAAAAGAGAATTTGTGTGTGGGGTTGTGTAAGGTTGTAAGGATTAGATCAGTGCTCTTGGTTTGTAAAATCCTGTTTTGTGGGTTTACGATGAATTGGTTTTATTAGCAATTAACCCTCTGGATCCTTCTATGCTTTGTAAAGATCAATATCTTTTGAAGACCAAAGTCGTGGCATTTGCAGAGGCAGCCGGAACCATGAGAACAAGGAATGATTCCGGATCCTTTTTTTGGTGGCAATGGAGCAAACAGGAGCTGCAGCCACCTAGCTGGCTTCAAGACTGAGCTTGACAAGCTTATGGAGAGGATGGGTGGTATGATGCGACAGCCTCATTTGGCAATTGACCGATCTTTGACCACTGGTGGAAATATGCCTGTGATAGAATGTTAGATGGGGCGGGTTCTCCCCAGGTGTCTGGCTGGTGAGTTTTGCCCACATGTTCAGGATTTAGCTGGTCACCATGTTGGGGTCAAGAAGGAATCTTCCCCTATGGCAAATTGGCAGAGGCTGTGGGGTTATTTTGCCTGCCTTGGCAGCAAGGGGCACGGGTCAGTTGCTGGTGGGTCCTCTATACCTTGAAATCTTTAAACTGGTTTGAGATCTTCAGTAACTCAGTCATTGATAAGGGGTCTATTACAGGAGTGGGTGGATGTGGTTCTGTGGCCTGTGTTGTGCAGGGGGTCAGAGTAGGTGATCATATTGGTCCCTTCTGGCCTTAAAGTCTATGAGACCTTTCTGGTCAGCAAATAAATGATTTGAAACCAGAAGGCTCAGCGCTCACCCCCCTTTCAGGAAATGAAGGTGAGAAACAAGTTAGTCCAGATACTGAGAGAGACAGGTTATTCCTTGAACGGAGAAAACATTACAAACCTGGCCCGCCTATAGAGCAAAAACACAGGAAAATATCGGGGTGACTCCTCTTTGGTGCCTGCGGTCAGCAAGGATATTTCATAGAATCCTAGAACTGGAAGGGACCATGAGTGGTCAAAGAGTCCAGTCCTCTGCACTCATGGCAGGACCAAGTACCATCCAGAGACCGTCCCTGACCTGCTCTTAAAAACTTCTAATGATGGAGATTCCACAACCTGCCTCGACAACTTATTCCAGTGGTTAATGACCCTGACAGGTAGGAATTTTTCCCTATTGTCCAACCTAAACCTCCCTTGCTGTAATTTAAGCCCATCGCTTCTTGTTCTATCATCAACGGTTAAGGAGATAATTTTTCTCCCTCTTCCTTGTGACAACCTTTTAGGTACTTTAAAACTATTATCATGTCTCCTCTCAGTCTCCTATTTTTCACACTAAACAAACCCAGCTCTTTCCATCTTCCCCCGTAAATAAAGTGTTCCAGACCTTTAACCATTTTTGTTGCTCTTCTCTGGACTTTCTCCAGTTTCCTCACATCTTTCCTGAAATGAGGCGCCCAGAACTGGACCCAATACTTCAGTTGAGGCCTAATCATCGCAGAGTAGAGCAGAAGAATTACTTCTCTTGTCTTACTTACAATACTCCTGTTAATACATCCCAGAATGCTGTTTGCTCTTTTTTTTTTGCAACTGTTGACTCATATTTAGCTTGTGGTCCCCTGTGATACTCAGATCCCTTTCCGCAGTACTTCTTCCTAGGCAGTCATTGCCCATTTTGTATGTGTGCAATGGATTGTTCTTTCCTAAGTGGTGTACTTTGCATTTGTCTTTTGAATTTATATTGAATTTCATCCTATTCACCTCAGATCATTTCACCAGTTTGTCCCAGGTTTTTTGAATTGTGATCCTATTCTCCAAAGCACTGCAATCCCTCTCAGCTTGGTATCATCCACAAACTTTGAGCATACTCTCTATGCTATTTATCTAAATCCTGGATTAAATCATTGATTTGTAAACGGAAGGGGCATTTAAGCAATAATTTGCAGTATCTCTCCCCCAAAGGTGGTAGAAAAATGTTCTTTTTGTCTTCCACAACGGTAGGAAAAGCTGGTGGCAGCCGAAGAGCAACACCATGCACCTACTATTGCAACAAAGATTAGGTTTTGTGTTCTGTCATGCTGTGGTTAAGGAAAGGGAGATACTTAGGCAGAAAAGAATCAATAAGCGCTTTAACTGTAGTTACAGA
This sequence comes from Pelusios castaneus, assembly GCA_007922175.1. Lineage (NCBI taxonomy): Eukaryota > Metazoa > Chordata > Testudines > Pelomedusidae > Pelusios > Pelusios castaneus. The sequence goes on from ML685781.1 coordinate 18,478,063, forward strand.
AACATCCTCTGTCAGGTAGGAAAGAGGAGAAATAAAGGGCAGTTGGTTCAATGGGTTTGGAAGGAGGAGGAGTCCTGGGAATTGATGTCTTGAGAGAATGAAGAGTGTTGATGGTTGATTGTTGCTAACAGGGTCCAATGGGAAATGCCTCCTGAGACACCCTGGAGCCTGTGGAGATTTCAGCAAGCTACCGAATAGCAGCCTGTAAGGCATCTGAAGAACTGGAATGGTTTGCTTGGACTCCGAAAGTCCTAGAAATTGCAGAGACACCAGAAGGTGGGGGCTAAAAATACAATAGAATGTGATAAAACTTGTGCAGAAATCCTAGTTATAGGCCCCGATCCTCCAACCCATAAACAGTATTGATAGCCAAAGGAAGCAGAAACTAGCCTCAAGGAAACAATTGATGGGCTTTTGAGCCAAGGAGACTTGGGGTGGATTTTTGCCCCCTTAATTAGGTCACCCTACTGATGACCCCATTGTGCTGAAGTATCAGGAAGGTGATGGTCTCCACTGTAGGAGAGGCCCCAATGGTTTTCAGTTTTGAATTCAGCCAATGCTTTCTTGCTATTCCTTTGCATTGGGGCAGCTATTACAAATTTGCTTTTACCTTTCAAGGGAAGCAGTTGTATTTTGACAGGGTCCTGATGGGATGTCACAGTGCCCCTATTATTTGTCATGCCCATGTAGTGAAGATGTGGAATGGGATACCTGAAAGAGACAAACACAGAATCCTGTGTCTCTTTTAAAGACTAACAAATGTATTTATTGCATGAGCTTTCACAGGTAGAATCCCTCTTCAGTGTCATTGCTTATATGGATGACATGCTGGTTTCTACTCAAAGCAGGCAAGTGAATCTGGAGATATTTGGCAGAGTGTTTCAGAAGATTCAGGAAACTGGGTTGAAGGTGAGCCCAAAGAAAGGCCAGCTGTGCTGCTAAAAAAGTCAATTATTTTGGAGTGATTTTGGGACACACGGGGCGTTCCCCTGACCAATAGAACGTGGTGCTGAGATTTCATAGAGGACTCTTCAGAGCAGGCAGCCCCAAGGCATGAATTGTTGAAGGAGGGACCAAGATGAACTGGTGTTTGTGCTGCAGCTAGGGGGGTGGTCCTGGGGCAAGAAGATGCTCCTGCCCTGGCCCCAGTCTGACCAGTCTGCCCCTGGAAGCGAGGCTGGCTGGTGCGCGGTGCAGCCACCAGTGCGGCCTTCCAGGGTCATGGGCCCAGGAAGACCATGCCAGAGGCTGTGCCATGCGCCAGCTGGCCTTGCCCCTGGAGTGGAGTGAACCTGCGCCAGCCTGCCCTGCCCTTGGGGATGGACCAGCCAGCCTGGGGGGTGAGGCAGGAGTGCCTGGAGCCCGGCCCCTGGCCCCAGGGCCCCACCCCTCCCAGCACTCCTTCAAGGAAGCCCTGCTGGCGCAGTGATAGGCAGGCAGCGGTGGCTGGATCAACACAGGGGCTTTAGGGGCAAGAGACTGGGGCCCTGCTTTAGCTGTTTTGATCATCTGCATTTTTACCATTCACTGGCCTTGCTATTTTTGTCAGCATTGGCATTTCTTCCTGTGCCTTCCTTCCTTTTCTCACTCTGTTAGGCTATGTCTACACTTGTTCAAATAAGTCGACTTTGCTAAGTCGACTTAACAAAGTTGACTTTAAGTTGACTTTGTTAAATCGACTTAGCATGTCTACACTGTAAATTAAGGTCGACTTAAAATCCTTGCCAAATCAACTTAGAGCGTCCACACAGGATGCCTAAGTCGACTTGTAGGGGCTAGGTGGACCTGGGAGTGGTGCATGGTGGGAAGGGGGGCACCCGAGAGGTGCCCTTCCCCGGGCACCCCTTCAAAAGTACCAGGGAGCACAGCATCTTCCCCATTGTACCAAGGTACAGGGGGGCTGAGCAGATAGGGACAGGGGCAGGGTATAGGAGTGGGGTGGGCAGGGCTGTGTCCTGCTCTGTGGGTGGGCACGCCAGGCTCTGGCTGTGCCAGGCACCCTGGGAGGGAGGTCAGTGGGGGACCCTCTAAGTTGACTTAGGGCTACTCTGCATCTACACTGGCTTAAGTCGACTTAACCAGTAAGTCGACTTAAAATGAGGTCTTATTAAGTCGACTTAAGGAAGCTGTAGTGTAGTGTAGTGTAGACGCAGAGTAAATAAAGTCGACGTAAGCCTGTTTAAGTCGACTTAATTTACAAGTGTAGACGCACCCTTAGTGATGAACTGGGGAAATGTAACATTCGAAACAGGCACGGTAAATATTTAATTACTTGTGTTATTCTTAAAAAACGAGGTTTTGCGTGCATTTTGTTGGCAATAATGTTTCGAGGACTTTGTCATTTTTGTTGTAAATTGTCCGGGTTAAGACAGAACAATGGCTTAGTCGTCCTCAGAAAACAACACACCTAACATACACACGATGTCACTGCCATGTGGGTATGATAACGAAAATATCATTTATGTGTATTTATGAGAGTTCTTGTCTCATCCCAGTGTAAGAGGAAGAGATCAAGATCAGAGAAACATTTTTTTAAAAAGGAGGATTATTCCACATAGAAATATTTTGGGCCAGATCCCCAACTAGTGTAAATTGGGTAGTTTGCACCAGATGAGGATTTTATCCCATCTTTTATGCATCTGAACAGTCCAATTGGAAATGGAATAAGCTATACGGCTGCAAGGCCTTTTTAAATTAGCCCGACTGCATTAGGGCGTGTACCAATATGACTATATTGTTAAAAGCTCTCACCTCTAACTGACGTGGTTAGTATATGGATTCAAAACTGGGGGTAGATTAGGCCTTAGATTGTCAGTCTTTCTTGATTTATGCAATTTATTGCTTGTGGCTGTTGCACGATGGGCTAATAAAATTTAAACCCAGATTCTGAATTGCTCCAGTCTTGTGCGTAGTGCAGGGACAGGGATGGGGTGAGTCAAGGATGACTTTAAAGCCAACTGTGTGCCCCGCCCTCTGTGTTCTGCACTGACGGTCTTCTTAGCTCCTGGTGGAATTAAGAACAGCCGAAAGACTGCTGTAAACTGTACTGGATTGTAATGGCCCTGTAAGGGGCAAGGAACATGGCCGCCGTCTGAGACAGACACAGAGGGCGGACTAATCTCCTGCAAGGGGAGGGGACAAAAAGCCCCATCCTCCCCTGACAGGAAGCAGGGGGGTGGAGCAGGGAGGCGGAGTATAAAAGGGAAGCCCTCTCTCTCAGTCAGTCCTCCTCCTTGCTCCCTTTAATTTGAGCCTATTTGTGGGAAATGTTGTGCTTTTTCTGCAGCTAAGATAAGCAAAGACTTCTACAAAGGGACTTTTTACCTGTCTGGCTTAGGACTGCAGGGCCCGTAGAAGACCCTAAATCAAGATGCACTGCTTGGGGCAGTTTAAGAGACCAGAGAGAGTGTGAAGTAATAAACATCACTGTAATGGGCGTGTCTATGATAGCAGCAAAGAAATGCACCAGAGGCATTTTTCCCCCCAGAGACAGCTACTTAACCTTTCCACATATTGTGAACCCCTGCAGCCTTTAATGACTGCAAGAGTTACTTGCTATAATTAGATTGTAGTAGGAGAATTGAATTTAGGCAGGGCATGGTGAGTGATTATGAAACTTAATTACAATCTCTCTCTGTGCCTGCGAGGAAGCTCTGGGAAAGCTAGATCATGGTTCTCCTTTGTGAAAGAAAGCATAATTTATTACATTTGTATGCAGTATGAGACTAGACTTCCAAGAGGTTTAATATACCTCCTGACCCGTAAGGGCATAAGGGAAGAGTGACTATGGCATGAAAATACAGAAAAAAAAATGTAATACATATCATTTCACTTTCAGTCACAGAGGTATGTGTTTGAGAGAGTTACTTCACTTATCTCAATTAACATACGTTTATTTAGCTTTATATTGTCTTTACAGAGTTCTCATTTCTCCTGCCATACCACATTTTCAGAATAACTGTAGGAAAACACTTTGAAGCTACACAACGTACAGTATATGCTCAAAGTGTATGCCCCCTCTTCCACCCTCAAGCATTCGGGGCTGTGTCTTGTGTAGGTTTTGACCTATCCATGGTAAGATGAAATTGATGGAATAGTGTCTTTTTTTCGGTCTGAATTTCTGTATACATTAGACTCTCAAAGTTGTAAAAATGAATTGTGATCGCTCAGCTGTGAGCGGCTTCTGCAGTTCAGATCCCTCTGGCTTTTGGTCATTGTAGGTTTAATATTCCTTTTAACATAGGCCTTGGACTTTAAAGTCTAATTTGTCAATCCATCGAGTGCCCAAGGCTAAGAAGCTAATTCTATGGCAGCGCTGTTGGTTTTATTGAACAAGCAATACTTCTAAGTCACGAAATTCACCGTATTGCAACAGTGTTACAGCTTGTTGTGACACAAACCTACATGACCTAGGAAATCCAATACGATGGCCCGCCACCCATGATTATGAGTGGTTTTGGTAGCACCCAGAATGCTTCCTTACTTTATTCCTTTGTGGAAGGAAAGCCCCAGTAAAATGTGTTAAACAGGATATATAGCATTTTAAATATGTTCCCACCATCTTTTTTGAGCATCTGGACAGGGCCATAAATAAAAGCAGTAGGCATCTGATCAGAGTTTCAAAATATCTTATCCGTTTTACTTCCACCAAGTAATTTTCCTTGGACCCTGCTACCTTGGCTCCGTGAAGATGTCTCCATTGTGGGAGGTGAAGCATGTTGTCTGTCTATGGAACTTAAGCTTCTTCATGTTTCTCCCCACCTTTTGTGGCTTTCTGAAGTTTCCCCTGCACACCTTATACAAATATTCCATGGGGAGAATTGTGATGCTTTCTTGGGGTACCCAGGAATGAGTCACCTTGGTACCTGCCCCCCTAATTCTGCCTAGAGGAAGAGTGGCTTGTTCTTCATGGGATGTCAGCTCCCTGATGGCACCAGTCCATTAGCCACCAAGCCAATCTCCTCAGGGAAGTGCTGGCCCTCCATTAAGCTTTGCAGGTTAACAGTATGTACACTCCAGTCCTTGAGCCCCTTTGAAGAGCTCCCCTTTGGGACCCAGTCCCTGTCACAGGCTGCTCACACACACACCAGGTTTGCAGGAACAGTGTACACACTACTTTGTCTGATGGAACTGAAGATCAGTGCTTGTATAACATCGCAGCACTCAGCTGTATTTACAGTGCAAACAATGGCAAATTGTTTGCCAAAGATTGAGATTTAAGAGATACTGATGGGGACACAGGTCACTTGCAGGTTCAAACTACTGTAAATAGTGGATTCTTTGTAATCTGAAGTCTTTAAATCATGATTTGAGGACTTCAGTACCCAGCTAGAGGTAAGAGTTACAGTTGTGGGTGGATGATGTTGCATGGCCCATGGTGTGCAGGAGACAGAGTAGATGATCATGATGGCTCCTTCTGGCCCTAAAGTCTCGGAGTCCCAGTTAACTATCGAACAAAATTGAAATGTGCTTTCTAGAGATTAAATTGAAACTTAACAAGATAATGGGATGTCTAAGGGAGTCTAACCTCATCCAAAATCGTCTTGTGTCTCCAACCCATGCAGGTTAGGTTCTCCTTCTCATGAATGTCTTTGTGCTTCCGCAGGAACGAGATAGAAAGGTCCTTTTGCCTTCCCCAAAATTCATTCCAGGTCCCCATATTACCCTTGATTTTATATTTGGCTGTTAGATGGTTTTTCTGCGTCAAGGAGAATCTTCTCAATGTGGTCAGTTTATTAAATTTTGATCTAGGGAAATTTTTAATCTAGAGGCTTGAATATAGCCTTTCAATCAAGATTGACACTCAAACAGTAAGTTCTTCAAAAACAATTATTTACTTTATTAAATCTTATTACTAATACAATGGAATTCTAGAGAACACCTGAAACCCTTAGTCTAATACAATTCTGATACTGAATATACCTCATTAATAGCACATTTGGATACAATCTTATCACTCTGTACATTACACAGACAATTAAATACTCAATATTTAATTATTCTTAGCACTAAGCCTTAACTACCAAAGCATTCAGCAAGTGTGTATCAGACAGGTGCTGAATGGGTAGGGAAGGAGAGCTGCTTGTCCGAACTGTAGGCGATTTATTCACAGGGATACGCAAGCATCCTTATACGTACGACCAGCTACAGAAAAATCCCTCCGGTTCATCTAAGAAAGGTCCTTCTGATCTGTCTAAGCACAGAAATTACCTTTTGGTTATGAGCATATGGTGGGAACGGTGTTAGCCTAGGTGCTCAAACCTAGGGTGAATTTGTTGCCTTTCCAGTGATGCTTACCACAGATTTTCCTGAATCTTTTCCTTCCTTCGGGACTGGGCAGATGTCCTTTATTCTTTTGCTTTTCCCTCCGCCTCTGGATCTTGTCTGCTACTCTGCTGTTGTCTTTCTTTCACCTGGATTTCTTCTTTGCAGCTTTCTTCTCCTTTTGGTTGCTCTCTTCTCTAGCAAGTACAGGAGAGGAACATCAGGTGGGAGGGGCCAGGAAGGCACATAGGACAGTCGGGTGGGGTAGGGGCTAGGTGGTGGCAGGTACAGGAGTGAAATGTAGAAACTGATTGGCTGGGAACAGGGAGGAAGGGGATGCATCACACAGAATGTCACGATGGGTAGGGGAGGGCCTGAGAGGGCACGTAAAACGTTAGGGAGGAGAGGGACTACGTACAGGAGTGATCTGTGCATAGGGTGTCATTAGGGGAAGATTAGAGGGATGACACTCTGAAGGCTATGTGATAGACATGCAGGGAGTTGGAGGATAAGGGACGACATCCCCAGGGCTAAGTAATGGACATGCAAGGGGAGGAAAAAAGGAAAGAGGATCCGTATGTTAGACTTTACCCTATTTCCTATTTCCCCCTTATATTTCTATTTAAAACACCACAGTGTGTTTAGTACTGATTCCACTTCTTACTCATCTTAGTAAACTACCTAAGACTCTAGGATTTTAAACCCCATTTGAGGCTTTTCTTTTCGCCTCCATTTCTAAATTGGTTTAATAGGTTTACACAGCTTTTGGACCAAAATCTCAGACTACACTCAGTGTCAGGATGGCTCCCTCCCCCCCAGTTTATTTTTGATGTGCTGACTTCACATCCTCATGATGACTTCATATGCAAATAGAATTTCCATTGTGTCGCCTTATAATGTTTATTTAACATATGAGCCAAGGCAGACAGGTGAATGACGCCTTGTGTCCAGCAGATACCTGTTTATTAACCCTGCCTTAGGTGCAGACTTGAAAACATGTTTCCAGAGAAGATGGACCACTCCCTAAGTATCTGTAAGTATGTCTCAGAGTGCTTGAGGACCAGTTTGACATAGAGCTCATGTGACACTCTTAGATAAATACTATGAAAGCAGTGTGTTAGGTGTAATGAGTTTGTCTGGCCTCTCGGGAGTTACTGTTACAGAACAGAGAACTCTTGGCCAGTTGGCTCTGAAGGGTCCCTAGGTCACAGGAGTATAAGGACTCTAAGAAAATTCTGCAGTGTTGGGTTTGGGGAAGGACAGGAATTATCTAGCCTCCCTTGGCAGACATGAAGGGTCAATCTATGGTAGGTGTTACATCCCGGGGATATAACAGAACATTGGTAGAAAGAGTCACTGAAACAGTCCTGGAAATTCAGAGCTAGACCCTCAGCCTTGACTCTTTGTACTGTGAAGGATTTCAGGTGGGAAGAAGGCACACGTCTTAAGCAAGACATCCTCATTGAACTGCTGGTGTAACTAAAAGCAACGCTAAAGCTCTCGTTTAGGTTGGCCGGCTGGGAGAAAGGAACATCCCAACCCAAACAAGAGCTTTAGAGTTGCTGTTAGTTACAGCAGCAGTTCAATGAGGATGTCTTGCTTAAGACGTGTCCCTACGGACTGTGGGGAAAGGAGCACATTAAAACGAGGGCCAGCGCTAACGCTGTGTGCCTTCAGCACAGCAGGAGAACATTAAGGTGGAAACTGTTCACTCTGCTCTCCTTGCTGTGCTGAGGGCACACGGCGTTAGAGCTGGCCCTCGGTTTTAATGTGCTCCTTTCCCCAAAACAACACAGTGTGAAAAAAACATCCCACAGTCAGTAGGGTTTATTTTTTAAGCTTCAGATTGATTTTTGCAAATGGACATTACCTCCGCATTGGCTCTTCTGACACTAAGTAGCTTGTTTGGTTGATGCGTTCCCTCCAGTGTGCAGCCGCAGAATTGTTTAACTCCCCTCGAAATCCTTCTTGTTGGCAACCCAGAACAAGCACTCAGGACTTAATGTTTACCCTGCCTGTGATTTTTTGAAGGGTCTTGTTTTCTAAAGTCTTTAATGTGCCATTTAAAAAAACTCTGCATGCTGGAAAAGGTATGGCTGAGTAATGGAAGGCAAGGATTAGAGTTGGGTCTCAAAAACAATTAATACATTTAAACTGAGGTACCAGGAAATAACATCAACATCCCCTCATCATTACAGCACCTTCTGGAATAGTCTCCTGTACTCAGTGATGGTTGATAAGAGTGTGATTTTAATCATTATAGATCATAGCCCTTCCTTGGGCATTCAAGGGCCATGGTTCAGAGCTGGCTAGGTGTATTGCTGGGGATACTGCCAATTAATTCAGATATTTTTTGTGGTAGGGGGGTGAGGGGAATAAAAAAAATGGAACGTTACAAGCCAAAACACTTCAATTTTTTTTGTGGGGGGGAGGAGGGGAGGTACTTTTTCACAAGCAGTTCTACTGCTGTGTACCTAGACTATGAATCATCACGCAAAATGTCTCTCTTAGCTCTGTCCCAGGGCAGCTGGCTCTGTTGTAGATCATGGTGATTGAATTAACTTTGGAATCTTTTATTGGCTGATGATAAATGCAGTACATTTTGGAACAAAGTTGTACCGAATCACCGTCTCCAGCTATTTGTTCACTTCTGTACCCTGGAGATCTGACATTATTAACCTCACATCCAGACTTCAGGGAAATTTTCCCCCGGGGCAGATTGGCTAGGGCTCTGGGGTTTTTTCGCCTTCCTCTGTAGCATGGGGAATGGCTCACTTGCTGGTGGATTCTCTGCAGTTTTAGATCTTTAACTCATGATTTGAGGACTTTAATTACTCAGTCATAGGTTAGAGGCTTATTGCAGGGGTGGGTGGGTGAGGTTTTGAGGCCTGCATTGTGCAGGAGGTCAGAGTAGTTGGTCATATTGGTCCCTTCTGACCTTAGAGTCTATGAAACATTGTCCTTCAGTTGCAGGGAAATTTTCTTACTGACTGTATGATAGCTTTCAGCCTAGAGTGATTGCCCATGTTAACTTGGGGACAGAAGCTCAAACCCTGACCATGCACAATTGTGCAGGTAGAACTCTGTGTGGGCAATCCCATGGGCTAGAATGAACCTGTTTGTTTGAGTAGAGGTGTTAAGGTCATTACTCAGAAGAGAAGGACTTGCAAATATAATTCAGTCTTCCCTTAGAGCTATTCTTTTACCAGCACTCAGTGTGCGGTCATTAGCTGGACCAGGGGTCAGCAACATTTGCTGGCCCCTGTGCCAGCCCCGCCCCCTGTACCTGCAGCAGGTGCCGGGGGCGGGGCCAGCAGGTGTTGGGGGCGGGGCCAGCAGGGACAGGAGCCATACATGCTAAGTTAGTGTTGTGGACTTGGTGATATTCCTTCAAGACAGCATAGGGGCAGCTCTCGCATTCTCCAAGCGGCAGAAGTTCTGAACTATAACTTCCTTTGCCTTTCTGGTATCATTACTTGCAAATTTTTGAAAATATGCTTCTCCCTCTTCTCAGAAAGAGATGGGAGAGTGAGACAGTGAGAACTGAATGGGTGAGAATGAACTGACTTGCGTCAATCTATGTAAAATGGTGTTTCTCTGAAAATTAAACAGACATACTTTGGAGCAGGCAGTTCACTGAAAATAATGAAGCTGACAGTGCAGTGTGGGCCCAGAAATATGAAATAGGAGCACAGTAAGTCAGGGCAGGTCTAAAACCAGACTTGTAGCATTGTGAAGCACAGATTAATTTTTTTAAATTGAGTTATTTTTCTTTTCTGCCTGTGAAAAATCCTTTGTGCACATCCACATCCTGGGAGAAGAAGGGGGCAAGAGCTGTAAATGTATATAGTTTTTAATGAGTTCAATCAAAATAGTGTATTGCCATATTCTATTCATTTTTATTCTGGTTCTTATACCTTAGTGAAGGGGAGGTGGTATCAAAGCTCCTCCTGAAGTTTGGCTCAAAAGTCAAGCTTTGGAGTTATGGTTCATCTCGATTTACATATTTCACGAAAGAGCAAGAATAGAGTATTACAGGATTCAAGTTAACCCTTTGTGCTTTGATTTAGAAATATTGCTTGCTAACTGCTGTTTCCTTCTGTTGTCCGATACTGCTCAATTACTGCGCATCTTAGCCTTGGTCTTTACCTGCAGGAAATGCTGAGTCCAGGTGTTGTAGCGTTAACAAGTTAGGTTCTCTGTACATTTTGTCTGAATGCAGAAGTTAATCTTTTAAGGGAAATGAAGGGAAACAAATGAGTTTTGCTTAAATTTTTTTTTCTTTTGCGGAATGCAGCATGTACGGGTGAGTGCTCAAACTAATTACTGTTACTGAACAATCTGTAATGAAATTCCAAACTCAGCCATGCAGCCAAGGCTGTGACTAATAGCAGCATGTGAAAAAAGCCTCAACCCAACCAAACAAAAAAAGACCGCATTACCGAGGAATAGCACAAATAAATAGTCACCACACAAAAGGATAAAAATCCTTACAGGCCATCAGTCAACTGTAGAGTTCTGCTAAAGTCATAAAGCTGGAGCATGGATCTTGAAAGACCTACAAATGGTAGAGGAATATTAAATTATACCGCATGTGTCATTAGTGATGCCAGGGGTTAAAGTAAGGAGGAACGCACCGGAACGCAGTTCCGGGGCTCCCAAATTTGAGGGGACCGAGTTCCAGGGCCCCTAAAAATAGAAAAATTGGGCGGAATGCATGTTCCACCTTACCCTGGCTGCTGGCAGGTCCTACGCCCCACCATTGTTAATCGCAATACTTATTGGGTTATGCAGTGTTTGCTAGTTTGTGACATAAACGCCATATAAAATTATAAATGTTTTTATGGAGCGATAACCGATGCATGTGGTACTGAGAAGTGGTTGCAAATGCCTACCTGGGCTGGGGCCCACACGTGCATTAAGAGGGCCCAGACAATACGGGAAGGGGGCCCGGAGATTAGGAGGGTTTCGGGGCCCGTCAAATTATACTTTAACCACTGAGTGATGCACTTTTCTGCAAGACCTTTCTGGGGCAGAGATTGGAGAGCTTTCTATTAAGAGTCTGGCCTCGCTGGTTCCCTCGCTCCCTCTACCAATGCCTGGCCTGGAAGAGCCCCCAAAAGGACAATTAGGATATTTTTAGATGATAGGTGTAAAAGGATTCCATGTTTTACAGGGAGGCAAGCCTAGAGCAGTGGTTCCCAACTTTTTCTCAGCCGTGGCACACCTGGATACCTTCAAATTTTTTTGAGGCACACCACCATTAAAAAAAACTCATAAATATTCAAATTAAATCAAATTAACTTATGAATATTCATGAACCACAGCACATTGGTTGGGAAATGCTGCTATGTGGGGGTGTATGGGTTGCAGGGCAGGGGTGGCAAGAGAGGAGAGGGGAAGGGAGAACAGGAGTGGCTAGGGGGAACCTGGGGAGTCGGAGGGCAGGGCAGGGGAGCATGGCACAGAACCCCTTTTCCCCAGCAGCTCCCTACCACCCATGGCAGACCCTCACCCCACAGAGGCTCCCTCCTGCCCTGAGCTCCCTACGATGATGGACCCTCCCCTCACTACAGGGGCCAGCACCGGCCCTGTCTCGGCCCACCAACCCCTGCAGGAGGCAGCTACAAAAATCCATCCCTGCCCCTCCAGATCCAGCTCCAGCTCCAGCCACTGGGGCTGGGACGGATCCCGCCACTGCCAGCTGGCCTTGGTCCAGGCCGGGCCCGGATCCCACGGCTGCCGACGTCTTTGGGACCGTGGCTGGGGTCAGATGCCGCTACAGCCGGAGTTCCCAGGGCCGGGGCAGGCTGGATTGGGCCGCCGGGGACCCCAGGGCTGCCAGATAGGGCCACAACTGGCGGTTCCGGGAACCCACAATCGGGGCTGGGATCCCTGGGCTCCAGGGACACCCAGCCCGGGCGGGATTGGGCCACCAGCAGCAGCTGCTCCGGGGACTCCAGGCACCATGCCCCAGCTGGGGCGGGATTGGGCCCCTCACCCCATGCTCTCCCAGCCCCCCAATCCCAACGCCCCCCAAAACCCATTCAACCCCCTTCTCCAACCCACTCTCACCTGCAGCCAGCAGGACCCGCCAAACTGCGTCCTCTGCAGGCTTTTCCCACCCTGCACACCCACGTGGCTGGGCTGAGCAGGGCGGGAGATTTAAAATGACCCCAGCTCCCGCAGATTCTCGCGTCACACTGGTTGAGAACCACTGGCCTAGAGCACAGGGCCGAGCAGGGAGATCCTGTGCATAGCAGCTGGGGCCAGAGTCTGTAAACACTTATTCATCAGCTTAACTCACTCGCCTGAGTAGTTCAGCCAACTTTCGAGGGCCTACTTGGAAACTATGTAGAGAGGAGATCAATCAATTTTCTTAACAATTTGGTGCTACACATTTCCTCTCTCTGACTTAATGTTTGTACAGAGAGACCATGAATTCCTACCCTGGCGAGAGACTACAGCTGGATTTTTCTATAGGAACCTTTCCAAATACTGAAAGTAGAAATCCCAATAGGATTCACTCTTTTCTACATAGGAATCTGATAATCACACAGCTGTCTTGTGGTAGAGACTGGTAACATCACTAAGCAAAGATTTTATTTTCCTTTAAAACGAAGACTATAGCACCCTGCACCCTCCCCTTCCCAAAATAAATAAACACAGGGACTGGCACTTCTGACAATTAGCAATCTTCTGCTTTCACAAAGGCTCACCCTGGATGATATATTGACAAGTAGATGAACATTAGCTTTACTCCATAACCAATTGTTTTGATACCCACACTACCGAGCAAATACACAGCTGCAAATAAAGAAAACTTGAGCATGGCTGTTGCAGTGAGGCTGAAACATTGTCACCTCTGGAAGACATTGGCCCTTTAGTCTGTGGTTCCTCCTTTCTGGCGTTTGCCCAGCCTTGCTCCCACCTGACTCCCGTAAAATGACAGGAAGGTGCGTTGAGATCCAATCCAGCAATCAGGCTGGGGATCCCTAGCAGCATTATTCGCTGTAGGGCTGAGCTGTAGAGCTCACAGTGGGGCCAGTTTTATATCCCTGCCAGAATTCACTACTGACTGCCCAGGAACCTCTAGCTTCCAGTGAACGGGGTATGGGTCCATGTGGAAACGTCTGCCTTTCCACCCCAGCTTCAAAGCCGCTACTGAGCTTGGTTAGGGGCTTCCTGCATTCTCTGCTGAAAGTCTTTGCAGCCACTCACGGGTCGGTCCTGCCACCTCGTCTGAGAGCAAGTAGAAAGAGCAGCTGTAACTGCAGCAATTGGTGGTTTTGGCTGAACACCTTGAAAGAAGACAGAAAAGAGGGTTACCTCATCACCCAAGTAAAGTAAACACACTCTAGTCTGTGTGTTTGTAAGATGGGGGGACAGGTTAGTATTGCCAAACGAATGGGTTAATTGTATGCACAGACTGAGTAGGAAACTATTAACCTGCTCAGGAATGATTAAGGCCTTGTCCACACTAGAGATTTCAGTGACTGGGGTAGCTAAAATCATGGCACAAACCCCTGGTGTAGACCTCTTCGGCTGGTTTGCTCCATGCATCTTCTCCCTATTTGAAACAGGTGCAAATCTCCCTTTCCAGCAGTTTTTGCCTAACCATGGTAGGGATTTGCCTTGTGCAGGGTAGACATCGGGCACCACACACCACCGCTGGCGAGACCACCATGCCTTGCAGACATCGCCATATCAAAAGTCAAACTGTCCAAACGCTGCTCTTGATAGTCCTCATGGAAACTAGGGGCTCTTTGCCAATGTAATGGGTCCAATCCTGCAAAGCTTTGCTCAGCCCCCTGGGAAGTTTGCGGGGAGTGCTCATGTTAACAAGGGCCGCTCATGTGCGTGGTGAAACTGTGCAGGGGCGGACCCTGTGTTTCAGAAATAGCTGAGGCTTAACTCACTCTTGGCTGCATTATGATTTATTCAGGATGCACGCAGTGTAAAATGTTCACCTTTTACAGCAAACAAAAACGAAGCTCCCCATTTGCTTTTACACACAAATCCTTTGATGGTTTCCCAAGCCCTTTATCAGAGAGCGCTGGATACGCACCTGTCCCTAAATATGTGCTGTGATGTGAGATACTAGACATTTTGGGGAAAGAACAACAATTTCCCTTTGCAAGTTGTCTTACCTGAGTCACTGTTCACAAAAGCAGAGAGTGTTTTTCAGCCAACAAATGCACAAAAAAAGGATTATTAATGTGCAGATTGGGAGAGGAGCAACCCAACAGAGGAAAACAATGTCAAAAGGAAAATCGGTTGAGTGGGTTTGAACAGCATGGGCACACTTCCACAACAAACTCAGAGAATGAATTATTTGCATCGCAGTAGGTGAAATTCTGATCTAATACTAATATGTTATTAGAAATGTATGGAAGCTTATTAACCAGAACAAACAAGGAGGCTGGTGGCACTTTTAAAGACTAACTAGATTTATTTATCACCTGAGCTTTCGTGGGAGAAAATCCCGCTTCCTCAGATGCTTTGAAGATGGGGAACTTACAGAATGGGAGGAAAATAAAAAAAATGTTTGATTTGCTGAACTAGACTAACACGGCTGCCCCTTTGGAACCATGCTTCTGATCCTGTTATGGTAGGTCCCAGATAGGGAGACGCATCTGTGCAAAGTCCTTTGGAAATCAGTGAGACACCATATGGGCAGAGTCTGGTCATACAGAGCCAATTGGCCAAGCAGAATCAATTGGAATTTTGTTTTGCATTTTAATCCATGTTCTTTCTAATTTATCATATACCACTCATTTGATTACAGCTACCCTGTAGCATGAGGAGACAACTTCTAATGCTACTGTTCACTGGAAAGTGAATTTGCTATATAAGAATTTCCCACATCATGTTGGTTCCTTATTTCTGCCTCTGAATTTCCTCCATTCTCTGCAACTAAAAGAAGTTAAAAGCAGATCTATATGCAAGGAATGGAAATGCAAATCAAAAATGAAAGAGGAATTGTAAGGAGAGTTAAAACAACGTTGACAGGGTTTTCTTCTTTTTTCAGGAACAGATGAAACCGTAAAAAATAAATGAAAACGTGGCTTGAGATGAAATGAAAATTTAATAAAACATAACAGCAGGCAAGTACTTTTGACTGAGGTCTGCATTCTACTGCAAATCCCTCTTGGAATAAACGTGTTTATGCAGCCCCTAAATTTGTGTCTGTAGGAGACTAGACAGCTCTCCAGAACGACTCTCGCATGTAACACCTTTGCCTTTTCCTTTATGTTTTAACTCTCATAAACCCAACCGTTATTCAGCAGAGGCAGGATCATTGCTTTTTTACCCCAAATATGTGGTTATCATTGAGCATTAGAACCTGCTCAGAGGTCATTGCACCTATTCTTTGAAGAATTTAATCTTCTGATTGCCTGGGAAGCCTCGCTTCTAAGAATGAAAAGGTGAGTATCAGGCAGTGTTTGAGTGTACACAGAGTTGGCCGCTGTGGGTCATCTTCAGCTGAGGTAAGCCAGTAGAGCTCTTTTTCTACCCTTACCACAGACCTAAAATGGTCCCAGCCTATCCGAACTAACTGAGCAGTGATTATTAAACCTTCCAAGTGACGGTGCTCCCAGCCCTAGTTTACTGACAGTCACAATATCACCTGAAGACGTCTCTTTCCCTTTCGTGAGGAAGTGAAAGAGGCACGAATGCTAATACTTACTGTCGGATGGGCGTCAGTTACTGATCCATCAATAACTAACTGTCCTCAATATCGCAAAGAGCCAACAAACCCCTGTGTACGCTGATGGATTTCCATTGCCTTAATTAGCACAGATGAAACAAGGAAGCAGTAAACATTAAGGAATTGTTTCCGGCTATAATGCAACCCTAAAACTTGACGCAGTTGAGCCATAACATTTTTTGGAGTGAATATAGCCGGCGAAGGACAGCATTAACTGATTTCATGTGTGTTGGGATTTTTTTAGCAGTAGTACAGATCATGTACACATGGAATCAGGGATCCTCTGTGTTAGGTGCAGTACAGATGTACAAGAAGACAGGGCACTGGCTTGCCCTCTTCCTTTCTGTTAATAGCTGGCTTATTTCCAGGGCTGGGGCCATAGGCCCCTGGGGACCCCCCTGCTCCTATCATGGGGACCCCAGCCCAGGCCTCCCATTGCAGGGGCTGGGCTCCCCGCCCCCCTGTTGCTCGGGAGGGTGGGGTGGGGACTGAGAGCACTCCCTCACCTTGGCCCTGCTCAGCCAGTCTGCCAGGCAAGGGGGGGGGGGGGTTGGCAGCTGGTGGTGTGGCACAGCAGGCCCCAGTGCAAAGCTGCATGCTGGCCCCGCCCCCCAGAGCACAGGCTGCATTTGGCCCCGCCCCCCCCAGGCAGAGCAAGCAGGCTCTGGCCCGCCCTGCAGACCAGCTGACCCCGGGGTGGGGTGGGAACACAGACCCCCACCCCTCTGGCTCCATGGCCCACCCCCCATCCTCCCCACAGCACTGGCAGGGCAGAAGTATTCTCTGCGCTCCTGCCTGCTAGTGCTGAGCAGGGCAGGGGTCTCCCATCTGGATTAACAGAGGGGTTTTAGGGGTTGGAGCCTGGGACCCCCTTCTGGCTGGGGCCCGGGGTTTTAGCCCCTTTGATAATCTGGCCCTGCTTATTTCATGTAGGGATCATAGCAGAAGTGGTTTGTAATTGGTTCCAGGGCTTTTTGACCTTGAGTTTACAAAGCACTTAAATGTGCTTAAAGTTAAGCGTACGCTTATGTGCTTTGTTGAACAGGGCCCTCTGCGTATGTGGACACTCAGAGAGGGAAGCATGGTGGCTGCTATGGGAGAAGTGAGTGACGGGGGATCCAGTTTGGAATTAGGGGGCTGACATGGTAAGAGATGAGCAGGAAAATAGAGATGTGCACAAATGTGAAGGATGAGGAGAACAGCTCGTGGTGGTGGAGAGTGAGAAAACCAATGGATCTGGTGTGACGGAGTTGATGTGTTTAGTGTGAAGGGCCGGGAGGTAATCTTTTCAGCTGCTTGCTGTTGGGTTTGGAGGTGTGTGGGGGGTGATGTAGGTGACAGGCAATGTTGGAGGAAGAGAACGGTGAAGGAAATAAGGGTGTCAATGGGTGTTCCCAACTTGAGCAGTTCCATTGAAGTAGCTGTCTGCGAGTGAAGGGGGCAGGAGCAAGTGTTGTGTTTGTAAGGCAGCTTGCTTGCCTGCCGTTTCTTCCCTTTTCAGTATAGTCCTAATTCTAGATCAGTGGTTCCCAACCTTTTCGAATGAAGGCCCCCCTAGGTAACACAGGTGTCTCCCTGTTCCCTCTGACCTGGCCATAAACACATATAAGACTAATAATAATACCACTGAATTACATTAATAATAATAAATTACTCCTACCTGAGTAAGAAACTAAGCCTTCCCTAGAGCAGCTGCCACTGTATGCCCCACCTCTTCCTGTCCCTCATAGTTGGAGAATAATGGAGATGGTGGGTTGGCCAGGGCAGTGCCAGATGGTGGGTTGACCAGTTGCTCAGCTCCAGCGAGGCGCGGTCTACTTCTCTGCTCTGCCAGTGCGGGGCAGGAGGCTGCTGCATCCAATGCTGGCTTCAGGACCTTAATGACCTCAGTATTACTGAAGTATCACAGGCTGCCTGTAATCTTGGGCGCCCTCCCCAGGGGGTCCCGCCCCTCAGGTTGGGAACCGTTTCTCTAGACACATGAGCCCCCAGTCTACATGCTTTACTTGTGTCACTAGGGCCCATTGACTTCAGCGGGGTCATTCCCGTGAGTAAAGACTGCTCCTATGAGTGAGTGTTGCAGGTGCTCACAAACAACCCTTCAACCTCCTTGGAGCATAAGCAGCACTAAAAAGCCCTCACAGTCAACGCCTTTGGAGATTTGTTAAGAAAACAGTATGAAAGTTGGTGGTCTCTTCCCTCGCTGTCGAAGATTTGTTATGGGCTTGCCTTCCTTCAACAGCTATCACCACATTACCACTACGGTGGCTCTGACAGAGTGTTTGCAGTAGGAGTGTATAAGGAGGAGGTTGTTTGATTAAAAACTTAATTTGGTAATGACTTAGGCTTTTTTAATAAAGGTCCATTTTTACAGTGGCCAGATAAAGTGAAAATCAGACCAAGTACATGTTATGTGGACATTGATCTTTAAAGGTCACTTTGTATTGATCCGTTTTAAAGAATGAAATAGTTTCCATTTTTTGTTGCTTCACAATTTGGGCCAAAGCCTAACATAGTATCTTTACAACCGCACAGGGTTTGATTTTGATCTGCGTATACTGATGTAAACCCAGAGCCACCATGAAGATTTATACTGGTGTATTCATTACAGCTTCATAGGTGGTTGTAATTCTCAACAATATGAGAGCAGATTCAGGCCCACAGAATTAAACATTCATATAAAAGCTGTGTGAGAGAGATGAGGATCAGAGAATCATAGGGTTAGAAAGGACTGTCACGCTGTCTGGATTTAGGGGACCATTTACTATTTCTTACTAATATTTCATAATTGCAATAATCTATAGGAACTATGCTGCGTTTGGTACTAATAGAAAGGTTGTAATTTGCTGGGAATGATTATATGGTTTATGTGTAGGAATTGCAGCTGTATTAGAAGTTAGGAATATGTTTGTTATATCCATATTTCAACCTGTGTGATTCTGGGAAATTCCCCAGACTGGATGTCTACAGCCATTGTTTCCTTAATGGACCGTTAAGGAAGCTCCCAGGTACAATGGCCCCAGGGAGAAACCTGTTGAGCCACTAGGACTTGAACATGTGACTCAACTCCAGTTTGATTGGAGAGAACTGCACACAGCATGGAGAAGGCCAGAGGAGATAAAAGGCAGCAGCCCTGACTCCATCTTGTCTCAAGTCCCCAGTCTACAGCCAACACCCATCTCTGGAACTATTCCTCTGCGAGTGGACAAAGGACTGAGGCCCACCTGGGTGCTGGCTGTTTACCAGAGGAACAAGCCTGCAAACCTTAGAGGAACAAATCTGCAAACTGCTTTACATGGACTCTAAATCATTTGTAGGTATGTGTTTCACTTTAACATCTCTCATATTTTGCTTCTTTTCTTTTTATATTAAACCTTTAGTTGTAGTTGCTAAAGGATTGGCTGTCCGTGTGGTATTCTGGGTAAGGGCCAAACCTATATTGTTCTGTGTGATGTGGCTGGCCCTTTGGGGTCAGGAGAACCTATTTCTCTAAGGGACTGAGTGGCTAGGTGGGAGCCAGAGGAGCTGGAGTGCAATAAAGGGGCTGTTTCTATTTTGGCACACTTCATGGTAACCGGTGTGAGGAACCAGAAGCCTGTTTGTGACTGATAGGGAGACTGGTTTAAGTACCACCCATCAGTGTTTGGGGAGTTTGGCTCCCAGTTTTGCAGCTTTCCCTGATTTTTGCACGTTCAGGAGGTTATCCCAGGAGGCCTCGGTCACAAGTATCACAAGGGTCATCTAGTCTAACCGACTGCCAAGGGGCAGGATTTGTTGTGTCTAAACCATCCAAAAACAGATGGTCATCCAGCCTCCTTTGAAAATCTCCAGTGAAGCAGTTGGACAAACTCCCGAGGCAGTCTGTTCCACTATCCTGCTATTCTTACAGTTAGGAAGTTTTTCCTGAGATTTAATCTAAATCTGCCATGCTGTACTTTGAACCCATCACTTCTTGTCCTGCTCTCTCTGGCATAAGAGAACAACTTGTCTCCATCTCTTTTATGGCATGTCGTCCCTTCATCTTTTTTTCCCCCTCAAACTAAACACATCTGGTTCCTTCAGCCTTTGCTCGTGTGGCTTGCATTCTGTCCCTTTAATCATCTTGATGAAATAAAAAGAAAAATTGGGAAAAATTTTCACTCCTGCTTGTTAAATTAGGGTGCCATAATAACTTCTATTTGCATTGGCAAATGTTCACATTACTACAACCATTCTTTAAATCCCCAGCTATTTCTTGTGCTGGCTTGCAATTTAACAGCATGGTAGGGTTTTTCTACAGCTGTTGAGCTAGGCGGTAGTACCTATTGCAAATACTCCTCATGTACCTCAGTTTCTGAGCATTGCTCAACTGTATTGTAGAAGGATTACTCACATAAGCTCTTGAAACGACATCAGAGCATCTTTGAAGTTATATAACTGCAAAAAATGTGTCATCTATCTGGCTCGGTCAGTTTACTTTCAAGGTTCATCGGCTGAGTTAATATTCAAGATGAATGGTAAAGAATCTAGTTTCTGTAGAGTTTTTTGTTATGACGAATATGTTTGGGAAAATAATGTTCAAAACTCTGATTGGGTTAGTATCTACAAATCACTTCTGGTCTAGGCAAGTGGTAAACTGAGACTCATTTTTTTTTTTTTTGATAAACACGTCTTTTTTTTTTATCGTACCCTCTTCTCCACCATCTGTTGGTTTTGTCCTTCTATTATATGTCCGATCTGACACCTAGATTGGAAGCTGTCTGTGCCTGTGACTGTTTTTCTTTGCCTGTACAGTTCCTGGTGCAGGGGACCCCGATCCTTAACTGGGGTTCCTATGTATTTTTTTTTAAAAAAACCCCCTAAGGATCACACTTCAAGGCTGATTAATTATACTTACTGCAGTTGGGTACAAGCTGCAAAACTTGGAAGTGAGCTTCGTTACATTTTGAGGCCATCAGAACTGAGAGTCTGGGTCAGCCCATTACAGATTTAGGGGATAACGTGACATCTCAGGTCCAAATCTGGCCTGCACTGAAGATGAGGAATCTTGGAATCAGAGTTTGGTTTGGGCCCGTATCTACTGTCTAAGGGGAGCTCATTGGTTGTAGAATTTGATGTCCCGTTGGCTCCTCTTCTTTCCATCTGCTGCTTTTGCCAGATTTCTGATGGGACAATTCTTGCGGTGGAGGTCCAGCATGCTAGGCACTGGGGCAGACAACACTCCACCAAAGAGGGGCCAAGGTGTTTCAAAGTTAGGGTTCTAAGCCCTAATTTAGCTGCTGAAAGAAGAGGCCTGCTCTTCAGTTGTGCTGAGCACCCAGCAATTCCCATGGGAGCTGCTGGGTATTTTTGAAACTCGGGCCATTTATCTAGGAATCTGAATATTTACTTTGGGCCAATGTTTAAAAAATGATGAGCGAAGCTGGATGCCTCGCTTTTTAGGTGCCCAACTTGAAGTACCCATCTGGGTCCATATGTCTATTTTTTTTTTTAAGTTTACTAAAGCAAACATATATGTCTGATCGCCCCTTTATCCCTCCTGTATGTAAGCCTCACTGTAAGATCTCCAACTTTACAAGGCTTAGGTCACTGAGTCACTTATCTCTACCTTTTTCTTTCTTTTTTTAGAAACATCTTGCCAATGTTATTGCAGTGGACGTTCTTTCGGCAGGGCTTGCCACGGCTAATAGTTAGTTCAAAAGGCTTCTGCCAGGATTATAACCCAGTCCTAACATGTCGCCTTACATCTCGTTATACACAGCCACAGTGGGAAACATGTTTTGACTAGGATTGTAGTTGCCCCTGGCAGTATTCGTGACAGTTCCTTCGCACCCGATAATACCTGCTGTGCAAAGCACTTTCGATAAACGTCAAAGCACTGGGCATGGCCTTAACGTGGCTCTTAAGGGATAGTTTGAACCTGAAATGTCTGGCATCTTTTCCCACCGCTGGCACGGCCGTCAGAATATGGAACCCGCTCTAGTCACAGTGCTAGGCTGTCCTCATTGATTTGATGAGAGATTTCAGGCCAATCTTGTGATTCTTACTTACCTAAGTAATCCGACTGAAGTGAATGGATCTACTTGTGTGAGTAAGAGTTTGTGCTGAGTTTTGGGTAAAAGGGCTAATTATGGTAAATATACTCTAAGTAATTAGGGCAAGTAGGCTAAGACCCAGTTTTTTGCAGAGCGTGACCTGATAGTGAAAAGCAAAGCATCAACCCTGGTCTGAATGTGGAAAGCCAAGGAGCATATTGAATCTGTGGCAGTCCTGTTATGTTTAGAAGAAGCCTGAGTCACCAGTTTCTTCGGTCTTGTACCTTACCCTGTTAGGAGACTCATAGGCTATGTCTACACTTGAAAAGTTAAGTCGACTTAACAAGTTGACTTAACTTTTCAAGTGTAGACGTGGCAGAGAGCCGTGGCTCCCTGCTGAGAAGGAGTCCCTTCTGCCAGGAAGCCATGGGTCCCTCCGAGAAGGAAGCGGGTTCCAGCAAAAAGGGATCTGCGGCTTCCTTCTCACCGGGACCCGCGCCCTAGGTCGACTTATAGAATAAGTTAACTTAGGGTGGCCACACCGTCTTTAGATCGACTTAACAAATTGACTTCATTGTTAAGTTGACCTAAAGAGTGGTAGTTATTAATAGCTGCATCACCTTTTCATGGAACGCTTTATAGCGTATTTTTTTAAAAGTGCTCCCCCCAAAAAGAACAGTGCAAAAAACAGTTGACAGCGCAAAAAAACAACCTGCCAAAAAAGTGAACAGTGTGAATAAAAAGAAAAGTGGACAGCGAGTAGGTTTTATGTTTATCTATTTATATTCATTTATGCATACGTTAGCTGTAATAGGGTAGGAGAAGGGCGAAAAAGGGCAGGGCTGGGAGTGGCGGCCAATTCCCCCTCCAAGTCCTGCCCTGTCCTCCACCCATCTCCCACTGCATGTGGCCCACCATACAGCGGATATAGCCCTCAAGCCAAAAGTTAGTCCACCCCAATAAACTTTATACTGCAACAAGTTAGCCCAATTTGGAGAAATCAGATATAGAGTGCATTTCTGGATTATTCATTCCATCCACTCCTGTACCTAGCTATAGGCAGCCTTCTGAATCTGCCACGCATGGAAAAAAGACCCACAAAGAGACCCCTAGAGAAACTGCAGTGCACGATGATACAGGATTCATTACTTTAGAATAACACATGCTCCAGCTTTATGACTTTAGCAAAACTCTACACCTCTGTGACGTTCCCCTCCCAGAATCTGGTCTGTGGTGCTGGAGGCAGTAAGAAGTGGGGGAATACCTGTGACAGGGGAATGAGATGCAGTCCTGAGCGGTCACAAGGATTTGCCACCTCCTACTGCTTTCAGGGCTTCTGGAGGCCACTTCCCTGCTTTGTATGGCCAGTAATGCACAGGTGTGGTCCTCTGCCAGCACTGACCCATTTCTCCTGGCCAACAGTGCCTCTCTTCAGCTGGCTGTGCTGAGCAGGAGTCAGGCTTCCTGCATGGGGCCAAGAAGCTGCACAATTCCCTAGACCCACTTCCAGCAACACCACTGTCCTCTTGTTCAATAGTCCCCTGATTATCCAGGCCCACAGTAATACATAACCTTGTACTGAATAGAACAGTCTCCAAAGATACTTACATTTAATTCAATAAGATGTTTCCACGATATTGCAAGCAACTGCCATATCTGCCACACACATGCATGCGACATCATGTAGTGCTGTGGTCTGCATTGTGTTCGCCAGACAGGGACCATGAGAGCCATTTAAATACAAAGTATCCAATGAATAAGGAATAATCTGTCTTTCCGACCTGCCTCCGCTACAGTGCACTGTCCAAGATGCAACGTTTAATGACATTGAACACATTGCCTTTGAATCTAGATCAATCGAAAGACTCCCACCGGCTTCCTTGGCACTTGGATTGAGCCCTAGCATATGTGCAGTGATTCCAACGCGGCAAGACAGCACTGTGATCAACATGTCTGACATCCTCTGTCAAAGGAGTTCGCAGCCTTGCCTGGGTTGCAACATGGCCGGGAGGGTTCCCAGCCATGTGCGACACAGCAAGACTCCCCTGTGGGCCCCCCAGGCCCGATTCTCTCCCCCCATGGTCCCCGGCTCTGGCCCCTGGCTTTGGCTCCGGCAGTTGGCCTGGCAGTGGGTGTGGCCCTGGCTGTGACTCCTGATAGTAGGCCCAGCCCTGGATGCAACCCCCAGCTGGAAGCCCTGGCCATAGCCCCTGGTCTTGGCTGCAACAGAGGCCTCCAGCTGTGTCAGTGGGCCCCAGCCATGGGTCCTTGGAGTGGCAGTGGGCCCTGGGCACGGGCCCTGGCAGCAGAAGCAGCAGCAGGTCCCAGCTGCAGAGTGACACTCAGCTGTGACAGGGGCCCCCAGCAGCGGATCCTGGCCCCAACCCCGGTAGAGGCCCCTTGGCCCCCAGCAGTGGTCCCTGGGAGCACGTTCATCTTAGAGGGAGGGAACTTGTTCCCTGGATGGTTTTCTCTCTCTCCTTGTGCCAGTGAGCTTTTAAAATCTTGCCTCGGTGTACCCCAGGGAAGGAGATTAAAAAACTCCCTGCCCCACCCCAGCCCCTAGTGCGCAAATGAGCAGAGCAGCCTGCCTGTGTTAGCTGCTCTGTCAATGTTGTGGCACATGGCTCGGGGGGGGGGGGGGAGAGCTTTTAGCTCATGACACACTGCTGTGCCATGACACACTTTTGTGTCATGACACAGTGGTTGAGAACTGCTGCTCTATCACACAGGCCAGAGAGATTGTCTCCAGAATTCCTAGAGCAGGTTTTTTAGTAAAAATCCAATTTTGATTGAAAAGTTGTCAGGGATGGAGAATCCACCAAGACTCTTGATAAATTGTTTCAATGGTTATTTACTTGAATTGTGTCATGCAGTTCTCTGCTAGACTGAAGAGCCCATTATTAAATATTTGTTCCCCAGGTAGATCCTTATAGACTGTAATCAAGTCACCTCTTAACCGTCTTTTTGTTAGACTCAAAGGGCTCCGTCTATTTAGCTTATCATTAGAAGACAGGTTTCTAATCCTTTGCTCATTCTTGTGGTTCTTCTCTGAACCCTCTTTACTTTATTAACATCATTAATGAATGGTGGACACCGGAGCTGGACACAGTATGGGTGCGTCTACACTTACAAATTAAGTCGATTTAAGCTTGTTTAAGTCGACTTAATTTAATCTGCACCCACACTACACTTTTCCTTAAGTCAACTTAAGCAGCTGCTTAAGTCGACTTAAGGAAAAATTAAGTCGATTTTATAAAACCTCGTTTTAAGTTGACTTTGCTGGCTAAGCCATCTTTAGAAAGTCGACTTAGTCAGTGTGGACACGGAGGAGCCCTAAGTCAACTTTAAGTCGACTTAGGGGGCCTTAGGGCTTCCCCACTGCCCTCCCAGCCAGGTGGCTAGCACAGCCACAGTGTGGCGTGCCCTTCCGCAGGGACTTAGCATGTCCATACTCAAAATTTAAGTCAACTTAGAGGGGACCCTACAAAATCGACCTAGAGCATCCACACTGGATGCCTAGGTCAACTTGTAGGGGCTAGGTGGACCTGGGACAGGTCCACGGTGGCAGGGAGCACCCCTTGCCAAGTGCCAGGGGGCTCAGCCTTTGCTCACCCTGCTCCTATGCCCTTCCAGGGTCCCTGTCCCCTTTTGCCCCATTGTACTTAAATTTTGAGTGTGGACATGCTAAGTTGACTTAAATTAACAAGTGTAGACATAGCCTATTCTAGCAGTGGTTGCATAAACCCCACAGCTAAGTATAATAACCTGTCTATTCCTAGTCACAATTTCCCTGTGTAATTGCACTAGCACAGTGCTGGACTGGGAACTCACATTCCACTGATCATCCACCAAGTCCCACAAATCTTTTCCATAGGGTGGCCTACAGTCTTTGTTCCTGACCTCCATTTAGCCATTACATAGGCTCTTTAGTGATTTGAGATTATAAATAGGTTTTCGGGTTTTTTTTCTCAATATTGTCTTACTATTTAATTTTAATGTAACTTGCATTGGTGTATCTTTTGTCAATAGTCCGGGAAATTAGCAGGCAAGGGTCATAGATTTGGAAGCTTGGTCTAAATCATACTCTCCAACATTGTCTTGTTCTTAGATGATTCATTCACTGCTTTAAAAATAATTTATTGCTGGTAACCCTCCTTGAAGCTTCTTAGTGAAAATGACTTTTGCATTATCTCCACCCTCCTTTATTTAATAGGTTTCTGAGTACTTGAGTTCTCAGAGATAAAGCCACTCTATTCAAATTTAAAAACAGTTAGAAGCTTTAAACTAGCTGTTAACTATAAATAATGTATTTTCCATAAAAGAACAGTCCAGAATGCAGCCTCTGTATGCACACAAAACATAGAAGTGTCTTGTAATTGCCACTTCGTAATTGAAAGTGTAGGGCCATGGCAGAAAGAGGCTGTTTTTTTGGTGGTGTTTTTTGCTTACGTAGTGAATGATGGACAACAGAGTCTTGTGGCACTTTTAAAGACTAACAGATTTATTAATCGCATGAGCTTTCGTGGGAGAAAATCCCACTTCGTCAGACGCTTTGAAGATAGGAAAGTTACAGAGTGGGAGGAAATTAAATGCAGGGGAGTGTATGACATAGTGAATGATGATATTCATATCCCAGAAACAGGTTTAAAGCAATGAGTGTGGGGGGGAGAAAAAGGAAAGTGTAATTCCACACATGACCACCGGGAGAGCTATTCATTGTGGCAGACAAGCTGTGCCACTCTGGGAAGTAAGATGCTGTGTCTAGTGAGAGAGTGGGAGGTGAAATGACACTTAACAATGATAAGGGATCCTTTCTCCTTTATTGAATGAACTGTTGGATATTCAGTGAAGAACAGTCCAAAGGGGACTGAGGGCAAACCAAGGATGGGAAGAGCTCTGTATGGTGTTTAGCTCCCTGCCCAAAGGAGGTAGGGAGCAAATGAAAAAGTTATTGTAAGGGGTAGTTTCAGTCTTATTGCAATAAAGACCTCAGTTAAGCTTCCCAGCTTTTGTGTCTGAGTATTACTCCTTCCCTGCCCTTCCACTGAAGGCAAATGCGAGATTAGCTAATGCACCTTCTCCATATAAAGCAAGAATGCCCCGTGTGTCATTTGTTTAGCGTGTGAAATTGGGACTGAGGAACTAGATGGTTCAATAATGAAATCAGAACGGTCTCCTTGCCAGTTGCAGTTTCTTTGACAAGATGGTCTTCCAATGAATGGCCTTTAATTATGCTTCTATTGGGACTGGTCAGTGAAAATGGATAAGTGAAGACTTCTAATAGAACCTGGCCAGTTTTCTACACCATAAAGTTGTTCCCTGCCTCCCAAGATGGAGACTGATGTCCTGAGTTACATTACAGTGCACAGTAGATGATAAACCCTTGAAATCGCCCCAGGTCTTGAGAACAGTGGGGATATTTTCATAGAAACTCTGTGCCAACTCCCTTCCGCTCTTTGGGCTCCATTGGAGACATGCACCTACCAGGGATGGTTTAGATAAAATAATCCTGCTTTGAGTGCAGGGGACTGGACTGGAAGACCTGTTGAGGTCCCTTCCAGTTCTATAATTCTTAGCTGCCAGGGCTCTCCTTAGATACTATTGCCTCTAAGCAAAAGAGCATTGGGGGGAGGTGCATTGTGTCCCACCTTTTTGACAGTTTTGTCCCAAGCAAAGGGAGAGGAGAGACCATTGAAAACACAAGACAAACCGCTATGGATGTTTCTAATTGGTGTCTCTTGGGAGCTGAACATTCCTGAGGGCCAGTTCTGAGGTCAGACATATGAAGTGAGCACAGATACATTTGAATAGATTCCTGAGGACAGACTATCATAACATATCTTTTAAAGTTAAGATTGGACCTTGCGGATATGGCACTTTCTAGACTAATTAAATCTGTGATCCTATCAGAGGGGATGAGACCCAGTCTGATTGCACCACCAGACTGAAAACCACAAGACAGAATGAATTAAAATGTCATCAGATGTGATTAGCGTGGAATAAAAAGTCTCAACAATTGGGATGCCCACATTGCAGGGACTGCAGTGTGCTCTGTATTCAAAGGTACCTTGGGAAAAAATGTAATTTATGTTCAACAGAATGGGGGCTGAGGCATGTAGCCAGACTCTGAGCATTTCCAAAGTTTGGTGGTGGTATGTGTAGAACTGTGTTTTGGCTGGTCCTGGACACATGCCAGCCACCAACTTTGCATCTGGAGCTAGACTTTGTATCTGGGTGGAAAAAGAATGAGGGAGGGCTGGTAATATCTTGGACCAACTGCCGTGGGTGGAAGGGCCAAGCTTTCAATCTTCACAGATCTCTTCCCCAGGTCTTGATCTAGACCTTCTGAAGGTTTGGTGTCTGTGGGGTTTGATTTGGGTCAGTGTTGAGGTGTCCACTCCGCACAAGTCTGAGCAGATTAAAAAGGGCCAGTTAACCTTATAGGCTGAACCTGGAGGAAAGCCAGGCTGGTTAAGCAGAACTGAAGATGAAGCTTAGCTGGGCAGGAGCAGGCTGAGCTTGTATAAAGGCAGGAAGCTGAGGGAAGAAGGAAGCTGTTTGGTTGTGGAGCTGGGAATGAGGTAGTAGGTCTGAAGATAGCTGACTGAGCGGGCCAAGCAGCAGACTGGCAGTGCAGGCTGGGAGAGGCTGAGAGCTTGGGCCTAAAACTCCGGCGCAGGTTGGGATGGTGACTGGCTGGATGAACAGAGCTGGAGATACAGGGTGAGAGGAGGAGCCTGGAAGTTATGTTTGAAAATGAGGGAGAAGCTGCAAGAGATGAGGAATGGCTTCCAATTAGGAAGAAGAAGAAAAGAACAGAAACATCTGTGTCTAGAGAAGAGGAAGCAGAGATGGGTGGAAGAATCAAGAAAAGGAGCTACCACTTTATAATTATCAGATTGGTAGTTGAAGGTGTAAAGATAGGAGATGCTAATCCCTTGAAGACAGCAGAATGCATTAGGCAAAGTATAGGAGATCTAGTTTCACTAGGCATGACTGAGGATGAAATTAAAAGGGGTATGGGCTGATGATGCAGCAGTGACAACCCACAGAGAAGCCCATCTCCAAAATCTCATGGACAGTTTCCCCAAAGCCTGCCAGACTTCAGGCTTGCTGTGCCAAGGAGTTAAAGCAGCACCCTCTGTCAGCATCAGTAATTACGAATGAGTTCACACGCCTGGGGCCCTCCATCTCGGTCAACTTTTCACTTGAAGCAGAACATCCACATTGGAATAGCTTCTGCAACAATGTCTAGGCTGAGCAAGAGGGCTTGGCAAAACAATAAACTGACAGAACACAATAAGATCCATGTGTATCATGCATGTGTTATCAGTACTCTCTTGTATGGGAGCAAGACATTGACATTATACT
The DNA here is from genome assembly GCA_007922175.1 of Pelusios castaneus. Classification (NCBI taxonomy): domain Eukaryota; kingdom Metazoa; phylum Chordata; order Testudines; family Pelomedusidae; genus Pelusios; species Pelusios castaneus. The sequence goes on from ML685781.1 coordinate 18,507,427, forward strand.
CTGAGCAGGAAAAAAGGCTCAACAGCTTTCATATGCATTGTCTTTGTTGAATTCTCAGAATCTCCTGGAGGGACACAGTCACCCACACTGAGATGCTCAAGTAGGTCAGTGTACCCACCATGCAAACCACTCCTGACACGGAGATGTCTCCATTGGCTTGGGCACATGAGCCGAATGCATGATGGACCCATCCCAAAGGACATCCTCTACAGCTAGTTGGCATCTGGAAAAAGATCTAAAGGATGCCCAGAGTTGTTTCAAGGATGCCTTCAAGTGAAACCTCAAAGAAATGGACATGGAGATGGATAAGTGGGAAGATCACTCTCGGGACTGCAGCCTTTGGAAACAAAAGCTCCATAATGGTCTCCAAAGCTATGAGAGGAAGCAGTCCAACTTAACAGAGAAGAAAAGATCTTGCAGAAGGTAGAGCCCAAAAGGTTGAAACACCACCTTTAAACATGACAAGTGAGGCAGAGACTATCTCTCTTGGGTTGGTCTCTTCAACCACAGCCATGAATGCCATAAAACCAACTGAACACATTTTTTTTTCTTCCCAGGGCTGTCTCCCTATGGTTTCTTGAGGCCAAAGGTTGCCTATTAAAAATAGGCCAAATCATGTTTAGGTGACTGATTAGTAGTAGATGGGGAGAATGCAAAGCACCCACAACCATCTGAGTAACACTGAGGTGCACTGGTACCTGATAAAGTTAATATAAGATATCAACATTGCTGGGTTAAGACATGTAGCCTGGCCCCTTTCAGAAGTGATACATTTTAAAGGCTTGGGCATGCAGCAGCTGCCTGTAAAGAGAAAACGAGGTGCAATAAATGTGGAGGAGAACACATGCCTGAAAACTGTGTAGAGGGAACAGACCTAAAGAGCAGCAATTGTGGGAATAGGCACAGAGCAGCATGTAAAGGTGTGTGGCAACAGAATGAGCTAGAAAGATACGGAAAATTAAAACTATCCATAAAATATCTTCTGCAGAAGACATTAAAATATATTCACAGCAGAATATGGAGAAGGAGGAAAATGCCAGTGAGGGACAAACCTATTAGTACAAGAATACCCAGTTCAGGACATGAAAGATAATATGATGGGAATAGATGAAAATGTATAGCTTGTAGGCAAAGAGAAATTTATAACATTTATGATGAGTGATTAATTGCACTTTACAAACAGGCAAGTAGTCTGAGAATAAATGTTTCAACAAAAGTGACAGAAAAGTATTTGCATATAGGCAATCTCTTGATAGAAGACATTCATTCAATCTTAAGTGAAGGTAATGTAGTTTAAATAACATAGTTCTAACAGTTTTTGTTGAAACATACCCAGTAATAACGCATGGTAAGGAATGAAAGAAAATGTTTTTTGAAATGGAAAACAAACCTGACGTGATAGGTGTACAAAAGAACGTGGTTAGTGAGACCTTATGGTTAGACTTCCCAGGTATTATGTCATCAGATATGAAAGAGACATAAGAGGAGGAGGGGCTTGTTTATTTATAAAGAATGATTTTAGTTATGTTGAAATAGATGTACAGAACTTAAGTTTTGGGTATAGCACTGTTGAGAATAATAGCATCTTTATATGAATCTATAACATTTACAAACCATCTAAAAACAAGACAATCTAGAATTGGAAGAGTTAGTTAAGGGTGTCAAAGGACCACATATTATTTATGGAGATCTTAATAGCCATAATGAATTATGGAGAAGCAAGAAAACTGATTATAATGGCAAATAACCTGGAACTGCCATGCAGAACCTGGAATTGCTCAGTAGTGGAGCACCTACTAAGTTTAATTTGGTGGATGGAATATTTTTATGGTTACATCTGGTAATTGCAACAAGCAGCTGGGAAATCTATAAAGAGGATAGAATAGGAAGTGATCACTTCCCTATGGTAAATATATGTCAAGGCCAAGATAATGTTGAAAACCGTGAAAGAATTCCTACCTGGACACTTAGAAAAGCAAATAGGAGGCTCTTAAAAGGTAAGTGTGCTGAGTTTCTATGTATAAATTGTATAAATGATAATCTAGAGGAATTTAATGATAAAATGATAATAAGGGGAGTTGTAGGGATAGCCGTTCTTGCTGTATGTAAGACACTGAATTGCCACAAACTAAGAAATCCAGTTCTTGGTAGAATGGATATTTGGGTGGCTCATTCCATGATGTGATCTACTTCTCTGGCGCAGTGCCTTTGTTTGGTGAAGGCCATTTTGAGTGTCTTAAGGTGTGTATCCCAGACTTTCTCCTCTGAGCATATTCTGTGGTATCTGAGTACCTGTATGGAGATAACAGATTTCGTGTTTTTGTGGTGGTTAATGAGTCTATGAAGGTAGGTGGCCAGGAAGTTGGTGCTAATGTGGGAGTTTTCGTGAGACAGTTTAATGAACAGATGTTGGTGATTGAAGTTTCACTGGAATTCTCAGTGAGTTTAAGACATCTGTCCAGAGAATGAAAATATCAATGTATCTCAGGTTTATTATTGGTTTTATGGTGTATTTGTCCAGAAATTCTTCTTCAAGGTGGCCCATGAAGAGTTTGACATATTGGGGAGCCATCCTAGTGCTCGTGGCTGTTCCCATGGTATGAATAAAGTATTTGTTAAATGTAAAATTGTTATGGGTGAAGATGAAATGGATGAGTTTGGGGTGGATATCGAAGGATTTTACCCTGTCTTGTAAATATTCGAGGCAAGCAGCTATGCTGGCTTTGGGAGAGGTATTGGTGTATAGCAAAGAGACATCGAGAAGGCTAAGGATGGTGTTCCGAGGGAGGTTGTTAACATTGTGATATTTACGAAGGAAGCTGACTGTGTCGGGGAGGAAGCTGGCCCTTTGTGTGGTGAGTTTGAGAATGGTTCCATGAGTTTTGATATTCCTTCAATAAGACAGCTGTGGCCAGACATGATGGATCTGTCTTCCTTGTTTGTATACCTTGGGAAGCATGTTGAAGATCCATGAGATGGGTTCCTGGGGGATGAATTCGCAGAGTTTCTCTTGGAGTTATTTGAAGAAGGATTTGATGATACTTTTACGTTCCTGGGTAAATTGTGATGTGGGGTCATCTTTGACCTCCTTACAGTAGGTAGTGTTGGAGAGTTGTTGGTTGGTCTTGTGTGTATATTCATGTTCCAGCAAGGCCTATGATGATATCTCCTTTTTCTGCTAATTTGATCACTAGCTGGTGGTTAGATTTCAGATTTTAAGTAGATCACAACATAGAACTGGTCACCCAAATACCCTCAGAGAACCTGTTTCAACACAGAAATAAGAGCCCCTGTGACTGCACACCCCTACTTGTCACCCAAGGCAAAGAAAGAAAGAAAGAAAGAAAGAAAGAAAGAAAGAAAAAGGAAAGCAAAGGAGAGAAAGAAGGAAAGAAAGGAAGGGAGAAAGAAAAAAGAGAGAAGGAAGGAAGAGAAAGGGAGAGAAAGAAGGAAGGAAGAGAAAGGAAGAGAAGGAAGAGAAAGGAAGGAAGGAAGCAAAGAAAGAGAGAAAGAAGGAAAGAAGAGGAAACAGGAAGAGGAAGGAAGGAAGAGGAAAGAAAGAAAGAAAAAAGAAG
>ML685781.1:18511011-18633633 GCA_007922175.1 Pelusios castaneus
GAAGCAAAGAAAGAGAGAAAGAAGGAAAGAAGAGGAAACAGGAAGAGAAAGAAGGAGGAAGGAAGGAAGAGGAAAGAAAGAAAGAAAAAAGAAGAAAGAAGAAGGAAAGAAGAGAAAGAAAAAAAGGAAAGAAAAAGGAAGACAAATAAGAAAAAGAGAAAGAAGGAAGAGAAAGAGAGGGAGGAAGAAAGAAAAAAGAAGGCAGGCAAAGAAAGAAAGAAAGAAAGAAAGAAAGAAAGAAAGAAAGAAAGAAGCCAAGGCCGCTGGCGGGGGAGGACCCTACCGCGGCCCTGGGAAGCCGCTGGTGGGGCGGAGCAGACCCCAGCCCCGGAGGCTGATCCCGGCCCCGTGCTGGGAGGCCGAGGCCGTGGATTAGCTCGGCGGGGGCTGCCGGGCTGCACGGGGGTCCCTCACTGCTGCGTGGGGGGTGCGACGGCCGCTGTGCGGCCGCGCACCCTCGCAGCTTAGAGGGAACACTGGACTTGAGTGTAAAGACTCATGTTGCATTTTTGTTTTTCTCTGGCCGGGACCAAATCCTTGTTCCTGTATTGCCCAACCCACAAAGAAATAACAGACCCTTTACCCAGCACCATAATAAGAGTCAGGATAATGTGCAGCAGTTGTATCTCTCTTGGTGATCAAATAAACTGGGCATGACAATGAAGAAAATCAGAAGATTCATGGCTTAGGTGCGAGGGAATATTCTCTGTGATTGGTTTCCATTGTCACCTGACTGCTTCAGACAGTTGGCGTAAATGAAGGAGGAACGCCATTTGTTACACCTATCAAATGTATCCTTTGGAAGAGCCTTGCACATAAGTTAGTACACCCATGACTCCTTCTTATGGCTGGAAAGAAGGAAATAGAGGAGCCATGACCAAGGGAGTAGTGTTAGCAGATGGGAGCGTTCCTATTACGGGTCGTCAGGAGCAGGATGCAGCAGCACAGAATACATAGGTGAAATGATACACTTTGTTACCTCGAGCTGACCAGGTCTGCTGCACTGTGCGGGCTAAAAAATCCTGATTTGTTTGTGCAGTTTTCCAGCAGAAGTTGGGAGAAATGTCTGCCAGTAGGTGGAGCTCTTCATTAATCTTTATCCATGATTTACGACTTCTCAGTTTGGGGACTGAGCCATACAGTTCTTTTCTTTTTCTTTTTTATACCTTGTATTCTTATGACAATGGCCTAGTCATAATTTAATCTCCAATTCAACAGGTTCCAGAATTAGCACAAAGTCTCGTTTCTTCATTTTCTTGTAAATTCACTTTCCTCGGAACAGCTGAATGGAACAGTGGGTGGATAATTTACTCTTGTGAGTTTATTGAACTCCAGGTCACTCTCTACTCCACAGAGCTTGGGGAAACTTGCCTACTGCTAAGATTCTACAGGATGCAAGTTAAACCGAGGTCAATGGACTATTATTAAAGGCATTATCAGATCTCTTCTGTGGGTGCCCCATGGAGTTTGCTGCTGATCTTTTGCTCATTTAGCTAGCTGCATGCTTTGTCTGTGACTCTGTGCTCGTGACATTTAAAAAGCACAACGAAATCTTAGCACCTGGCTTTTGTACCAGCGTATAGGGATTGGGGCATAGCAGTATTGGGAAGTTGAACACTGGTCCGAAATGTGCATGGCAGGTGAACATTTTTGCCCAGGATGCAGCTGCTGGAGCATCAGGTGTGTGGATTTGTTTGTCGTCTAGAAATTACGCACGGGAAGCAAAGAGAGAAGGCAGACCATGTCAAGGGATCCTGTGCTGTAAATAAGGCTGGTTTTGGTCCCACTCCGCTTTCATGGAGGTCAGAACTGCTGAGCGCTGTTTTGTTGTGAATCTGACTCTTGAAGTGCTGTGAGTTTTGGTGAATGAGTGGCTGTGACACTGAGTCAGCGTCACTGAGGGCTTTGAGAAGCACCTTGTGAAAACCTGAGCTACGTGGGAAGCAGGTGATCTCATATCAGGGCTTACTGGGGGCTGTTATTTACATCACAGCAGCATCCAGTGGCTGCAGTGTGCTAGACGCTGTACAAACATGTAGCGAGAGACAGGTTCCAGCCCAATTGCATCAGCCTAAGTCAGCTGACAGGAGCCAGCCGTAGGTGTGATGTGGACTTAAACCAGGAACTGAAAGTTGCCAGTGGCTTAAAACTGGTTTTTTGCTGCAAATTTTCAAAGTATAACTTTCCCCTACTAAGTTTGCAGCCCGTTCCCTAGTGGCTGACTGCGAGGAGTGAATGGAGCGTGCGACCAGCTTTGTCACTGCAGCAGGAGGGCGATTGGGCAGGATGTAATGTCCCCTCTCTCACACTCACACTCAGTTTTATGCTTAGGGTGTGCCCCTTGACGCCCTCCGGCTGGCCCTGTGCGTTCCAATGTGGTGGTGGCAGACAAGGCCCTGGGAGGGCACAGGGTGGGGGACAGAGCCACAGACAAATGAAGTCTCTCCTTGTTACCATTCTCAACCCTCTGTAAGTGGGGTCTGCTCCAGAAGCTACTTGCCAGGTGGCTCTTGGGCCTAAGATATGTCTCAAAAGCTGCTGCCAGTGGGACCCTCCTTCCGGCTGGTGCCTGCATGCCCACACCGGAAATGAGAGACACTGCTGGGGCCTCTTCATGTCCCAGACACTCCCCATGTCTAGCCCTCACCTCCCCCCAACATGGGAGGCCACCAACACATAAGGGGAATCTATTCATCTTAAGAAGGCAGAAGATCCATTCCCCAACTGGCCATTTCATCATCCAGCACAAGGCAACCTCTCCCCACCTGAGCTGCCACTCTCGGCCAGATGCCACGGTACAATCCATGGGCAACCCCAACAGGTGGCAGGTAAGGGAGGTAGCTAGAGGAGGCTCCATGAGGTCCTGAGAGCAGGGAAACATGGTGGGCTGAGGGCTGGGGCAGGGGTGAAAGGATTAAGAGCTTGGGAGCGAGAGAGTGTGGAATGAATGGGTTGTGGGGTGATGAGTGTCTGGAAGTGGTGGCTATTGATGGCATTCATTGGAACTGGTGGCTTTTGGTTGGGGAATAGGGATATTTTCCCTAGGGAATGTCCTGTGCATCTCACTGGCTGAAGCAGAACACATTTGAAGACGCCCTCGTTAAATTTGGGCAACACGTCCCAGTTTTTAGCCTTTATGTCCTAGGGCTGAGTGTGTGAGACACCTGTTCACACCTGGCTGTTGCTGTGCTCTGGTGCAAGGATCATGGATGCTGCTTGTTGATGGACTGTGTTATAAGGAACTTGTTCAGAAAGTCAGGTGTGTCTGTGCCTAACAATCTGCACAGCAAATTTGCCATGACTGTGTTACTGTCATGCTTTGCCAGGGTTTAATCCAAGCCAATGTATAGATTCCTACTTAACTCCTTTGTTCAGGGGGTAAAACTTTCAAAAGCGCTTAGTGCCTTTGGTGCCTAACTCACATAGACTTTCTCTGGGAGCTGTTTCTAAGTCAATTTGAGGCCTGTTCCTTCAGGTCACATCTTCATCTCTCTGTTCATAGGCTATCTCCTGGCTCTTCCGGGTAGAGCAGAGCCCATGTCTCTTTCCGAGACCATGGCCAATAATCATTCTGTCACTAATGTCAGGCAGGTTAGCCTGCCCCGAGCTGGAGGACGGAAGAACGTTCTCTTCAAAGAGAGCCGAACACTAGATTTCCCCAGATTAACTATGGCTGTCACTTTAGTTCCCAAATCAATCGGCTTTTAGTATCATCTGGTTACAGCGAATAAGTTTTTAAACCTTAAATTCCTTGCTTAAGTCATGAAAAAGTCTGGGATGCAAGTCTGCAAACTTAGCTACATAGAAAAGCAAAGCCAAAGGCAGAAATCCAATGTTATAACTACTTGCTAAAAATGCCATCTCCAGCCTGTCAGAGGAACCTTTCAGACTTCAGATTTGTAAATAATCTCCTCTTAACTCAGCCCTTGAAAATATATAGGCCAGTTGCCTTTTGATCTTTAGATGTTAGAACCCAAAGATACAATTTCTCTTTTCTTGATTCGCAGTTTGACTATTGATTAAAATGCATCTTCCTTGATATTTCACTTCCTTAAATGATCTATGATATTGCTCCAGTTGTCAGATGTTTATTAATTCATGTCCATTTCAGACAGGGTCTTTGATCCAATGTAACTGAGCCATTGTCTGAGGGATGCTTACTTGCACATAGCTTGAGCTTGCCAGATATAATGAAACTCTCCATTTATCTCTATCTGTTTGTAAAAAGGATGGATCAGTGGTGAGGGTAGGAGCCTGGCACTTGGGAGATTGGGGTGCAAGCCCCCTGCTCTGTCATAGACTCTCTGTGAGCCTTTCTGCCTCAGTTTCCTGCAGTACAATGGGGTAATAGCACTGCCTTTCTCTCAGGATTGCTCCCGGCTAAATGGGAAAGAATTGTGAGGTGCTCAGATCTACGGTTGAAGAGGGGTACTTGTACCACAGGAGAGGGAGGTACCACAACAGTGGGGAGTGGCTTAAGAATCTGAATAGAACAGAGTTTCCGACACTGAAACGGTAAGTTTGATTCATTTCCCAGTCTTTTCTGGCAAACAGGAAATGGTGTAGTTAAGGATGGCAGAATTTGATTTAAATTTGGTTTATAATTTTGAGGATAATATTTGTACTTCTATGATTTGCAGGAATTCTTTGCTGGTTGGTCCTATCAATTAATGACAGATGTTGAGAGTCAGAGAGTTAAAACTTCATATCCATTAAAAAGCAAATTGTCAACATCACTTGTCAAAATATATAAAGTAAATAGCCTTAAATCAAACTCTCGGTTCTCAAACAACATTTTTCTTTCTTTGCCTATCTGTAAATTTCAATTATTGATGAGAATGGTTTGTCGCTGGTTTGTGTGCATATGGTGAAATTGACATTTACCGAAAAAAGTCGAACCCTTCTACACCTAGGCATACTTTTCAATAATTTTTTTTGCACTGCCAAAGGTTGCAGTTAACATCTTCATAACTCTAGAGTTATTCCTTGTGTTAGTTAACATTTGAATATTTAATTGAAGAAGACATTTTTCCTGTTAATCACAAGTACTACAAGTAGGATAAGCATGTAGGTTCTCAGTACCTTCCTTATGCAACATCACAAATAAATAAAATTCATAGATACAGCCAGGTTCCTATTGCACTACTGTTCACCTCATTTTGGTTGCCCATTCCCCAAAGGACTTCCCAATCACTTCTTTTGTGAACATAGTTACTACAGGGAGGGTGGTATGAGAACCTGAATAGAATACAACAACACAGATTCTCTTTGTTCCTGAGATCAGTGCTATAAGAATTGTCCTGTTCCTAGTGCATCAAGTGAAGGTTAGTCATTGATTTTGATGAAAGTAGGATCAAACCTTATGTAAGGATTATTTGGCTGGAGATACAGAGTCCCAAACAGCCGCTCCAAGACAATCATGGGATGGCAATACAACAGGTATAACGTACACCCCTCTCTTCCCAGTTTTCACAGCCTGTTCAGGCACAAATTACATATGAATCCCGCAAAACTGTTCCTGACCAATATGTATTGCAACACCATTTTCTGGTTGATTTGCATGCTACTTGGTGATGTGTGTGGCATATTGCAACCTGCTGTTCAACTGGGAGCCATCGTCTACCTGTTACAGACCACAGTCAAAAAGTGTATTTGTATTGAACTGTGCTTGGATCGCTAATTGGATGAAGAATATTATCCAGTCATTAATTTCCAAGTCATAGGCCAGCCTCTAGCTATGGAGATTAGGATATTTCCTCGGGGGCGGAGAGTAGGAGTGGGACGGGTTTATCCTATAACTATCTACCGCTGGGTTTCTAGTGCTATCCACTGACCTGATCCAATATACCAATTGTTGTGCTTCCTCTCCTATCTGTCACAGTTAAAAGGAAAACCCCCAAATGTATGGTTGAGTAATGGATTGGGCTACAGACTACATATCTCCAGAAGAGAGTCCGTAATTCCCCCATGGATTGGGTTTAACGTGTAGATTTTGGAATGGATGGAGAAAGTGTATATACACAGGCAACTTCCAACGAGCTGTTCATCTGAGGAAGCTCACACGTTTGGTTTCGTCCATGGAATCTGTTGCACATGATACATATTCTTTTCCGACAAGGAAGCTGAATAACTTGAGGGCAAGTATAAAACTTTCTAGTATAAAAAGTATAAAACCTGCCCATTTGGGTTGTGGAAGCACAGATGTGTTGTACAGGTATTTCCTCTAATGTGCCTTTTAGAAGAAAGCAGTGTCCTGCCAACCCAACATTTTAGCCGCCCCATCCTATATTTGACCAGGTATCAGACTCTGCTTGTATCAATGGCAAGCTTTCGTCCTAGGTATCTAGCTCCAGTGGCCGATTCTGGATGTACTGGCAGGGGATAGATCAAACCCTAATCTAACCCTGTGATAAAACTGGACTGTGTAGGACCCCTTCGATACCAAAGTGATTGTTCTAGATGTATTGTAAATACATAGTAAGGTAAGAATTTTCCATTAATTCGAAAGGAATGGAATTCCTGGGTTCTTCATGGAAACCTCCCGTGCAGTCATAACCCACTGGTCAGGGTATGCTCACTTTTCCTTGTCTGTGCCTGATCCGCAGAGGAAGAGAGTTGCTTATGAGCCAACACTAAAGAGACTGGTCTCTAGCTCAAGCTGTGCAAGCGCACATATTTAGCTCTCAAATTCAACCCTGACATGATCCAAGGGGGCAGCTGTTACACAGGACCCCCTTTAAAAATGTTACTCAGTTCTATAAGGGAAAGCAAATGAAACAGCACCAAATGGGAGCCTGAGTAGTCCCCCCACCCCGCCCACATTTGTTCTTTCTCATTTCATCATACAGTACTGGGACATGGACATACAGGCTGAGAAAGTCATACAGCAAACTCTTTTTCGTTGGCCTATGAAATTTAAAGTCCTTGAAAATGTGCATTTCTAATGGAAGCTGACACTGCCTTACTGATTGGACATTGTCAAGGACACCTCTCTCCTGGCACTGCCCAACCTGTAACTGCAGTGTTGTGTGCGTCGTGCGGCCCGCTTCATAGGTGTAAATCAAACAGAAAGGAGGATGGAGGGAAGCCAGCAACGAGGTCTTCAGAAAATGTGAAACGGCAGTGTGAGGCAGTTGTCAGAGTTTAGTTATGGGGGGAAACAAACACTCAGGGACAGCTATTGAATAGCATCCTCGAACTCTGTGCACGCCACTTGAGGGAACTGTCCAAATCTCATGCTTGTCTAGTTATTTTTAGGTCCTTCTAAGCATTGGTCGACTTGGTGTTATATCTTCATGAGGAGTGGGTCATCTGCCACTGTGCTTTAATGCTTCCAGTGTAGTTTTTGAAAGTAGGGGCTGAGTACCAAAATGTTTAGAGAGCAATGAGGAGAGCTTTATTTGCCTTCCTGTGTCTGTTTTCTTGTGACTAATTCACGGAGGGTCTGATTCAAAGTCCACTGATTTCAGTGGGTGTCGAATCCCTAGCCCCGTGGTAGAATCATAGAATCATAGAAACTGGAAGGGACCATGAGAGGTCATCAAGTCCAATCCCCTGCACTCATGGCAGGACCAAGTACCCTCTTAAACCATCCCTGACAGGTGTTTGTCTAACCTGCTCTTAAAAGCTTTCAATGAGGGAGATTCCACAACCTGCCCAGGCAACTTATTCCAGTGGTTAATCACCCCGACAGTTAGGATGTTTTTCCTAATGTGCAACCTAAACTTCCCTTACCATAATTTAAGCCCATGGCTTCTTGTCCTATCATTGGCGGGTAAGGAGAACAATTTTTCTCCCTCCTCCTCTTGACAACCTTTTAGATACTTGAAAACTGTTATCATATTCCCTCTCAGTCTCCTCTTTTCCAGACTAAACAAACTCAGCTCTTTCAATCTTCCCTCACAAGTCAAATGTTCCAGATCTTTAATCATTCATGTTGCACCTTTCTGGACTTCCTCCAATTTGTCCATATCTTTCCTGAAATGAGGCACCCAGAACTGGACACAATACTCCAATTCAGGCCTAATCAGGGTGGAGCAGAAGAATTACTTCTCATGTCTTACTCACAATACTCCTGTTAATAGACTCATAGACTCATAGACTTTAAGGTCAGAAGGGACCAGTACGATCATCTAGTCTGACCTCCTGCAAAATGCAGGCCTCAAGACCTCACCCACCCACTCCTGCAATAGGCCACCAACCTATGACTGAGTTATTTACCTCCTTAAATCATGATTTAAGGACTTAAGATACAGAGAATTCACTGGTAGGTGAACCATGCCCTGTGCTACAGAGGAAGGCGAAAACCCCCCAGAGCCCAGGCCAATCAGCCCTGGGGGAAAATTCCTTCCTGACCCCAAATATGGCAATCAGTTAAACCCTGAGCACGTGGGCAAGTCTCAACAGCCAGTTACCCAAGAAACAATTCTCTGTAATAACTCAGAACCCACCCCATGTACTTTCCCCTCTTAGGCCACTTGTAAAGCCACCACACGTAGCCAAATATCAGTCAATTTCCAAAATAGGCTAATCATACCATCCCCTCCATACATTTATCAAGCTCAGATTTGAAAGAAGTTATGGTTTTTGCCCCCACAACTCCCCTTGGAAGGTTATTGCAGAACTTTACACCTCTAATGGTTAGAAACCTGCGTCTAATTTCAAGCCTAAATTTCTTGATGGACAGTTTATAACCATTTGTTCTGGTGTCCACATTGGTGCTGTATTCAAATAATTCCTCTCCCTCCCTGATGTTAATCCCTCTGATGTATTTATAGAGAGCAATCATATCCCCCTCAGCCTTCTTGTGGTTAGGCTAAACAAGCCAAGCTTCTTGAGTCTCCACTCATAGGGCAGGTTTTCCACTCCACAGACCATCCTTGTAGCCCTTCTCTGCACCTGTTCCAATTTGAATTCATCCTTTTTAAACATTGGGGACCAGAACTGCACACAGTATTCCAGATGGGGTCTCACCAGTGCCTTGTACAGCGGCACTAACACCTTCCTGTCTCTACTTGAAATATCTCTCCTGATACACCCTAGAACCGCATTAGCTTTTTTCACAGCCACATCACATTGGCGGCTCATAGTCATCCTATGATCAACCAGTACTCCCAGATCCTTCTCCTCCTCAGTCCGTTCCAACTGATGTGTCCCCAACTTATAGGAAAAATGCTTGTTGTTTGTCCCTAAATGCATGACCTTGCACTTCCCATTATTAAATTTCATCCTGTTCCTGATACTCCAGTTTACAAGGTCATCCAGATCTTCCTGTATGGTATCCCGATTCTTCTCTGTATCGGCAATACCTCCCAACTTGGTGTCATCCGCAAACTTTATTAGCACATTCCCGCTTTTTGTGCCAAGGTCAGTAACAAAAAGGTTGAACAAGATCAGTCCCAAGACAGATCCCTGAGGGACTCCACTGGTAACCTCCCTCCAGCTTGACAGTTCACCCTTCAGTCTGACCCGCTGTAGTCTCCCTTTTAACCAGTTCCTTATCCACCTTACTATATTCATATTAATCCCCATCTTCTGTAACTTAACTAATAACTCCCTATGTGGAACTGTATTAAATGCCTGGCTGAAATCTAAGTAAATTAGGTCCACTGTATTCCCTTTATCTAAAAAATCTGTTATCCTTTCAAAAAAGGAGGTCAAGTTGGTCTGGCACGATCTCCCTTTTGTAAAGCCATGTTGTATTTTATCACAGTTACCGTTATCCTCTACAGCCTTAAGTACTTTCTCCTTCAAAATTTTCTCCAAGACTTTGCATACTACCGAGGTCAAACTAACAGGCCGGTAGTTACCTGGATCATTTTTATTCCCTTTCTTGAAAATAGGAACTACATTAGCGATTCTCCAATCATACGGTACAACCCCCGAATTTACAGATTCATTAAAAATCCTCATTAAAGGGTTGGCAATTTCATGAGCCAGTTCCTTTAGTATCCTCGGATGGAGATTGTCCGGACCCCCCGATTTAGTCACATCCAGCAGCTCAAGTTTAGCTTCTACCTCAGGTATGGTAATTTCCACATTCATGATCTCGTTCTCATTAGCTTCCCTACCCCTACCCCCCAGCTCAACTTCACTCTCATTGAAAACAGATGCAAAGTACTTATTTAGACATTGAGCCATGCCTAGATTATCCTTGACCTCCACCCCATCCTCAGTTTTTAGCGGTCCCACTTCTTCTTTCTTTGTTTTTTTCCTATTTATATGGCTAAAGAACCTTTTACTATTGGTTTTAATTCCCTTCGCAAGGTCCAGCTCAGCTTGACTTTTTGCCTTTCTCACTCTCTCTCTACATGTTCTGACCTCCAAAAGGTAGCTTTCCTTGCTGATCCCTCCCCTTTTCCACTCTTTGTAGGCTCTGTGCTTCTTCCTAATCACCTTTCTGAGATGCTTACACATCCAGCTTGGTCCACAGCTCTTGCCTATTAATTTTTTTCCCCTTCCTCGTAATGTAGGCTTCAGATAATTCATGCATCTTTGATTTGAAGCGATTCCAAGCCTCTTCTACATTTACATTCCTGAGTTCTTCTATCCAGTCCACTTCCCCAACCAATTCCCTTAATTTTCTAAAGTTAGCCTTTTTAAAGTCAAAGATCCTGGTCGCTGATTTGTTTTTGTTTATCCTTCCAATTAGTTTGAACTGAATTAGCTCATGGTCACTTGAACCTAAGTTGTCCCCTACAACCAGTTCATCTATGAGGTCTTCACTACTCACCAGTACTAATTCTAAGATGGCATCCCCTCTCGTTGGTTCGGTAACCATTTGGAGAAGGAATTCATCAGCTATCACATCCAGGAAAAACTGGGCCCTCTTATTACTACTAGCACACGTCCTCCAGTCTATAACTGGGAAGTTAAAGTCTCCCATAATCACACAGTTTCCAGTAGTATTAACTTCCTTAAAGGCTTTAAAGAGGTCCCTATCCATGTCTAAATCAGATCCCGGCGGTCTGTAACACACTCCAAGCATCATTCCAGGAGAAACTTTACTAGCTTTTTTCCCTAACGTGATTTTTAACCAGATTGATTCTGTCTTGTTAATTCCATCACTTTGAATTTCCCTGCAGTCTATCTCCTCATTGACATACAATGCCACTCCCCCACCTTTGCCTTTATATCTATCTTTCCTAAAGAGCACATAGCCTTCAATACCGGTACACCAGTCATGACTACTATTCCACCATGTTTCAGTTATCCCTATAACATCTGGTCTCACTTCCTCTACCAGTAGCTCCAGCTCCTCCATTTTGTTACCCAGGCTTCTTGCGTTAGTATATAAACATTTTAGTTTGTGCTGCTTGGCCTCACTCATGTTCTTTGCCTGATTCGGCACAGTCGTTCCACAGACAATATCACTCACTAGACTGCCATTTACACTACTCCTCCTTCTCGTAACCCTCATGCCGCTCTCTATTTCTGTGTCCTTTCTTATTTCATTTTCTTCCTTCTCAACACTAATATCAGGCGTGGAGATTATTCGGGCATTTCCCAACCATCTCCCCCAGCTCTCTAGTTTAAAGCTCTCTTGATCAGTTGTGCTAATCTCCCTTCCAGAAGTCTATTTCCCTCCCTACTCAGGTGCAGTCCATCCCAGGAGAACAGTCTTCTGTCCACGAATGCCTCCCAGTGACCATACATGCCAAAGCCCTCCTTATAGCACCACTGCCTAAGCCATCTGTTTATCATCAGGGTCTTCTCACACCTTTGTTGTCCTTCTCTAGGGACAGGCAGAATCCCACTAAAGATCACCTGAGCTTCTATTTCCTTGAGAGTCCTCCCCAGCCTGGCATAGTCACCTTTGATACGTTCCAGTGAGAATCTATCTACATCATTTGTACCCACATGAAGGACAATCAAAGGATTCTTTCCAGCTCCCGTTAAGATCCTCTTCAGTCTCAGATCAACATCCCGTATCTTTGCACCAGGCAAGCAGCATACCCTTCTGTTCTTGGGATCAGCTCTGGTTATAGGCCTGTCTGTCCTTCTCAACAAGGAGTCCCCAATCACATACACTTGCCTTTTCCTGGCACCAGTGCTATTCATTAGCCTATCCCCACTGTGTTCTGGTCGCAAGTCCTCAGTCCTCCTGTTTTTCTCTGCAATCCTTTGCAGCCGCTCCCGAGTCCTTCTAGGGCTCTTACTAGGAGGAATCTCCATTGGCTCATCCCCTCTTTGGATAGGACTAGCTGCTCTTCGCTTTTTCCTTGCACTCCCAACATCAGTCACTACATGCTCTGCTCCTTCATTTGCTAACCCAGCAAACCTGTTTCTGAGCTGTATTTCTCCTTCGCTAGCCCGTCTTTTCCTCTGTCGACTTCTCGCAGTTACATGCTTCCACCGGCCACTTTCATCTCCTGGTATTCTGGCCTCACAATTTGATGGTGCTGCTTCCATCTGCAGGTCTGGCGTTTCACTTGAAAAGTCCTCACCTGTCTGCTCCATCAGTTGTTCGAAACCCCTTCTAAACTCAATGAGAGTTTTCACCTGCATCTCTAACCCCCGAATTTTCTCCTTCATCAATCCAATGAGGCGGCACTTCATGCACACATAGGTCTTTGGAGGCGATCCCTCCAAGATCAAGTACATTCCACAGCTTCCACATCCTGCCATTCTTACTGTTGCTTCCCTGGCTTGAATGTCCACTACGGTTGCCTCTGTATCTGCCATAGCTCTTGGCTTAATCTGAGTCAGAACAAAATAAACCCCAAAACCTCAAGAGAAGCAATACAAAAAACACCCTGTCCCCCACAACTCCCCCTCCAAACTCCCACATCTGTAATACATCTGTAGAGAAGAGCTGTGGCCTCCCTCGGAGCCTGGGCCTGAGGAAGGGCCTGAACGCCCACCTCCCCCCAGACAGACTTAGGAACTGCAGGGCTCCAGCCCTGGAAGCAGTGGGGCGGAGCCCAAACAGGAAAGGGAAATATAAAAGCCCAGCCAGACAGCTCAGTAAGGAGGGAGCTGCCTCAGAGAAAGGATGTGGCTTCTTGCTGGCAGTGAGCCAGAGGGAACCAGGCCCCTATGAGGAGGCCACCCCCATCCCCCCTGGCTAGACGGCCCGAGGGCTTACCTGGGCCCAGTGACTGGGAAGGGATCCTCGAGGCTAGAGACTGGGGGAAGAGTCCCCGGGTGCACCACTGTCTGGAACCAGTGACTCTCCCTGCAGAGGACCCCAAGGAACCGCTGGGCCCCTGCGACCTTGAGGAGCTCCCTTCGGCAGAGGACCTCAGCCCTCAGGAGGAACAACCGGTGGTCGTTGGCCCTTATGACCTTGAGGAGCTGCTCTCAGGGGAGGAGCCCGAGGAGCTGCTGGATCTTCCTCTTGTGGACATGGAGGGGCTGGTTGGGATCCCCAGAGTGATCTACCCCGTGGACCCTGAGGAAGTCCTGGTGGACCCAGGTGCTCAGACGCCGGAGTGGGAGGAAGTAGCTCAGGGGCACCTGGCTGCCACATAGTGGGTGGCAGAGCTGGCTGGGGTCAGTGTATTTCAGCTGGAGCCCCGCTGACCACAGTGTCACTGGATAGGGCCCTGGGCTGGGATGCAGTGGAGACGGATGGGCCTGCGTCCCCCTCCCTCACCTCTTCTCCCTAACCCTGCCAACCCTGCTGAGGAGTTTGTGGATGATGTCTGCCATGCCCCGCCTGGGGCCCGGAGGCAACTGACTCTCGTGCTTGCTCCGCCCCGCCTGAGGGCCGGGGGCACTGCCGCTTCTTTGTGGACAGGTGCGGCTTAATTTGGCCGGTGGACCGGCCTGTGGCATTTGGACCAGTGCCAACCG
The DNA here is from genome assembly GCA_007922175.1 of Pelusios castaneus. Taxonomy (NCBI): domain Eukaryota; kingdom Metazoa; phylum Chordata; order Testudines; family Pelomedusidae; genus Pelusios; species Pelusios castaneus. Next base: position 18,524,809 of record ML685781.1, read on the forward strand.
GCCTACAACATCCCAGAATGATGTTTGCTTTTTTTGAGATGGTGTCACACTGTTGACTCATATTTTGCATGTAGCCCACTATGACACCCAGATCCCTTTCCTCAGTACTCCTTCCTAGGCAGTATGTGTGCAATAGATTGTTCTTTCCTAAGTGGAGTACTTCACACTTGTCTTTACTGAATTTCAACCTATTAACCTCAGACCATTTCACCAGTTTGTCCAAATCATTTTGTATTGTGATCCTATCCTCCAAAGCACTTGCAACTCCTCCCAGCTTGGTATCACTGGCAATGTTTATAAGAGTACTCTGTATGCCATCATCTAAATAATTGATGAAAATATTAAACAGAATCAGACCCAGAACTGATCTCTGCGGTAACCCGCTCATTATGCCATTACAGCATGACTGTGAACCATTGATAACTACTCTCTGGGAGTAGTTATCCAACCAATTTTGCACCCATCCTCTAGTAGCTCCATCCAAGTTGTACTTCCCTAGTTTGTTAATGAGAAGGTGATGTGAAACTGTATCAAAAGCCTTACTAAAGTGTAGCTATACCACATCTACCACTTCCCCTCTATCCACAAGGCTTGTTACCCCATCATAGAAAGCTACCAGGTTGGTTTGACATGATTTGTTCTCGACAAATCCATGCTGACTATCACTTAACACCATAGTCTCTTCTACAAGTTTGCTAATTGATTCCTTAATTATTTGCTCCATTATTTTTCCTGGTATAGAGGTTAAACTGAGTGGTCTATAATTCCCTGGATTGTCCTTATTTCCCTTTTTATAGATGGGTGCTATATTTGCTCTTTTCCAGTCCTCTGGGACCTCTCCAGTCTTCCATGATTTTTCAAAGATAATAGCCAATGGCTCAAATATCTCCTGGGTCAGCTCCTTGAGTATTCTAGGGTGCATATCATCAGTCCCTGGTCACTTGAAGACATCTAACTTGTCTAAGTAATTTTTAACTTGTTCTTTCCCTATTTTAGCTTCTGATCCTAATCCATTTTTACTGCCCTCCCCTACATCTGGCATCCAATCACCACTAACCTTCTTGGTGAAGACCAAAGCAAAGAAATCATTTAGTTCCTCTGCCATTTCCTGTAACTGTTTTTCCCTCATTCTTGAGTAATAGTCCTACGCTGTCCTTGGTTTTCTTCTTGTTTCTATTGTGTTTTAAAAGTGTTTTTTTGTTACCCTTTATGCCTTCAGCTAGTTTGATCTCAGATTGTGCCTTGGCCTTTCAGATTTTTCCCCTGCACAACTGCGTTATTTGTTTATAGTCGTCCTTTGTGATTTGATCTAGTTTCTACTTTTTGTAGGATGCTTTCTTTATTTTTAGATTACTGAAATTCTTTTGGTTAAGCCAGCATGGTCTCTTGCCATACTTCCTATCCTTCCTGCGCATTGCTCTTGTGCCCTTAATAACGTCTCTTTGAAAAACTGCCAACTGTCTTCAGTTGTTTTTCCTCTTAGACATGCTTCCCATGGAATCTCTCCTACCAACTCCCTGAGTGTGCTAAAGTCTGCCTTTTTGAAATCCATCGTCTTTATTTTGGTGTTCTGTCTCCTACCATTCCCTAGAATCATGAACTCTACCATTTCATGATCACTTTCACCTAAGTTACCTTCCACTTCCAAATTCTGAACTAGTTTCTCTCTGTTTGTCAAAATCTAGTCAAGAAGGGCCTCTCCCCTAGAAGCTTTCTCCATCTTTCAAAATAAAGAATTGTCTCAAATACGTTCCAAGAACTTGGTGGATAATCTGTGCCTTGCAGTGTTATTTTCCCAACAGATGTCTGGGTAGTTGAAGTCCCCCATCACCACCAAGTCCTGTGCTTTGGATGATTTTGTTAATTGTTGAAAAAAAAGCCTCATCCACCTCTTCTTCCTGGTTAGGTGGCCTGTAGTAGACCCCTACCATGACATCACCCTTGTTTTTTACTTCTTTTATTTTTACCCAGATACTTTCAATATGTCTGTCTCCTACTTCCATCTCCGCTTCAGTCCAAGTATACCCATTTTTAATACACAAGGCAATTCCTTTTCTCCTTGCCCATCCTTCCTAAGCAAGCTATACTCTGCTATATTAATATTCCAGTCATGTGTGTTATCCCACCAAGTCTCTGTGATGCCAACTACCTCATAGTTGTGTTTCGCTACTAGCATTTCAAGTTCTTCCTGCTTACTCCCCATACTTCTCGCATTTGTATACAGACACTTAAGAGACTGATTTAATTTCCCTCTCCAGTTCTGACTAGTCTCTCTTTTATCCCTGCTGTGAGTTACTGCCGCCCAAGTTCCAACCCTTCCCCCAGGTCTCCCTGGTTTTGACTTACCTGTGGGCTGTGGTCATCTTCCCCCTTCAAACGTAGTTTAAAGCCCTCCTCACTAGGTTAGCCAGTCTATGTCCAAGTAGTAACAGAGTCAGAGTTTAAAGCCTGAAGGGATCACTAGGTCATTTAGTCTCACATCCTGCGTAGCACAGGCCCCTTCCCCGCAGCACCCACACCCTAAACCCAACAACCAATGCTGTCCAAAGCATGCAGCCCAGACGCATCACAACCAGGGCAGAGGCAGTCCGACCTAGCGGTCAGAGCGGGAGTCAAGCGGATCAGACACCAGGAAGTCAGAGCACGAGGCCGGAGGGCAGACTGAGAGTCAGAGTTTGAGAAGGGAGGCAGGGTAAAGTGCCACGTTACAGACAGCAATCGAATAGCTAAGCTGAGGATGAACCAGAGGGTAGAGTCTACAGCAGGCAGGGTCTGGTGTGGTAGCAGTGAGGCAAACTGTGTTATTGCTCTGACAGTTTCCTATCATGGCTTCCTGGTTTATATGGGATATCAGCCAACCAGCTGGCTGCAAGGGGGAACCACTCAAGCCCTCCGAGGCAGTATTTCCTGCTGAGTCTAGCTTTGCTGGGCCCTCCTGTGGCGCCCAGCCTATGTCTTCAGTGGCAATACAGAGGTGTGAGGGGCCTTGACCTTCCCAGGTTCTAGGCCTGCAGGCTTTTACAACAGCCAACTAGATTACTGTGCCCTACAGGACAAAGAATAGGAGGGACCAAGATGCACCTGTGCTCAAGATCCCTGTAAGGACAGGAAAATGATAATCCTAGCATGTGAGCGGCTCCCACTTGCTGCAGTTGAAGGCAAAAACCCCACAAGGTCACTGCCAGTCTGAGCTGGGGGGAAACTCCTTCCTCACATTATCCATGGTGATCAGTCAGACCCTGAGCATGACAGCAAGAGCCAAGCATGTGAGAGAGACAGAGGATCTTGGGTACCACCTCAGAGCTCTGGCAGTCCCCATCCATGTCCATCTCCAGCTTTGCCCTTCCCTGATGCTTCAGACGAAAGACCAAAACCCCCAAACCCAACCAGACTAAACACCAGAATATATGGGGGAGACTCTTCCTGGCCTGAGCAGGTGATTGGCTAAAGCGTGCCACAGACTCATGAACACAACCACAGACTCATCAGTTTACAGTCTAGATATCTAATAGTGGTTCTGATTCTCCTCTTATTTAATGCCTGTTTTACACTGATGGGTCTCAACTGACCTCAGCGAGGTTATTTCTGATTTACATTGATGTGAAAGAGAATAGTTATAACAGATCCATGTGATCTCCTCAGCTGAGACATCAGAAGAGAGCTTTGCTGCATTTTTCCCTCTTCTCTTCACCCTGCTCTTTGTTGAGAAGTAGGTGACCTTTGATGGTGGGACTGTCTTACTGGGCTGTGCTTTAGGGTCACTTTTGTTCTTGCTTGTTTGCTGCGTTTCTGGAGCGTTGAACTAGAAAAGTTCTTGACTCACTTTCCATTTAAAATACCATCCCCAGGAAAAGTCCAGGCCCCCATAGCTTGAAGTTGACTTAACAATTACAAAATAACTCTTTGTTTTAATGTGTCCCAGGATTTGAAGTTGAGTGAGCATCATATTCCTTTGCATTGCTCCTGCAAACTAAAATTGTTGGAAGATGTCACTTTTTAAAAAAAATTGAAAGATCATTTAGAAAGTTTCTGGCTTCTTGTAACAGAGAGAGGTTTTCAAATGATGGACAGAGTGAAGTTGCTAGCCGAGTTTTCTGAAGCACCTCTCGAAATGTGTGTAGTGCTTCAACCACTTCGCTGTGTTGCATATCCAGAGCTCCAATTTCCCTTTCCGATGCTTTCAGTAACAGACGCTTTTCAGTGCAAATCCTTTAATGAGGCACAGAGCCATAACACCACAGTGAAGTACTCTTTCAATTTCATACCTCATTTCGCTAGGCGTTTTTGGGGGCACATTCTCCTCCTACTTCCGCCAATAGAAGGCCAGAACACTTGTGTTGATTTCCACTCCAGCTTAACAAGGGTCTTACCAAGAATATTTTGAATGTTTAGTTCTTTGTAAAACAAGACACCATTTTGAGATCTGTTTTACGTTTAGCTGCACGATCATTTAAGAAACATTTCTCCCCGTAATGGTTTCACTTCATATGTGGAAATGTAAAAGGGAGCACCTTGGAATTTTAAACATAGGCTAGGTAAGTATTTTCTTCACACGTGCTTTCTTGTGAAGGGCAGACTAGTAGAGCACTTAGTCACAGGCGTAAATCCATTGGGATACATTGAAGTGTTTGAGTGAATGCTGAAATGCCATTGAGGTCGTGTGCTGAATTGTGGGCTCAATCTTCTGAGCACCCTCAACTCTTCTTGAACACTGTGGGACTTGAGGGGCACATGGAACTTGGATCCTGCTGCTTCCTCATGCTTTTCCTTGGGAGTGTTGAGAAGGATTTGGGGGGTTGGACTTTGTACATCGTGTCCGTATGGACGTTTTTAATAATTATTTCACCAGCTGATCCTCAGCTGATGTTGTGACAAGGTACTATTGTGGGGAGAGATCTGGGCACTAGAGAGGTGGGCTGAAAGCTGGGCGCTTTCTCTGGGCAGAACCAATTTAGGCCGGCCGCCTCACAAAGCCTGTCTGCATAACACAGGGCCAGCAAAATATAAAACCATGGCCTGACACCTGAAGATACGTGTAGCTTGGAGCACGAGAACAGCTCCAAATAAGGCCATAAATGAGATACAGTGTCCTAATTGGTGCAGCACACCCGGATATCAAGCTGGGTACTGTGATGTAAGGAAAGGTGGGGAAGAGGCAATAAAGGCTTAGATTCTTTAATTGGAGCTCACTTTGCCGGGTTTGGGGCTGAGGGGAACGAGTGGCTGTAACTTGTACCGGAGTTGCTCTGAAGCAAAGCTCGCTTACCACTCTACTTGGACTCCGATCCTTCTTTGCTAACTCCGACAGCTAGCAGTAGTACCATTGGGGTGGCTGCAGCATGGGAAGATTGCAGGGTGAACTGAAGTCAGATCTGTTTTCCGTGGCAGTGTTGCTGGCATTTGGGTGGCAAATGTTGGGCAGAGGAGGTCAGGATATATATTTGGGAGCAATGGGGCTCTCAGAAGGGAGCGCAGGAGCGGAGCGGAAGCTGCTGAAGTCTCTGCCTGCTCTAAACCTGTGGTATGTTCTGTTTTGCTTTGGAGCTGAAGAATAAACACAGGCGTGGATGAAGGAAAACAGCCTGTGTGGTGTGGTTAGACCACCAGGAGAGGCTGTGCAGTGGATGAAGGGATGTCATTGGTGCAGCTCCATTGACGTGAATGGTGGTTTGCTGTTATGCACCGGTTAAGGATCTGGTACAGTGTTCTTAAGTTTTGAAAGGGTGAAACTCACCTCTGTGCACCATGGGAAGGGTCTCTGCATTGGTGCGGCACCATCTGTCTATCCAGGGGTGCAGGATCCTTGTTTTTGCAGGTGACAAAGACACTCCGCACATCTTGCTGTAGCCACTCTTCTATTTATAGGCTGGAAGAGCAACCACAGTAAGCAGGTGAGTGAGGGGCTGTGCAGCAACCCTCGTCCCCAGTTATGGCTTATTTGGGTGGCTTTCTCCTCTCCAGTCCCTCACACTACTCCCTCCATGGGACCAGAAGCCTTGGGCTATATAAGGGGAGTGGATTCCCCCATTCAGGGTTGTTATTAGCACATTAAATATATCCAAAGAGATAAATAAAATACAGAAGGCTCAAAGCCACGAGTTTTCCTGTGAAACTTTAGACAGCTGCCCTATACCCATTTGCTAAGCACATCCTTGGGAGCGGAACAATGTGCCTGGGGGCTGGTCTACACTGTGGGGGGGATTTCGGCAGCAAGCAAAGGAAGATACACAAGTTGCTTAAAATAATGTGCACTACGCACCACGAAATCCGCACAGTAGTGAGTCAACAGGAAATGCGCTACACTTCTTGCCAGGTAGGTCTTAACAAATTGACCTCCGACTAATTCTGGGTTCAATTGATCACGTCTTTAATGACGCTCAGTCAATTCGCACAATCGATGCTACCTATTAGACTATAGATATTTAGGCCTGCCTATAAGGCCTGTGATTTTTTATTTAAAATATGTTGTATCACTAGCTAGCTACAGTGGGAACAAATCAAAGAGCAACTTGACTGGATGAGGACTTTCACTTGAGCTAAGCAAAGGCAAAAAGTACCAGAGGCTGCCATAAACTGGGACGCATGTAGTCACATCCACACATTCCAAACACATCATGTCCGAAGGAGCCAACGCCTCAAGAGCATCACACTTGTGACAAAATCCACATTTTGTATTGTTTGGTCATCCTGGTACCTATTGCTCTGATCACTTCTGTCTGCATCCTGAATTGTTTCCATCTGTCTTGTAATTAGTTCAGGTGGGGGGCGGTATGATTTGGTGGGGAACTATGTTACAATATGGTAGGATTACTTATAGAATTATCTGGCAATATTTGTAACACAGTGATTGGTTAAAAAATACACTATAAAACCTGAGGTCCAATAGGAAGTAGGAAGGAAAAAGAAAAAGGGAATCACTGGTGTGAAGGTTGGGAATTAAAAAAAAAAAGGCTTGTTAACCCCAATAAACCTATTGTATTGCCTGCTACTGGACTCTGGGCTTCTATCTCTGGCTACATCTACACTTGTAATTTTAAGTCGACTTTAACTAAGTCGACTTAGTGGGTCTACACTTAAAATTAAAGTCGACTTAAAGGGGAACTTACAAAGTCGACCTAGATTGTCCACACTGGATGCCTAGGTCGACTTCTAGGTGCTTAAGGGGACCTAGGGCAGGTCCACGGGGGCAGGGGGGCTCAGCCTTTGCCCCATTGTACATAGGTACAATGGGGCAAAGGGGGTCAGGGACCCTGGCAGGGCATAGGGGCAGGGTGGGCAGGGCTCTGCCCTGCCCTGTGGGGGGGCATGCCAGGCTCCCCCATCCCCCCCCAGCAGGGTGGGCATTGATGTAGTCCTGGGGTAGCCCTAAATCGACTTAGGGCTACCCCATGTCTACACTGGCTTAAGTTGACTCTAGGAAGTTGACTTAAGCACTAAGTCGAATTTAAAGGAGGTTTAATAAAGTCGACTTAATTTTAATTAAGTTGACTTTATTTTCCTTAAGTCGACTTAAGCAAGCTGCTTAAGTTGACTTAAGAAAACTGTAGTGTAGACGCAGGGTAAATTAAGTTGACTTAAGCAAGCTTAAGTTCACTTAATTTACAAGTGCAGCCTCTGTTAGCAAACAAGAACTACAGGAGGTGGGACCCCTAACGCTTCCCACCAACAGTGTAGGCTTGCCAGGGTACAAGAAGACTTTACTAGACATTTCCAAAAGGCTCATAAAGAAAAACAGTGCTTCAGACTTAAGGCTTTTTGCACTTTATTATGAACTCTAAAATGGGCCCTTTTTTGCAGCAAGGTTTTAGCATGTATGCACATTTGGCAAAACCTTCCCATTTGTTCTTTCTTTGGACCCTAAAGACATTTTTAAAATAACTATTGGCCAGATATTTGTTACATTTTCTTCCAGTGCTCCATTGCCTTTTATACCTGGACCCTCAATGTTAAACTATGTTTGTACTTCAGAGGATGAGAGTTTATCATGCTCATCTTCTGTTCAGGGCATGATGCCCAAAGGGAATTAGCCAGGAGGGGTCTCTGATGTGCTTTCACAGCAATGTTTTCTCGTCTCCTTTGTTTTATAATCCTTGGGAAGTTAAACACAAAAGCTAACAGTGAAAGGTGAGTTTAACCCACTGAGCTTGTTTGGTACAGATCCTGCCTTGAGTCTATTCACAGAGGATATGAGAGGATATTGGTCAACAGCAACAGACCCTTGTCTCTTTAGCGGTTGGCTCAGTCCCTGGTGTGTTGGCCAAGAGGGACCCATTAATACATGTACTTATGTGCCAAGATTAGACCAAACTCATCTCACGGTTCTTTACTGGTTTAGGCAATTTTCTCTGGAGGACTTCCTGCAGAAGTCCATGAAGTCTTGGACCAGGCTTCCAGACCACCTAGATCTACTGTCATGTTAGCTCGCAGTGGGAGCAAGTAAAACTTTCCAACATTAACTTGGGTACAATGCGCTGTTGTTTTCCATTTTCAGTTTATAGCTTGCCTTAATACACTGCAGCATGTGGGGCAGATTCTTTGCACATTGGTTGGACGCTGTTGAATGTACTTAACTATAAACATGCGGTTAAGTTTCATTGACTTCAGTGGGAGGTAAGGGAACGCTTGAGTGCCATTTTGAATATGAATAGAGATGTTTCTTTGCATTGGGGTCCATCTGTGTGTAGTTGGTCTTCAGACCTAGCGTTTTCTGCAATTCTGCCTTGCTGCCAGTTGGCTGGGAGGGGCAGAATCATAAAAAGTAGGACTGTAAGTCTTCTAGTCCAGTCCAGTACACTGAAGCAGGACTAAGTGTTATCAAGACAATCCCTGACAGGCATTTGTCTAACCTGTTCTTCAAAACCTCCAATGATGGAAATTCCACAACCTCCCTCGGTAACTTGTCCCAGTGCTTATCTACCCTGACAGTGAGGGATTTTTCCTAATGTGCAGCTTAAATCACCTGCACTGTAATTTAAGCCTGGTGTTTCTAGTCCTGACTTCAGAGGTTATGGAGAACAATTTATCACTCTCCTCTTTATAGCTGTCTTTTACATAGTTGTAACTGTTATGCTCCCGCTCAGTTTTCTCTTCCCCAGACTACACAAACCCATTTTTCCCCCAATCTTTCCTTGTAGCTCATGTTTTCTAGACCTGTCATAATTTTTGTTGCTCTCCGCTGGACTTGCTCCAATTTGTCCACATCTCTCCCAAAGTACAGTGCCCAACTCTAGACACAAAACTCCACCTGAGGCCTTATCAATGCTGAGCAGAAAGGAAGAATTACTTTTTGTATCTTACTTCCAAAACTCCTGCTAATACATCCCAGAATGATGTTTGTTTCCCCTCAACAGTATTACCTTTTTTTTTGATGTTTGTTTCCCCTCAACAGTATTACCTTAATTGTGGTCCACTATAACCCCCAAGTCCTTTCCTGCAGTTCTCCTTCCTAGGGAATCATTTCTCATTTTGTATTTGTACAATAGATCATTCTTTCCTAAGTGTCATATTGCACATATGTCCTTATTGAATTTCCTCCTGATTGGTCTATAATTTCTTCCGTTGTCCTTATTCCTCTTTTTATAAATAGGTACTACATTTGTCCTTTTCCAGTCTTCTGGGATCTAGCCTGTCCTACATGAGGTCTCAAAGGTAATCGCTAATGGCTCAGAGATCTCTTCAGCCAGTTCCTTAAGTATTTTAGGTTGTATTTCATCATGCCTGGCTGCCTTCGAAGACATCTAACTTGTTTAACTAATTCTTAACTTGTTTTTTCTCTATTTTAGCCTCAGATTCTGTCCAATTTACATTGATATTCCTTATGTTAGTTATCTCAGCATTGCTAACTTTTTTGGTGAAAACTGAAACAAAAAAGGCATTTAACACTGGCGATTGCTGTACTTTCTGTTGTTTCTTTCCTTCCTTTTTTGAGTAACGTGACTAGGGTAGAGTCTGTCCGTCCTTGGTCTTCCTCTTGCTTCCCATGGATCTGTAAAAAAAATTCTTGTTACCCTTTTTGTCCCTTGCTAGCTCAATCTTTTTTTTTGCCTAGGCGTTTCTAATTTAGTTCCTACATGCTGATATAGTTTACTGTTTTCATCCTCCATGATTTGTTCTAATTTTTGCATGACATGTGTACCAGGTTTCCATTCTAACCCATGGACTTTTGTACTTTGAATGTCAGGAAACTCTCATTCATTACATTCTCCAGGTCTATGTTCTTCTCCATAGAGACAGCTGGGAAATTATCCCTGGGTGCCACAACACTAATTTTTATTTTAAAGAAATGAGCCATGAACTATTGAAAATAATAATTTTCAGTGATAACACCTGAGAGGCTGCAGTGGGTATCTGCCAATACATTAATTTTATCTTTAGTTTCCAAGCTGTTTGAAAACTCCCTTGTTAGTCATATATACACATAGGAGATATGTTAAGATATGACTGAGAAAGCTGCAAACATAGGAAGCTATATATAAAATTCCTGTACTACTGAGATGATACATTTCTCTCTCCCCTTCTAATACATAATTGAAGGCTCGCTAATATAATGTATTTTTTGCTTTAAAAACAATGATAGAAAACTGCGTGTTTGGGAATGGGGGGTGGAGGGAAGGAGAAAAAGCAGTAAAATTATATGAAATAGGCCCCTTATTTCTAGTAAGATCATATAAATGGTTTCTTTGGTCCCCAGTCCAGCAAAGGACTTAAGCGCACACATTTAATTTTAAGCATATGAGCAGTTCCATTGAAGTGTATATTAACACAGGTTCAGATCAAGGAAAAACTCTTAAACACATGAATAATCTCATTGAAATGGAATGAACTGCCTAGGGAAGTCATAGAATCTCTTCACTGGAAGTTTCCAAAGAGGGACTGGGCAGCCAGCTGTCTCAGATGGTTTAGACAAAACAAATTCTGCATCTTGGCAATGTTACTGCATACTCTAGGGCATCCTACCTTTGCCCTTCTTAAGGCATCCCATCCTTTCCCAGTTCCTAGGGCTTGGGGTTAAAGGTACCTACCCATATTTAGTTCCTATGTCTCAAAGTGTAATCTTCTGCGGATTTGTGGGAATTTTCACCCTTACAAAATAATAGCTGTAACCTCTATTATCTCAATTACCAAAAACAGAATACACATACTAAGCATACAGTACTTATAATTCCCAATAAGGCAGATGAATTTGGTGGCTCAGTCAAGATTAGATCATCTGAGGCTCCATGTTCTGCACACACTGATTGGCAAGGCATTGAGGTCCACTAGCTCTGATCTTGGGTTGTGTCCTGGAATTAGGTTCCAGACAACTTCCTTTTGGACTCCAGTTTATATAATTAAAACTTAAGTCCTACTTAATTGTACCTTAACCAATCATTTTAAACTAAAGTTCTGCAAAACAATATTTTTCACCTGTCTTAGACCATCATGAAACAATTCTTTAGTCAATCATACCCCAGCACATTGGTTGATTTAAACTTGCTAAATTAGTTATGCAACAGATGGAAACCATAAAAGAATCAGACATAAACCATACAGATAAACATTAGAGAAGTAGGGACCATAAAGGCAAAACAATAAAGAAGTCTAGATTTCACAACCACGACTGTCGATAAGGCTATGTCTACACTTGAAAAGTTAAGTCGACTTTATGAAGTAGACTTAATAAGGTCGACTTAAAGTGGACCTTATTAAGTCGACAACTTTTCAAGTGTAGACGTGGCCCCTTTTCAACCTTATTAAGTTGACTTAACGTTTTAAGTCGACTTAATAAGCTCCACCAAGGTGCTAATCCCCGTCTCCACTGGCTTAAATCACCTTAATAAAGTCAATTTAAGCGCTAGTTCGAATTAAAACGAGGTGTTATTAATTCAAACTAACTTTTCCTTAATTCGACTTAAGGAGCAGCCCAGTGTAGATGCGGAGTAAATTAAATCAATTTAAGCCTCCTTAAGTCGACTTAATTTGTAAGGCTATGTCTACGCTGGCAAGTTAGTTTGAATTAAGGGCTTCCTTAATTCGAACTAATAAATTCGAATAGTCTATTTGAACTAAGGGTTAATTTGAGCCAGTTAGTTTGAATTAACCAATGTGGCCATGTTAGTTTGAACTAATTGCTTAGTTCGAACTAACCGGCCCATTGACCTCAATGCAATTCGCTAATTCGAACTAAGGACATGCCATTCATGGCACTTGCTTAGTTCGAATTAATTTTAGTTAGTTTGAGTTAATTCGAACTAACTAAAATTAGTTCGAATGAACTAATTCGAACTAACTTTAGTAAGTGTAGACATAGCCTCTGTGTAGATGCACCCTTTGTGATTCCTAGGCAGACAGAATTCCATGAAACAAAGTTTTCTTTAAACATCTTAAGATCTGTTTCTTTGTCTGGTGATGGTGGGGATGGGTACTTCTTAGCAGCCTGATATTGCATTGTTTTGATGCAATTTAGATGGAATGGGAGGATGCGGCCATCTGCTTTTTACCTGATGGCTGCTGACGTTCTACGTTGGCTGCAGCTGCTTACTGCAGGAAAAGGCTTCAGACCCAATACAGGGGGTTAGACTAGCTGATCCTTGTGACATCTTCTAACCCTATGGTTCTATGCAATCAATGGGCCTGTCTTACATGTATTTCATGTATTAGAGAGGTAGTGCTTCACCTCCATGGATTACAGAGACCTTGAGGATGAAATCCTGGCCTACTGAAGTCAATGATAAAACTTAGTACTGGTAGCCATCATTTTAGTCAACACAAAGGTTTAAACCAGGGACTTCCAGTCTCTATGCCTCAGCTAAAGGGCCAGGCTCTTCAGGCTGGAAGCAGTTCTCTTAACGAAGAGCCAGTTTAATTGTGGAAACAGAGTCCTCCTATTGTTACTCAGCACATGGTTCATGAACCAACACTGACTGGGGACTAGAAGAGAGGATGAGTGTCCTTGTGGAGTTGTTCTGCCCTGTGTGCTATGGAGACACTGCATTGTTTCTGGTGCCTCTCACATGAATTCTGGTTGAGACATCCAGAAGATTCACCTTGGAGAGGGATAAGCTTCCACCTTACTCTGTGCCCAAGTTAATTGTGGTTCCATGGATGATCCCTCACTCTCTCAAGTCTTGAGAGACAGACCTCCCCCGTTTACAGACAGCCCCCCAACCTTAAACAGATACTCAACAGAACCATTAAAGCAGGAACATATCCCTGAAACAAACCACGTTGCCAACTTTGCCCACATAATTACACAAAAGAAACCATCATAGAACCTAACCAAGCCACCTACTCCATCAAGGGCTCATTCACCAGCTCGCCCACCAATGTGACTTATGCCATCATGTTCTAGAAATGCCCCCCTGCCTTATACATTGGACAAACAGGACAGTCTCTGTGCAAAAGAATAAATGGACACAAGTCTGACATCAGATAAATCTGTTAGTCTTTAAAAGTGTCACAGGACTCTGCTATCAGAAATCACAACATTCAAAAACCAATAGGGAAATACTTCAATCTCCCTGCCCACTCCATTGACGACTTGCTAATAGCTGTGCTGAAACAGATGAATAACAAATCACAGCTTCAAAGAGAAACTGCAGAACTGGAATTTATATGTAAATTCGGCTCCATTGCCTCAGGGTTAAACAGGGACTACGGATTTTTTTCTCATTACAACAGGTGATTTGACCTCACCTTCCTCTATATGCTGTTCCCCAGTGTTTGAATCCCAGCACCTATTCTGATTTGCTGTTACAGCCTGACCTGATCCTGTGTCATACATTTCCCTGCATTTAACTTTCTCCCATTCTGTAAGTTCCCCATCTTCAAAGCATCTGACGAAGCGGGATTTTCTCCCACGAAAGCTCATGCGACAAATAAATGTATTAGTCTTTAAAAGTGCCACAGCACTCCTTATTTGTTCTGGATCCTTTTGTAGACGTGGGCCATGCTTTCAGTGCATAAGAGCACTCCCTTCCCCCCCCAAGGTTCCATTTATAAAGGGTTAAGAAATGATTAATAGACGTTATAAGCATGTTACAGACATGAACAAAGTTACAGATCCACTGACTCCCCTCTTAACGTCCTATGAGTGCAGAGGTGTTAATAGGCTACTCTACCCTGACTAGTCCCTTAAAATATGTGCTAACTACTTATAAGAAACAATCTGTTTCACCATTGCTAAAGTGCTGGGAGTACCTTTAAATAAATTTGTTAAGTCTTTAAAAGTGCCACAGGACTCCTTCTTTGTTTTGTTGAACTAGACTAGCATGGCTCCCCCTTTAGACCTAAGAAGAGCTCTGTGGTTTGAAAGTTTGTCTCTCACCAAAGAAGTTGGCTTAATATAAGAGATGACCTCACTCTCCTGTGTAGATGCTTATATGTAAATCAACAGAAGATATTGTGTCATACGTGGTTGTAAGTCATGGTCGTAAGCAACTGGTTGGACTTCAACAATCGATTAGTCATTTATTAAAATACCTACTAGTAGTTTATAAATAGGGTTGGAAGGATGAGATTTTTATTAGTAAATGTCCATTGCACCGTACACACAGAGACAAAAACAATTTGCATCAATAATTGAAATTTGCAGATAGGCAAGTTAAGAAAAATGCTGCTTAAGACCTCGGTTTGATTTAAGGATATTTGCATTATATACTTTGACATGCGACGTTGACGACTTTTTGATGGTTATGAAGCTTCAGCTTTTTGAATCTCAGCATCTGCTGTCACTACATAATTATTGTATCACCCCCTGTTGTTTGACCTCCCAAGAGTTTCCCTAAAATGTGAAAATTAAATAGATAAAAATAAATTTATTTTTAAACGTTAATACTATCCATGGATATTTATTAAAAAATCAATTTCTGCCAGGCCTATTCATAATGGATTGGTGAATGATTTATACATGGAACCTTAATACAAAGTGTGACCACAAATGGTTTAATGCCTCAACTTGTGCCACTGAAGTCTGTGGATCACGGAGGATCAAGCCCTTGCTGAGCCTCTGTAGCAGCCAAATAAAGTGTGTATTGAGGAGTTTGTATAAAATCATTGACATGTTAGATAGAGGCCTGATGCTGCCCAAAGACACCAATGGGTTTTCTGTACATAGTACAGGGATGTTTGTGTAACTAGGCTGTGATGCTGTCTGGATTTAGGAGACCATTTATGATTTTATTTCATATTAATGGTTCAATAATTGCATTAATCCATATGAGATATGCCATGTTTGATACCAATAGAAAGGTTATGATCTGATAGGAATGATTATATTGTTTATGTGTAGGTGTCATAGCTGTATAAGAAGCTATGAATATGTTTGTTATAATGAAAGCTCATACAAAAAATAAATCTGTTAGTCTTTAAAAGTGCCACAAGACTCCTTTTTTTGTTTTGCTGAACTAGACTAACACGGCTACCCCTTTGGAATTTGTTATATCTGTATTCCAACTTACGTGATTCTGGGAGACCCCCCAGACAGGATGTCTACAGCCATTGTCTCCTCAATGGCCCATTAAGAAAGCTCACCAGTATAGTGGGCTCACGGGAAAACCAGCTGAGCCATTAGGACTTGCCCATGTGACAACTCCATTTTGATTTGTAAAATCTCCACACCGCATGGGGAAGGCCAGATGTGATAAAAACAGTGGTGCCCAACTCCATTTTGTCTTCAATTTTGAGTCATCTACAGTCTAATCTACCTCTTGATCTACTCATCTGCAACTGAAAAAAAGACTGAGGCCCACCCAGGTACTGGGTGTCTACCAGAGGAATTGAGCGAGCCTGCAAATTCCAAATTCTTCCAAAGACTTGCTTTACATGGACTCTAAATCATTATATGTATATGATTTGCTTTAATCCTTTAACACCTCTCATATTTTGTTTCTTTTCTTTTCATAATAAGCCTTTAGTTTTAGTAACTAAAGGTTTGGCTGGCAGCGTGGTATTTTGGGTGAGATCCAAACCTACATTGTTCTGTGTAATGTGACTGACTCTCTGGGGTCAGGAGAACCTATTTTGGGTAAAGAACGTAGAGTTTTTAATAACCTATCTCTTTACCAAACCCGGTGGCTGTCCGGGGACCAGTGGCTGAAATGCAGGAAAGGGGGCTGTTTGTACTTTGTGGTGCTTCTTGGAAACTGGTGTGGAGAATCAGAAACATGGTTTCTGACTGTTGGGAAGTCTGACTTCAGTGTCACCCATCAATGTTTTTGGGAGTTTGGCTCTCATTTTTGCAGCTTGCCCTGATCTTTGCATAGTCAGGTGGTTAACCCAGGAGGCCTGGGTCACATAGCCTTTACCACAAACATGCTCTACCCCAGTCCTCCCTTGCAGTCAGTCATTTGGCAGCTAGAGCCAATCTACTTTGCTAAGACTTACTAGTGTGGTTTTGGACAAAACCTAGTTAGTCGAATATTTGATGTCAGCTTTGAGTTCTCCAGCCATTCCAACGATCCTGCATGTTACGGGGTCCTAGTCTTTCAGGCCTTCTGCTGTATTCTCAGACTTTTTAAATGCCTTTCAGAGGGACGCCAATCAAATCCGCCAATCTCCCTAAAGTCTCTGGCTGATGGCAGAAGTGTTTTACATGCAACATGAGCAGCCAAGCCTTTTCCTTAGCTAAACATGTCTCTCTTCAGGAGGGCCCACACAGGCCATCCGTTTACGGGTCTGAGTCTCAGCTCGCTTTTGGCTTCTTTACATCGCTTGGCACCGTAAAGGAGCCTTAGTGTGGATGTGAATAATATTTTCATTTTACCCAGTTTAAGGTTCCTTTACATTGCTACATCAGGGCCCTTAGAGTCCTCCATTGTGAAGCAGGCCCAATCTCTCCTTTTTGGGCAGGGCCGGATTAATGCAGGAGCTGTAAGGGCTGAAGCCCCGGGCCCTGGACGAAAGCCGAGTCCCGAGCTCTAGCACTAAAGGCCCCTGCCTGATCTGGCTGTCCCCTTGCTGGCCCACGCAGCACCTCCAGGGCTTGGGGGGGGGGGGGTGCTGGGAGGGCCCCTGCCTTGCCAGCACTGAAGGGAGGGCATGGCCTGGGTGCCAGAGGCTGGGCTTTGTGCTCCTGCTCTGTCTCTGGTCAGAGGCTTCCATGGTGGGGGCCAGAGCCCCAGGCTGAAGGGAGGGGGCCCATGGTGGTGGGCAGTCCAGGGCCCCAAGGCCAGTTAATCCAGCTCTGTTTTGGGGGACTGAAAGTTATTTCCATCCTTATCAGAGAAATACAGAATGACTCAATGTGTAGGAGCGTGTGTTCAGCAGCCCCTTGCTAATCCCAAACCCTATTGACTCTGTGAATTCATAGTCAGTCTTTATTCTCGGCAAGTGAAGGTAGATTCCTTTTGAGTGAATTGTTCTAAACAGACCACCTTGCCTTTCCCTGGACAGCTGAGTTTCAAAGGGCACACTTCTGATGAGGGAAGGAAATCCTTGACAGGTTGAATCTTGGTCCTTCTCCCAGTGCAGAGAATTTGTGTAAATCAAGTGAGCAGGGTCTCACACTAATCTCAGGTTTCAGTCACAAAGTAGCATGCCGTCTCCATGCCCCTAAAATCCCGTTCAGTGTCCTGGTGCTGTTAATGGAAAATGAAGAGTCTAGTGACTGTAGACAGATGAAACAAACGAGGAGTTTGGTGGCACTTAGAAAGACTAATAAATTTATTTATTGCAAGAGCTTTTGTGGGAGAACGAAAGCACATGCAATAAATAAATTTGTTAGTCTTTATAAGTGCCACCAAACTCCTTGTTTGGTTTTTTCTGAACTAGACTAACACAGCTACCCCTCCGGAGCTTGTAGAAAGATGCTCTTCCCGTGTCTGCCTCATGTATTGAAGAGTGGCATGCCAGTGGTCCTGCTACAAGTATAGGGTAATGTATTAGGTGGTTGTGGCGAATAAGTAGTCTTCGGGGAGAAAGAGCATTCTGTTTTGTACTTTCTTCTGAAGACTTGTTTAGCCATTACAGAACTCCCTCTGGATTCTGCTGGGAGAGAAATCCTTCAAGGGATAGCTAGTGATGGTTTCATTTTTCAATGTACCAGAGAGAAGCAATGTAGTTTACTCTGCATTTAGAGGGGGAAAAAAGTGACGCATACAAATCCTGTTTATCAGGAGCTTGGCACTTCTGCGGACAGCTTGTAGGCTTGCACAGAAGACAAATAAAGCCAGTGGGAACAATTGTGCTTCACTTCCCTAAACTTCTGAGCACAGCAGCATTCATCAGCTTCCAGGAGTGTATAACAGCACCTGTTCCCTGGAAGAAAACAAGACTGACATCTGCTGCAGAAATAAAACAGGGTCATGCAGAGGGGAAAACATCTTTGTAGCCAGAAACTGTTAGACTGTGAGATTCTGTGTTCAGCCTCTGGAACTCAGCACAGGGGGTGGAGGGCTAACTTGTGTAAGGATGTAAGCAAGGTTAGGAATCTGAGAGCCTCTCTTGCCTAGCAGCTAAGTTGGAAGGGGGGCCACTGATTTATCTGTGCTTTGTATTTGCATGACACAGCATAATTTCACCCAGAGGCTGGGCATGATGGGAGATGGTATGTGTGACTGGTTCAAATCCTCTAAATCTGGTGTTTTATCAGAAGGGGGAAAGGAAATATTGCTCTTTCATGATATGTCCCCTTTGATTGTATATCTGTTATTGACCAAGAAGCTGATGGAAAAGTCACCATCAGCAACAGAGAACTTTGAAAAGTGAGCAACCCTAGTTTTCAGACTTGTAAAACCAGGTGGGGAGGGGTGTGAGTGCTAGCTCTGCTGGAGCTGTGCCTTAAGCCAACACCTATTTCCCCACCCATTGTTAAAGAATAGACCCACAGATTCTTTGTAGAGGCTCTTTTGTTATTTTGATTGAGCTGGAATCACCAGGGAAGCAGAAACTTCCCAGTGAGCTGAGCTCACTGATGAGGAGCTGAAATCACCAGGGAAGCAGAAACTTCCCACCGAGCTGAAATCACTAAGGCCATGTACACACTACAGGAATAATTGTGCAACAAGGCTGTTGTGTTTTAAAAGTCATGTGGTTTTTGTAGCGCAGGATTGTGTACACACTCTGCCGCTTGTGATGGAACAGAACCCCCCCCCCCCTGCAATTTGCAATTTCACAAGAAACCCAATTGAATTGTGGGAACCTATCCCACAGTTCCATCTATACTGATTTGGTGCTAAGAATCCTGGGTAGAAGGAGAGTAGTGCTGAGCACCATGGGTAAAGTCTTGGTTTCCCATGGTGCATTCTGTTCCCCTTGCGTCACGAGAGTTGCTACTAGCAACTCGCGCTCATTTTCAACAGTAGCACATTGCTTCCCGGAAGTCCTTTTGCAGCAACATGGATCCAGGTCTGATCTCGACTGTCGCCTTCAGCATAATGAATACATCTTGGCTGGTGGCACAGTATGCATTGAGCTCTGAATCAGACCAGGATTCGGATGACCCTGGGCTGGTGACTGCCATGCAGAACAACAGCACCGCATTGCTGAGCTCCTTCACAGAGCAGCTGCACACAGTGCACCGCCGGTTCTGGTCACGAGAGACAAGCACCGAGTGGTGGGACCGCATCGTTTTGCAGGTGTGGGATGATGACCAGTGGCTACAGAACTTTCGAAAGTGGAAAGCTACATTCATGGAACTGTGTGAGGAGCTAGCCCCTGCCCTGCGACGCAAGGACACCAAAATGAGAGCCGCCCTCACCGTGGAGAAGCGTGTCGCAATCGCGCTGTGGAAAATGGCAACCCCAGACTGCTACTGTTCGGTCGCGAATCAGTTTGGAGTTGGCAGGTCGACCGTCGGGTTAGCACTTTCATAAGTGTGCTGAGCCATTAATCGTGTTCTGCTCCAGAGGACAGTGACGTTGGGCAACGTGTGGGAGATCGTCGATGGATTCGTGGCCATGGGATTCCTGAACTGTGGAGGGGCAATAGACGGCACGCACATCCCTATTCTAGCTCCAGAGCATCTTGCGACTGAGTATATTAATAGGAAGGGCTACTTCTCCATGGTGCTTCAGGCACTCGTGGATCACAGGGGGTGTTTCACGGACATAAATGCGGGGTGGTCGGGTAAGGTGCATGATGCTCGCATTTTTCGGAACACAGGCCTGTACCGGAAATTGCAGGCAGGGCCCTTCTTCCCCGATGATAAAATTACTGTTGGGGATGTGGAGATGCCCATAGTCATCATAGGAGGCCCAGCTTACCCACTGATGCCTTGGCTCATGAAGCCCTATACTGGAAATTTGGATCCCAGCAAGGAGCGCTTCAATTACCAGTTAAGCCGGTGCCGAATGACCGTAGAGTGCGCCTTTGGGTGCTTAAAAGGCTGCTGGCGCTGTTTGTATGGGAGGCTAGACTTGAATGAGGACAACATTCCAGCCGTCATTGCGGCGTGCTGTGTCCTGCATAACCTCTGTGAAAATAGGGGAGAGAAATTTCCCCCTTCATGGGACGTAGAGGCTGAGCGGCTAGAGTTTGCCTTCCAGCAGCCAGCCACTAGGAGTATCAGGGGGGCACAGCTGAGAGCCATCCGCATAAGGGAGGCACTTAGGGTGCATTTTAGTGATGGGGACTCATAGGACACATTGCATCACTGTGCAGTAGTGTTCCTACACACTACTGGGTGCTGATTGGGGGGTGTGGGGCCGGTGCCGGTGGGCGTGTACTGTACTATGCTCGAATGAGTGAATACTAAACATGCAACAACTAATCTTATTGTGTATCAATAAAGACACTGTGCACAGTTCAAGTGATTCAATTTTATTATTATAAACATTAAATATTTACAGTAAGCAGTGCCTACACTAGGGGCTATAGATGCGTGTAGGTGCGTGTCTCAATGCCATAGCTTGTTGCAGGAGTGGATGTAACATTGTACCAGGAGGGTCCCTGGGCTTCAAAGAATTGCTTTGAGAGAGAATGGGGCATGGGGGGACAGAAAGTGTTGCTGTGGCTTGGGGGGGGGGGGGCGAGCCTGGAGCAGCTGGGTCTGCAGACCAACCATGGTCTTCAGCAGTTGGGTCTGCTCCTGTAGGATGCTTACGAGGGCATCCTTCTGCTTCTGCCTCTGTAACCTTCAGGTGGGCTAAAATTAATTAAATTGCCCTTCTCCAGTGCCTCACAGAAATACACCCCAACCCCTGTGGAGAAAAGCAGCTGGAGACCCAGGATCCAGTCTGTACAGGACTCACGGCGAAGCTTGCTCAGAGCTACACTCACACATTAAAATACTACTACAATAAACATAACAATGAACTTTATTAACTACTAACTAAATGAACCTTATCCTAAGAAAACAAACTACAATTAACCAAGAACAATCCCTTGCATGAAAGATACCCAAGAGTCCCAAAGTCTGTGTGGAGTTCACCCAACTCTCAGCTACAGTCTCTGTTCCAGTGTGGAAGCTTGAGTGGCAAGAAATAGCTGTCCTCTTCTTTCTTTGCTGGGATCCTCTGTAGCATTCCATGCAGGCTTTCTCTTCTCCTCTGCAACCAGCCCTCAGTCCCATATGCATGTCTGCAAGGTCTGTCACAAATGACTCCTTTACATGGAGAAAACATCTTGTTCACTCCTGGCTCAGCTCCTCTCCAGAACACTGAGCACATGGTCTCTCCTCAAGGCAGCTCCTGCCTGCTGTCTGCTCAGGCTGCTGCTCTCCAGTCATCTGACTGACAACCTCACATCACACCAGCAGGGTACACTGTGGAGCATGCTCAAATTGCTACCACTCCCTACCTCTGGAAGTTTCCAGTTGTGGGTCACTAATCTGCCCAACAACAGTAACCCACCCTCAGCAGGTCTCTCAGAGATAGCCTTTTCAGGCATATGGGTTACACCTCTTCACATTGTTTTCTTTGCGCTCCTGCCGGCACTCCTGCCTCCATTGTCTAGTCTCCCTTGCTGATGCCTCGTTGGACTCCTGGAAGATATCCTCCTTACTCCTGCAAGGCCTCCTCCTTATCTGTCTCAGCCGGTCAGCTGGCGCAGACCACCGACCGGTGAAGGTTGTTTCTAAGGAAAAATGAAACATCATAAGTAGTGCTATTGTTCTCATTTTGGTTAAGGAGCTGGTAATGTGATCTCCCGCCACATTCCGCTGTGCCCATGGGACAGGGCATTGCCGGGGACTGAAAGGGCTTTTGCAAAGGGAGGTTCGGGTTGCTGAGACAAGACACACAGCTCCGTGAACTATTTGCAGTGCTTTGGGCGATTAGTTCACATACGGCACTGCCATGGAGGCTGATATCTCGTTGCTTAGAGTGCCTCTGCAAGCCAGAATGCATATCCTGCATGTCACTGGTTTTCAGCCAGGCTTGTGCGCAGGCAAAGTTCCCGCTGCTGTGCTTTGCAACTGGTGAGGGAGAGTATCCCTCTATGGGGGAGGGGAAACAGTTGCTCTCCCATCGAATTTAAGTAGGAGGCTGTGGAAGTACATCGAGGACACCTTCAGTGATCTCAACAGAGAGGATTTCTTGGCAATTACAGCATGCATTGATGCACTGCTCATGTAATGCAGGGTAGACCCCCCCAACCAAAAAAGAAAAGAAAGGATGAAACTCAAAACGCCTATTTCCTGCCCGCTTTTCATTTGCCCGCAAAGCTTATCCAGCTAGCATAGAAGCCACTTCTGATGAAACTTACCAGAGCTCCCCTCTGATGCATCCGAAGACAGTATGAAGAAGGAATCTGGGCAGCACGTGTCAGGTGGCATGGAGAACAGCTCCTGGCTCCCTAGGTCGGCTGCACCGCTTTCACCCTCCAGGTCATCCTCCACCTCCATGTCCTCGTCGACGGATTGCTTGTCACCGTCTGCTCCGGTATCCTTTTCATGGGGGGGTGCTGACGTGTCCACAGGAGCTTTTGGGGTGGTTGTGGGATCCCCGCTCAGGATTGCTTCCAGCTCCTTGTAAAATCGGCATGTAGCTGGCGCTGAGCCGAAGCGCTGGTTTGCCTCTCTGGCTCTGTGGTATGTAATCCGCAACTCCTTCACCTTCGGCCTGCACTGAAGAGTGTCTCTCTCATACCCATTCTCTGCCATGGCCCGAGAAATCTGGCCAAAAATATCGAAATTCCGCCGGCTGCCACGTAACTGTGCCTGTACAGCAGGCTCTCCCCAGATGCCTATGAGATCAAGCACCTCGGCTGGGGTCCAGACTGGAGCACGTTTGCTGCGCTGAGCTGCCATTGCTCTTGGAGAACACAGCTGCAGCTGCACTGCACGCCAAGCAACCAGGAAGAGTGAAGAATTCAAAAATTCCCGGGAATGATGGGAGGGCGGGTACAGTCACGTCACAGCCACAGAGCGCAGAAGGAAGTGCAGAAGGGATGGAATTGGAATTCTGGGACATTTCCGGAGGTTTCATATTGTGCGGCAACCGTACACACATGAACTATCCCAGAACAGCTGTTCCGCGGTAGCCGCTACCACCCTCGTTTTGGTGGTTTACATGTTGCGCGGTAAGACGGCTGTTACCGCACAACAACATGGATTTGTGTGTGGGCGCTGTGCCTGTTATCGCGCAATAACTTTGTAGTGTGTACAAGGCCTAAGAGATGAGTGAAGGCAAGCAGAAGATTGGTACCAGCACTGGGTAGGTGTGACCAGCGGGCAGCGTGCAGAGCCAGTGGAAGGAGTCCGACAGATGGCAGGTGTGACCAGCGGGCAGTGTGGTGGAACCAGGGAACAGCAGGTGTGACCAGCGGGTGTGTGGTGGAGCCAGCGGACGGCAGGTGTGACCAGTGGGCGGTGCAGTGGAGCCAGTGGATGGCGGGTGTGACCAGCAAGTGGTGCAGCGGAGCCGGTGGATAGCGGGTGGAGCCAGCGGACAACAGGTGTGACCAGAGGCCAGCAGCGGTGTGGCAGAGCTGGCGGACAGCAGACGGAGCCAGTGGACAGTGGGTGCAAGTGGCCAGTGGGGTGAGCCGACCTTGAGCTGGCAGAGGACAATTGGAGGGGAGGGCTGTCCCCTCCTTAGAGGTGGACAGTGAAACTTTAAAGCTCAGTACAGGGGACTATGAAGAAGTGGAGGACACACCCTATGTGCACTGGGAGCGGAATGAGCCCTGTCTATTGGCTTTTGTGGGAATCTTTGCACTCTATCACAATCAGTGCTGCATTTTGATGTTGCCTTTATATAGTCTTTAGTCTTATTTAGTCTTTATACTCAGACTCGTGCTTGCGAGAGGGGAAGTATTGCCCTTCTAGGGCGCCCAGGGAGTGGTGTGTAATTTCCCAGGAGACTGGGTGGGGGCTCGAGCCAATTGGTGGTGTAACATTATTTGGGAACCCCTAGAAATAGAACCCGGTCTCGGCCTGGCAAAGGGATTACACTTGTATTTCAGTGTTTGTGCCCTCCCAATCTAGGGCTACCTGAGAAGCAGAGAGGCCCCGGTGCCCGGTATACTGTAGACAAGTGGTTTTTCAACCTTTTTTTTTTCAGGACACAGTTGAAAAACATCTTTTATGACCCTGATCCAACAATTACACCTTTCAGCAATGCATTCCAGTCTTTGGGTGCAGCAGCAGGGGTTTGCGACCCAGTACTGGGTTCTGACCCATGGTTTGAAAACCACTGCTGTAGACAGCCCAGGGGAATTATGGCTGTCTCTGTAGGCTGCGCTGGGTGGTAGTGCAGTTCAGAATCTCTACACACTGGGTGCTCTCTGACTCACCCCACCCCTGACATGCCTGGGTGGGCCGAAGCAGGACTTTGAGTCCCTTTGATTTGTTCTAGACCCTTCATGTGGCATAAAGGAGCCAAAGTGGGGATCCTGTCCTAGGAAAGTGGAGAACTGGTCCTGGCATCCTTTGTGACACACAGAGTTAACTTTCACCAGGAAAACTGAGCTGTTCCTGGGCCCAATCCTCTGGTCAATTTAGGGGGCCTGGTTCCATTTTGGACTGCTGTAACTCCATGGAGACCAGAGTTAGGCTCAATTTGTTTCCAAAGTGCATCAGACGTGTCTTTATTTTTTATAATTAACATTGGGGCTAAAAGCTGATGGCTGACTTTCAGTGATAGCCAAGGCACACAATTTCCAAAGCCAGAATGACCAAATGATTTGTAATTTTCGCTGCCAACTAATGAAAATCTCTGTCTCACCTTCTCAACAAGAATTGCCTTCAGCCTAGGTTCCGGGAGAGTACCGTAATGATGGTGAGCCTGTCATGCTAGTGCCAGCTTACTCCTGATGTGCAATGTGTGCTACGTATTCCATTCTAGGGGTGGGCTACAGAGAATGAGTCTACTACTGCTACTCACTGGAAGAGCTGCTCCATTAGCTCGAGTTATAGTGGTTCACTTTTAGGGCTGAAAAAGCAAATTCTCACTGCTTTTTCCTCTGTCTTTACAGACCAGGTCAGTTCCCAGGCTACTGCACTGGGAAGCACAGAATGGGGAGAAGGTGAGCAGCCCTCCAGACTGGAAGAACATCTTCAGGACTGTTAGAAAGGCTGGACATGCACAAGTCCATGGGGGTGGGGGGTGAGAAAACCTGCCGTGGGGAGCAAATTCCACAGTGCCTCAGCTTCCCCTCTAGCTGCTGGGCGAGGGTGGGGCAGGGGAGTAAGCTGAGGCACTGTGGAATTTTCTCTTGGCTGCAGGTTTTCTTGGTGGAGGGGCTGCCAGCACTGGGGGGGAGGATGGGGCAGCGGGAGGAGCTGGCGCTGCTGACCCCTGGGCTAAGGGAACTAGACTTGCTCAATCTGCAGCAGAGAAGAGTGAGGGGGGATTTGATAGCAGCCTTCAACCACCTGAGAGGGGTTTCTAAGGAGGATGGAGTTAGGCTGTACTCAGTGGCCAAAGAAGACAGTACTAGCAGCAACGTTCTCCACTTGCGGTGGGGTTGATGTAGAGTGGATATTAGGAGAACTTTTTCAGTAGGAGGGCAGTGAAACACTGGAATGGGCTACGTAGGGAGGCGGTGGAATCAGTTTTTAAGGTGTGGCTTGACAACACCCTGGCTGGGATGCTTTAGTTGGGGGTTGGACCTACTTTGCGGAGGGGCTTGGAGTAGATGACCTCCTGAGGTTCTTTCCAACCCTAATCTTCTATTATTCTATGACACAAAATCCTGGTTGTCATATAGGTGTGCTGCATTCCCCCAAGCGAATTTATTGATGTTGAATGTTATTTGTTGGCAGGCAACACTGGAGAATATGCTTCTGTTTAATTACCAAAAAGGAAATGCATCCTCCCAACACCATAAATGCAGGCTCTGCCCTTATCTGCAGAGGACCTGTTAGTTCAAACCTTGATCTCTATGTCAATATAACCTCAATTGAAACCACTTTGATTGTGTTGCAGTTGTAAGTCCTATGGCCCGAATTGCAGAGGGGAAAGAACTCTGTTCCCTCGTGTGATGAAAAGGGAAGAGGGCTGCTATCGACAACCTCATTTGCATAGGTTGCCTACCCATAATTACTTTAGTGACATTTGGGGAATCGCTATGACTATACATGAACCTGGATTTTGGAGGGTATTGGGCTCTCAGGAAGGCCCTGCTGTGTCTACACTACAGGCTCTGTTAAGTCGACTTAAAGTCAACTTAAAGTTGACCTTGTTAGGTTGACTTAACCGAGTGTCTACACTTAGATATGACTTAAGTCGACCTTGTAAGTCGATTTAACAGAGCCTGTAGTGTAGACATACCCATCCACACTGGCTTTAAGTCGACTTAATAAGATCAACTTAAGCCTTAAGTTGACCTTCAGAGGTGGTGTTATTAAGTTGACTTAAGGAAGCGCTTAAGTCAACTTAATAACTTTTTTTGTTTTGTATGAAAGTGGTGGGTCAAATAAAAGGGAATTTCTTGTTTCAAGTTACGTTTTCGCTAAACAAACTCACGATGATGCTATGTGGCTGGACAAAAGTCTTGTTCTGTTTATAATGTTGAAGTGCCCATATACTGTCCTGCATTGTGTCTTTGAGTCAACATTCTCGGAAATTTTACAGGAAAAGAAAAGTTTCAAAAGTTTTTCCAAAAATTAAATAGTAAAAGGGCAGTTTCGATCTTCACATTGCCTCTCCTGTTGCAAAGATTACACAAGGTGCTGCTTACCCAAGCATGAGAAAAATGCAGAAAAGAAACTTGATCTTATTTCTTAGACCCTAACTTTCCCAGGAAAAACTAAATTAAGGGGTGAGTTACAGTGAGCCTACCTGGTGGTGATGGTCGTGGTCATATAGACATGTTTTGTGAGGAACTGAAGTGAGGTAAACGATGTAGCTCATGCAGGCCATTGAACACACAATGGTAATCCTTTAAGTTGAAATACTTTGAACAGAAAGGTTTTTGGTCAGAAATGGCCTTTTGAAACTGTATTTCTTATCTGAATAAAGGTCACGTTTGTAAAAACTCTTTTGTGCGTGTGTGAAACATTTTGTCTCTTTTCTATTTTTGTTTTCTTGGAAAATTTGAGTGAAATGGATTTCAGGACTGTTAGAAGAGAGGATCGGGCCCACTCAGGAGCGGAGTGGGTAGATGGTGTCTTTAATCAGGTTGCTTGTTCCTCCTCATACATCCAACCTAGCAGGGAGTAACCACACCCCTGCCTGGATCCGTATATGCAAGGCTTTTTTTGTGATGGTACGCAGGGGTACAGAGTCCCGGCCCCTTTTTTACTGCTCAGCTGGGAGCAGGAGAGTCATCAGGGAAAAGGAGCGTGCTGCTGGAAGAATTTTCAAATTTACTATCAAGATATGAGTACTGGCTCTTCCTTCCTTCCTTTCTTTTTTTAATAAAAAAACCCCACTGAGTATATGTAAACCCAGAATACAGGGTTCACAAGACATATATACCTTTCTAACATTACAAATACAATATACATAATGCAACAGGTGCATGCATAATACAACAGGTTACATTATGCCTAAATCCCTACATGGTGTGACTATCCTAAATATTCCAAAGGGGTAGCCGTGTTAGTCTATTGTAGAAAGACAACAGAGTCCTGTGGCACTTTTAAAGACTAACAGATTTATTTATCGCATGAGCTTTCGTGGGAGAAAATCCCACTTCGTCAGTTACAGAGTGGGAGGAAATTAAATGCAGGGGAGTGTATGACATAGCATCAGGTCAGGCTGTAACAGCAAATCAAAATAGGTGTTAGGATTCAAAACACTGGAGAACAGCACATAGAGGAGGGGGAGGTCAAATCACTTGTTGTAATGCGAGAAAAATCCATGTGTTGAAACAGATGAATAACAAATCACAGCTTCAAAGAGAGTCTGCAGAACTCGAACTTATATGCAAATTTGACTCAGTTGTCTTGGGGTTAAACAGGGACTATGGATTTTTCTCGCATTACAACTAGTGATTTGACCTCCCCCTCCTCTATGTGCTGTTTCCCAGTGTTTTGAATCCTAACACCTATTTTGATTTGCTGTTACAGCCTGACCTGATCCTATGTCATACACTCCCCTGCATTTAATTTCCTCCCACTCTGTAACTTTCCTATCTTCAAAGCGTCTGACGAAGTGGGATTTTCTCCCACGAAAGCTCATGCGATAAATAAATGTTAGTCTTTAAAAGTGCCACAGGACTCTGTTGTCTATCCTAAATATGCAGGTTATACGGTTAGATTATACTTAATATACAACATATAATTAGCCTGCCCATGTTTGTTATTTATGAGTTATTTGGCTACCAATTACAATTCTGACCAATGAGATAGTCAAGGCTCCTTTGCCCTCCCTGTTTCTTTGCTTCTGTCAACCTGAGCAAGGTTTCCTTTTATTAATGGCTTTCTGGTAGAGCCATCATAGTAAACTGCCCTCACTTAACAGTGAACTGTTTTCCCTTAACGTTCCTTTGTTAGTTGTATCTTAGCGCTTTTCAGCATAGTGTCTCAGCTTTCAATAACAAGTTTGATTTCTAAATCCAGTGACCAGCTACTCAGTTAATGTAATAGCATAAATTACAAGCATTTTTCATTTGTCAAACAAACATTTCTGAAAACGGTTCAAATGTCTTTAGTAAAAAAAATTTTCGGGGCCGGGGGGGAAGGGGATGGAAAAAATCACTGAAATTACCCTTTCTTCCTCTAAAGTAAGTTCTTTTTCTGAACCTTTAAAATGGAATCCACTTTAAAAATTTTCAAGACACTAATTTTTCAACCAGTTCTCTGGTAATAGTTGATTGCTACCAACTGGGATTTGAGCAGCTGATCTTTGAATCTCAGAAATCATCTTGCACCCCACTGCCTAAGCTAGGGTCTAAAGTCCATCTTCATTTGTCTCCTTTGTTTGATGCCTACTGAATGCTTCACTACTAGTGCCTGTGTTACTCACTAAAGAAATACTGAAAGTTGTGAGGGTTTTGCAGCTCCTAGCTGAATAATGTTGCATAGCTAATGCGATTCTAAAGAGGGTTGAGGTCTGTTTATCAGAATTAATTGAATTGTGCAAAAGCTGTTAGAGACTCTTTATTTTGGTCCTTTTGGGATGTGCCCGCAAAAGGAAATAGTGCTCTGATGTGGAAACTAGCTTCTGTGTTCAAAGCGTTATCAGTTAAAATGACAATCTCTAGTGATTTACTTTGGCAACAGGTTGCGAGGGAGTCCATAAAGGAAAAATCTCCTATAAAGTCAACATTTGAAGAAAGCTTTAATACATCCTCCCAATATGAAAATGACTAAGCAGATGAAAAAGCTCACCGTAACAGCACAGTGAATATTTCAAATTTCCGTTGCTTGCAGTTCTGCCTCATTACCGATACATTAAGGATACCGTACTTTCATCAAAAGCAGCTGAAGATCAAATCACTCCTTTGCTGACCATCCTAACTCTGAGTGGGGACTGCAAAGGCAGATCTTTATCTTACTTCACTGGAAATGAGAAATGTATCTTCATAATTAAACTCCAGAGAGCTGCATAAACATGAAACGAATTAACTCCTTGGCTCTTGGATTTGGAATGTTTCCAGTATAAAGGCCTTTTTTCTGGTAGCTAGCATGTTGTCGAAAACAGGTGTGAGACGACTCCTTGTCACATAAGTTACTATTGCATCCATTGATATGAGGTGGAAAAGCATAAGGGTCTGACAATTCATAGAAATGGCCTTTTTCAGTTAGGCTGACACCTTGGCTATGTCTACACTGGCACGTTAATTCGAATGAAGGAAGCTTAATTTGAACTAACTAAAGCCATGGCTACACTAGGCTTTCATTAGTTCGAATTAAGGGCTTCCTTAATTCGAACTAATAAATTGGAATAGGCTATTCGAACTAAGGGTTAATTCGAACTAGTTAGTTCGAATTTACCAATGTGGCCATGTTAGTTTGAACTAATTGCTTAGTTCGAACTAACCGGCCCATTGAACTCAATGCAATTCGCTAATTCCAACTAAATTTTTCTAGTTTGAATTAAGTTAATTTGAACTAACTAAAATTAGCTTGAATTAGTTAGTTCGAATTAACTAATTCGAACTAACTTTAGTAAGTGTAGACATAGCCTTTGAGCTACAATGGAGCTGGGTTGATTTACACCTGCTGATGATCCAGTCCCTTGTCTTTTAAGTCGTCTCCAGGAACTGTGTTTAGTTTGAACATATTCAGTAGAAACAACCACCTCTGCTCTCTCTGAGGTACCTGCACTACAGATGTTCAGTGAGTGAGTTTTGGAGGCAGGATTTACTCTATTCCTCCAGGTCAGGTGAGGTTGGCCTACATGTGCATGAAACTCCTGTACAATAAGTTGCAGTAAGTTTTGTGTCCTCTGCTACCGCCCATTTGACGTTCCATAGTTCACTTTGACATTTCAAATGGGACTACGATGATGCGCGCAACTCAGCGTCTAGTGTGTGTTAGCAGGGCCCAGGCAGCCCGTTAGTGCGTTGCAAACTAGTACACCATAGATTCCCACCCTGACTGGCTGCACAGTTATTCTCTCTCCATGGAGAGAGACCAGGGGTGGGCAAGAATATTCAGGGGTGGGCTGGTGGGGGGGAGGAAAGCCAGCCTGGGGGCTGGGTGGGCAGAGAGCAGTGGGAGGTTGGGGGAGAACTGGTAGGGGGATGAAGGTGGGCCCGGGTGACACAGAGCTGGCTGAGGGTCAGAAGAGGGTGGGAGAGAGCTGGCCCCGGGGGGGGGGACGGGAGGTGTGGTGGTGCCAGAGAGCTGCAGAACAACCCTCTGACGAAGTGGGATTTTCTCCCACGAAAGCTCATGCGATAAATAATTCGTTAGTCTTTAAAAGTGCCCCAGGACTCCTTGTTAGTTTCATTGAAATAATTGATACCATTAAATGTTCTTGTCCCGAAAGGTGAGCCATAAAATACAATACATCTTAAAATATTTTACTCAGCTGGTAACAGTTTCAGTGAGTTGAAGAATAATTGGCCGCTTGCCACAGTTTTGGTGCAAATAGTCTCAGCAAGACATTAGAGAGAACCAGTGCGATCTCTTTAGGAGGTAAGAAAGTGATATGGGGAAGGCCTCTCACTCCTGAGCTGTCACAGACCAGGGCGGGGGTGGTCAGGCCTAGCAGTTGGAGCTGCAGTAAAAGGCCAGGGACACAGAGCCAGAGGCAGGAACCCAACGGGGAGGAGGGCTGAAGCAGACTTGGGCAGAGTGGGAAGAAGGCTGGCCCAGGAGTGATCACAGTTGGTAGCATTAGTGTTGAAGAGCCACTGACCTGCTGCTGCTGCTGGACGTAAGAGCAGCCCGTTGGAGGTCCGGTCAATCCAGGTACTCAGCTTTAGGTCAGGTTCAGTTGCTGGCCCCGATTCCTACGGATAGGATAGATTTTAAAGTATATGGAGCCCTTTTTATCTATAAGTTTTCTACAGCTGTTCTGTCCCCACCTGTCCTTTCTAACCTCTGTTCCCTTCCTTCTGTCCATAATCTCCAGGATCAGGGCTGCCCAGCTGGCTGAGGGGCACAAGGAATTTTCATTAATAATCTGTCTGTAAGAGCCCAGCTCTAGCCAAATGTGTCATAGGCCTTCATCATCATTCCGGGAAATCATTGATTTAGAACCGGGTCTTGTTCGGGGAGCAGAGTGGGGCTGGAAGGAGGCTGTGGAAGTTGGAGGAATTTGTGTGTTACACAGCCGCGACTCCAATACTGAAGTTCAAGGTACCAGTGAGAGAGCAATGCAGGGAGGAAAAGTCAATGCATAGTCTTTCAGATGTCCTGGGTCTTAAAATAAGGGATTTAGCTGCTAGCAAGAGGTGATACTGTTGGGACAGAAGGGAAGGGGGTCTTCTGGAATTTACCAGCCTCCGATTCTGGTTCTTGCCATGGCTGGGGTCACAATTGCAAAGGCTTCCTCAATTGACTCCTCTGGATCCAAGTGAAGAATCGCATTCTACTGGACAGTGACGTGAGCAGGGTTGAGGAAAGGATCATAAGCCATCAGGCTCTGTACTGGGAGACTTTTGGCGTCATTCAGCCACTTCCTCGCCAAAGGGGCACATAGGGTGAACAGTTGCTCAAGAAGATCTCAGATCTTTTACGTTTCTCTACGGGAGCCTGATGTGCTCAATCCATTCCTGGCACCGGGCTGGAGTCCACTAATGGCAACCTGCTCCAGTCTCTGAGAAATGTCCTGGTCTAGGTGCACTGGGAGAAGCCATAGAGGCTAGTGTACTCCAGTCACACACTGATCAGAACACAAGGGTGGTCAGCAGGCCACGCAGTGGCCCTCAGAGCAGGGTCTATGGTCAATAAGGAGCGCAGCAGAAAGTTGTTCTGAAGTGGACAGTGCAGAACAAAACTACTACCAACACAGAATGGAGAGAAGGAGAGTGTCCCTCGGTGATGGAAGGTCAGGTTAGGGAACACTTAAAGAAGTTGGATGTGCACAAGTCTATGGGGCCAGAAGAACTGCATCCGAGGGTGCTGAGGGAGTTGGCCAATATGATTGCAGACCTACTGGCCATTATCTTTGAGAACTCGTGGCGAATGGGAGAGGTCCCGGAGGATTGGAAAAAGGCAAATATACTACTTATCTTCAAGAAAGGGAAGAAGGAGGAGCTGGGGAACTACAGACCCATCAGCCTCACCTCAATCCCTGGAAAAATCATGGAGCAGGTCCTCAAAGAATCCAACCTGAAACACTTGGAGGAAAATAGAGTGATCAGGAACAGTCAGCATGGATTCACCAAGGGCAAATCGTGCCTGACCAACCTGATTGCCTTCTATGATGAGATGACTGGATTTGTGGATGCGGGCAGAGCCATTGATGTGGTATACCTTGACTTTAGCAAGGCTTTTGTTACTGTTTCCCACAGCATTCTCATCTGCAAGTTAAGGAAGTATGGGTTGGATGAGTGGACTGTAAGGTGGATAGAAAACTGGCTAGATCAACGGGCTCAGTGGGTAGGAATCAATGGCTCGATGTCTAGTTGGCAACCAGTAACGAGTGGAGTGCCCCAGGGGTTGGTCCTGGGGCCTGTTCTGTTCAACATCTTCATTAATGATCTCGATGATGGGATAGATTGCATGCTTAGTAAGTTCGTGGATGACACCAAGCTGGGGAGAATGGTAAACACGCTGGAGGACAGGGACAGGATCCAGGGAGACTTGGACAGTTTGGAACACTGGGCCGAAAGAAACCTCATGAGGTTCAACAAGGACAAGTGCAAAGTCCTGCACTTAGGACGGAAAAATTCCATGCACTGCTACAGGCTGGGGACCGATCGGCTAAGTTGCAGAGCTGTAGAAAAGGACCTGAGGGTCATGGTGCACGGGAAGCTGGATATGAGCAAACAGTGTGCTCTTGTTGCCAAAAAGGCCAATGGCATATTGGGCTGCATCAGTAGGAATATTGCCAGCAGATCAAGGGATGTGATTATTCCCCTCTATTCGACACTGGTGAGGCCACATCTGGACTATTGTGTCTAGTTTTGGGCTCCCCACTAGAGAAAGGATGTGGACAAATTAGAAAGAGTCCAGCGGAGGGCAACAAAAATGATTAGGGGGCTGGGACACATGACTTACGAGGAGAGACTGAAGGAACTAGGCTTATTTAGTCTACAGAAGAGAAGACTGAGGGGGGATTTGATAGCAACCTTCAACTACTTGAAGGGTTGCTCCAAAGAGAAGGGAGCTAGGCTGTTCTCGGTGGTAACAGAGGACAGAACAAGGAGCAATGGTTTCAAGTTACAGCTGGGGAGGTTGAGGTTGGATATTAGGAAAAAGTTTCTTACTAGGAGGGTGGTGAAGCATTGGAATGGGCTACCTAGGGAGGTGGTGGAATCTCCATCTTCAGAAATACTGAAGGTTCGGTTAGACAAACTCCTGGCTGGGGTGATTTAGGGGGAGTGGTCCTGCTTTTAGTAGGGGGTTGGACTAGATGACCTCATGAGGTCCCTAAGATTCTATGATTCTATCTATGATTCTATGAAAAGGGGGAACAGAGCCCTTTACTGGTCAGAAAAGCTTTCCGTGCATTGTGGGAATGGGAGTGGAGGTCTATTGAAACGTAAGGACCCTTGTGCATGCCCCTGACTCTGTTCACATGGCAAACTGGCATGATACAGCTTAGGGTACGTACTTCCCCCCCTCAGGCATGCTAGTTTATTCCTCCTTAGACATGTGCTTCTGGGGTTTAGGTGTGAACACCAGGTGGGTTATGGAACAAGCCTGTGCATTGACACCTAATACAGACACTAGTGCAGATGTGCCCTTAGTGTTAACTCTGAAGTGTAGAGGGAGTTCCCTGAAGCTAGGCTCTTCAGCTGCTCAGTAAATCTATGCTTGCGATGTGCTCCAACAGCTTCATCCTCTGTAATATTTGCTGTGTATTGGCATCGTTAATTAAAAAAGCCGCCATTACCAAATTTATTTAGCTGCGCCCTGTGTACTAAGCTTGTTTTCATTTTTTTTTCATTGCTGAGTGCTAAAAGCTGCTGCGAATCTCCACAGCCCAAGGGAGCTTTGCTGATAAATAACTCAAACAGCAATGTGTTGACAAACCCCTGTGCAAAAATCCTGCTGAAGAGGGTGTTTACAAAAGGTGTTAAACTGAGATGGGTCACCATGCAAATGTCAGCAGACTGAGTTTTAGGGAGAGTGGCAGATGCAAATAGAAAACCTAGTGTATTCTAAAATATTGTGTTGGGACACAGGTTAATCTCTTCTTGTTAGCCAAGGGCCAACCCTCATTCCAGGAAAGTCAATGGCACTTTTGCCATAGATATCAATAGGCCCAGAATTTGGCCTTAAAAAACAAGTTAAGAGGATCGCTTCTGTTTGTGTGTTTTTTATTCTCCGTTAATTCTTTGATATAATGAGCCCTGGTTTTGAACCTGCCTGGCTTCCTAGCCCATCCAAATCCCATGTTTGTTTGCTCCAGTCATTGGGCAAGCACATAAAGCTGTCATTTACGTGCCCAACAGCTAATTAAGCATCCAAATGAGGGATTTACACATGCTGTTTCACTAATCACATTGGAAAATTACTGTAGGGGATTAGATTTGTTCTGTGTTAGATGCCATGGTAGTTTCTGATGACTTCACAGGAAATTTTGGCTTTCAGTGATAAATTGTCCCCGTCCCAATTATATCCATGTCAAAATGAGGACATCCATAATCAGGTACATTACAATTGGCTTCAGCTGTTGATCTTCCACACTGTGTGTGTGTAGTAAAGATGAAGTAGCAGGGTCACATGTAACTGTATGTGGACAACCTCCAACGGGGTAGGTGTGTTAGTCTAGATAAGCAAAACAAACAAGGACTCCCGTGGCACTTTTAAAAACAAATTTATTTATTGTATGAGCTTTCCTGGGAGAAAATCCCACTTTGTCAGACATTCCCCATCTTCAAAACGTCTGACGAAGTGGGATTTTCTCCCACAAAAGCTCATGCGATAAATACATTTGTTAGTCTTTAAAAGTGCCCCCAGACTCCTTGTTTGTATGTGGACAGTATTTTAGCTGCTCTTCAGTGCAGTATTAAGCCACCATTGTCACCCCTGGATGACAATAATTTGAGGAAAACATGCTCAAGTGTTGTTGACAGGGAATTCTGATTCCTTCTTTCTCTGAGTAATGAAGTGTATCAGCACACTGTGTCTGCTGCCCTGTGTTTCTATTTGTACAAATAGAGTGATGTACTCTTTGTATCTGAAGAATTGGGAAGGAACAGGGAGGGGAAGAAGGACCAGGGAGGGAGGGAGGTGTGAAGGTACCGTACTATTTAGTAGGCCTTTGTCAAAAACACCTGCAAAACCTTCAGCCTTGAAAGTGCAAAGAGCATTACTTCACTTTTCTGTCCACGAGGAGTGGTTCGAACACACAGCCTGCAGCGTTTCTTTTTTAGCTTGTGACAGCAAAAATGATGTAAAACATCTAGGTGAAGGGACAAGCAATACCAAACCCGCTCATGAGGCGCAAAGAAGTGAATGAGTCAGAAATGATTGAAGTGCAGGCAAGGGAAAAGTTGAACCTGCACAGAAAATAAGCTGGTCTTGGCTACATGCATCGTAGGGCAGTGGTTCCCAACCTTTTTGGCTCAAGGGCCACAGATATCATTTTTACAGCCCTGAAGGGCCACAAGCCTTCACCAGTAGGCCCCCCCCAGAAGCAGTTTGCCTCCTTGCTCACTGGTCTCCCGTCTCCCTGGCTGCGGAAGAGAAACCTCACACATCCTGCAGCTCTGCGTACTCTATCTGGGTCCCAAGGCAGTGGCTCCCTTCTGCAGCCAGGGGGTGGGTGGGAGTTCAGTGGTCCCCTCTCCTACCTCTGGCTCCAGCAAGGACCCTCGCACGTATGGACCTAGGCAGAATGCTTTGCCGTGCTCCCTGCTACGGACAGGGGGATGGAAGTGTTAGTCTCCATCTTTTAGCTCTGGGGAAACACACTTCGCTGGGTCATTAGGCAACGACTCCATTCTGCAGCCAGCAGGAGGGGAGCCGAGGGCCACTTTGAAAGCCGCCAAAGGCCACTTTTGGCGCCCAGAAAACAGGTTGGGACCCACTGTTCTAGCTTATTCAGGGCACTCATTTACAAGTTGACGGTTCCAGTGACAATTTCAGAATGTCAAGTTCAAAGCGTCTGACGAAGTGGGATTTTCTCCCATGAAAGCTCATGTGATAAATTTCACAATGACAATTCATGGGCAGTTGAGGTGGTTTCAGAACACCGATGAAGAAGGAAACGGAGAACCAGTTTTCACGATAGGAAAGAAGAGCAATGCTCACAGTTGCTAGCCCAAGAGGGAAGAGGTTTACTTTGAAGAACTTTAATACCAGCTACCTGAACCAGCTGCTCCTCTTAGGCTATGTCTACACTTACTAAAATTAGTTAGTTCGAATTAGCTTAATTTGAACTAGAAAAAATTAGTTTGAACTAAGCAAGTGCCATTCATTTCTTAGTTCGAATTAGCGAATTAGCGATCCCCATTGATTTCAATGGGCCGGTTAGTTGGAACTAAGAAATTAGTTCGAATTAACATGGCCACATTGGTTAATTTTAACTAGTTAGTTCTAAAGCCCTATTTGAAGTTATTAGTTTGAATTAAAGCCTAGTGTAGCCATGGCTTTAGTTAGTTTGAATTAAGCCTCCTTAATTCGAACTAACTTGCCAGTGTAGACATACCCTTAGTGATTTACCCTTTTGAGTTGAATTAAAGTAAACATCTCATGTGAGTCAACTCAGGATGCACATTGCTTGCCTCTGAGGTGAATTATTGGGGCAGTAGGAGATGAAGGAAAACCTGCCAACCCATCTGCCTGAGCTCCACTGCCGTTCATGTTCTGGGGTTGTGCATGCAGAATTGAACTTTGTAATATTACCCCAAGACATCCTTGATCTAGACTGTGGCTGGCCAGAAAGAGCCTGCACTGCAGCTCATGTAAGAGAACTCCAGTTATTTCTCCACTCAGCCACCTCTCACTTGCACTCCAAGCCCAGTGCACAGTGTATTTGCAATTATTTATACAGTGCAATAGGTGTGCTTAACACTTCACTGCTCAGACAGACTCCTTCAGCCTCTACTAGTCTAGTGTAGACTCTTTAAGTCGACTTAGTAAGGCCCACTTTAAGTCGACTTAGGAGTCCTGTGAGGACTTTCTAAGTCGACTTAATAAGGTCGACTTAAAGTCAACTGATTAAAGTCAACCTATTTAAGTCGACCTAAATCCCTAAGTGTAGACATAGCCAGTGAGACACAGTGCACCCGATTTGCAGCTCAATAAGGTTTTAATATTCAAAGTTTTCTATAAATATACTAGTTAAATACAAAGCCTCACAGTAACTACAGTATATTATATTCACTAAGCCTGGAGAGCTAAGCGGTCACTCAGAAGGCTGTATATAGGAACGGCTTTCTTCAGGGATCCCGCCAGGGAGTCAGTGGATCCTTTGGTCCGACCAGCAGCACAGAATCAGGCATTGGTGGAATGAGCCCCCTTGTCTAAGTGGTGACTTTTTATAACTTTCTATACACAACTTTCACCTCATTACC
This sequence comes from Pelusios castaneus, assembly GCA_007922175.1. Taxonomy (NCBI): domain Eukaryota; kingdom Metazoa; phylum Chordata; order Testudines; family Pelomedusidae; genus Pelusios; species Pelusios castaneus. The sequence continues at coordinate 18,563,200 of ML685781.1, forward strand.
TCTCTACTAATTATTACATCTAGTATTACCTACATCGGGTTCTCATCTTTAACATGACAATCGGGTTCATCAGAACAATGTCTGGTAATAGGAGGGGTGGTGAGAAAATACGCCCCCCTGGCAGTGAAAAAGTGTATCGCATGATTTTCAAGGATAACTTATTCCCTGCCTCATTATGTATATGCAGCTGCAAGCCTACGTTATGTATTTCACCTTATGATGTGCTGTGTTATGCAGAAACGGAGACATCTGCAAGGTTGCTCAGTAATCCTATTTGTCTCTGGAAGATGTCAGGCCTCAAAACCGTGATCAGAGATTTCCCATTGTACTCTGCCTCCGACACAGGCAAGTTCTGTCTCTTGAGCCTCTCCAGAGCATTCTTAAAGTGTCTTCTGCCAAAACTGATTTGTCGTTTAGTTAGCGAGAGCGGTGGTGGCGAGTGCTTGTCTTGAAACCATCGCCTATCATTGTTTCCTGGTATTCTCCCATCTGCCTGTCTCTATCCATCTGTTGTCTATTGCCATATGTAAACAAGGTCTGAACCATTAGGCATTTCCCCTCTTCAGCCAGCTAAAAGGGGGGCATCTTGTTTGCATGGGTTTTGTGTTTGCATGAGTACAATTAAGTCCTTAGCATAATTTCACTGTATATAGATAAACCCACCCAGGTGATGTGAATACTGGGAAGTGGTTGGTTTGGGTGGCTGGGGTTACAAGACCCTTTTGTTTTAACTGAAGGGACAATAAAATGTCATCTTTTAATTGTACATGTCCATTGGTAGTATGAACTGGGTGTAGCCTGCTCTGATGGAAAAGTCTCTGTTACCAAAAGAGACCTCAGAAGAGAGGCAGACCCTGTTTTCAGTATTGTAAAGCAAAATGCAGGGGGGAGGGGCTTGGTCCTGGGCTCTGGGCAAGAGCTATGCCCTGGGCAATGCCTACATTTCTCTTCCATTGTTAAAAGATAGAATTTATGATTCCTCGTGGAGTCTTTTGTTGTTTTGAGCAAGGACCTTTTGTCCTAAGATCTGAAATCACTAGAGAGTTGAAATCTGTTAAGGAATCAGGAGAGCTAACTGAGGGCCAGCAGGGGTTTTTAGTATGTTCCAAAGGGGGAGCCGTGTTAGTCTAGTGCAGAAAAACAAACAGAGTCCTGGGGCACTTTTAAAGACTAAGAGATTTATTTATTGCATGAGCTTCCATGGGAGAAAATCCCATCTTTGTCATCTGACGAAGTGGGATTTTCTCCCACGAAAGGTCATGCGATAAATAAATCTGTTAGGCTACATCTATACTTGAAAAGTTAGGTCGACTTTATGAAGTCGACTTAATAAGGTCCACTTTAAGTCGACTTAAAGTGGACCTTATTAAGTCAACTTAACACAAGTCAACTTAACTTTTCAAGTGTAGACGTGGCTCCTTTTCGACCTTATTAAGTTGACTTAAAGTTTTAAGTTCTACTTTTTTCTATTAGAGTTTCCTCACCCCCTGTAACACACTGCAGTAACACTGATACTACGCAGGGACATTTTTGGCTTAGGCCAGCTGGGAAGTACTAATTTAACGCTTGTAAAATGATCAGTAGAAGTAGCCAGATTCATAACTCTCCAGCAGTCTTTACAAATTAGTCAGGAAGCAATCATTTAATCAGGGGGTTGGTGCTCAGTGCTCCCTGCTTCCTTATGAAATTACTGAACAGCATATACTATATTTACATACTTAATTACTATCCTTTATGCTAATTATGTTTTTCTTTTTGCCATTGTTTTTTTTTTTTTTTGAGCTCCACATTTGGCATACTAGAGTGAAATATCTGTTATAAAGATAGAATAGATGCTTGTGAAAAGGTTCTAGGAATATACATTCCAGTTTTGAAATGATTTCACTGTGGCTGCGTTCGCACACCTTTTGTGTTTATTTTCGGTGAATAGTCTAGCACATAAGTTGGTGGGCAGGGTTGTTTGCTGAAACAGAGCATTTTGAGCAAATATCTTAGAACATTTGCAGAAAGCTAATTTTGTGTTCACACTCACAGCTCTTTACGCCCTTTAGCTTGCCCTAAGAGCTGTCGTTGGAATAGAACGTGGATAGCATTAGTGCTGATTACTGTTTATAGACTCTAAGGTCAGAAGGGACCAATATCATCATCTAATCTGACCTCCTGCACAATGCAGGCCACAAAACCTCTCCCACCCACTCCTGCAATGAACCTCTAACCTATGACTGAGTTATTAAAGTTCTCAAATCCTGATTTAAAGAGTTTAAAATACAGAGAATCAATCAGCAAGTGAGCCAGAAGGGGAATACAGGGCCAGACTTGGTTGTGGTTGAAAATAGTAATACTCTGCAGCTCTGCTGGAGGACGGACAAACGCTGAGGCCTTAGGGCAGTGAAGAATTCACATATTGGCCACAGATGTGCACCTCAGGCATCTCTCAGGCTCAGTGCAGTTTATCCGTGAACCAGTCAACATGGATTCACCAAGGGCAAATCGTGCCTGACCAACCTGATTTCCTTCTATGATGAGATGACTGGATTTGTGGATGCGGGAAGAGCCGTTGACGTGATATACCTTGACTTTAGCAAGGCTTTTGATACGGTTTCCCACAGCATTCTCGTTGGCAAGTTAAGGAAGTATGGGTTGGACGAGTGGACCGTAAGGTGGATCGAAAACTGGTTAGATCAACGGGCTCAGCGGGTAGGAATCAATGGCTCGATGTCTGGTTGGCAACCGGTAACGAGTGGAGTGCCCCAGGGGTCGGTCCTGGGGCCGGTTCTATTCAACATCTTCATTAATGATCTTGATGATGGAATAGACTGCGTGCTTAGTAAGTTTGCGGATGACACCAAGTTGGGGGGAATGGTAGATACTCTGGAGGGCAGGGACAGGATCCAGAGAGACTTGGAAAAATTGGAACACTGGGCCGAAAGAAACCTCATGAGGTTCAACAAAGACAAGTGCAAAGTCCTGCACTTAGGACGGAAAAATCCCATGCACTGCTACAGGCTGGGGACCGATCAGCTAAGTAGCAGCGCTGTAGAAAAGGACCTGGGAGTTATGGTGGACGGGAAGATGAATATGAGCCAACAGTGTGCCCTTGTTGCCAAAAAGGCCAATGGCATATTAGGCTGCATCAGTAGGAGTATTGCCAGCAGATCGAGGGATGTGATAATTCCCCTCTATTCGACACTGGTCAGGCCGCATCTGGAGTACTGTGTCCAGTTTTGGGCTCCCCACTACAGAAAGGATGTGGACAAATTAGAAAGAGTCCAGCGGAGGGCAACAAAAATGATTAGGGGGCTGGGGCACATGACTTATGAGGAGAGACTGAAGGAACTAGGCTTATTTAGTCTACAGAAGAGAAGACTGAGGGGAGATTTGATAGCAACCTTCAACTACTTGAAGGGTTGCTCCAAAGAGGAGGGAGCTAGGCTGTTTTCGAGGGTAACAGAGGACAGAACAAGGAGCAATGGTTTCAAATTACAGCTGGGGAGGTCAAGGTTGGATATTAGGAAAAACTTTCTCACTAGGAGGGTGGTGAAGCATTGGAATGGGCTATCTAGGGAGGTGGTAGAATCTTCATCTTTGGAGATTTTTAAGGCTCGGTTAGACAAAACCCTGGCTGGGATAATTTAGGGGGAGTGGTCCTGCTTTTTAGCAGGGGGTTGGACTAGATGACCTCGTGAGGTCCCTTCCAACCCTATTATTCTATGATTCTATGATTCTATGATTTATAGCCTCATGGTTTATGTTATTTATTATACGTTTTCGTCATGGTTGTTTTTAGTAAAAGTCAGGGATGAGTCATGAGCAATAAACAAAAAGGGACGGGAAAGAACTTGCCACAGCTGACAGCTCCGGGAACCCTGCTATCCATGTGGCTCAGAATAGCAGGGAGAACTGGGAGCTCCAGGTCTGCGGAGCCCATGCTGCCATGGAGACTCGGTGCTAGGCAGGGATTAAAGTAAGGGGGAACGCACCGGAACACAGATCTGGGGCCCACAAATTCGAGGGGCCAGAGTTCCAGGGCCCCTAAAAATAGAAAAATCTAGCGGAATACATGTTCCGCCCTGCCCAGGCTGCTGGTAGGTCCTACGCCCCACCGTTGTTAATCACAACACTTATTGTGTTATGCAGTGTTTGCTAGTTTGTGACAATAATTGCTATAGACATAAACGCCATATAAAATTATAAATATTTTTATGGAGTGATAACCAATGCATGTGGTACTGAGAAGGTGTTGCAAATGCTACCTGGGCTGGGGCCCGCACATGCATGAAGGCGACCCAGACAATACGGGAAGGGGGCCCGGAGATTAGGAGGGTTCCGGGGCCCATCAAATTATACTTTAACCACTCGTGCTAGGGAGTGCCTATTCATATTGCTACTCCAGCTGGCTGTGGCTTCAGGAGGTTGCGGTGGCCCTTGCTGCCCGGAATGGCTAAGAACTACTGCCAGGTGAGGCATGGAGCTCTGGATCCCCCTTATAACAGCTCACAGCTGTGGGACTGCCTGCAGTGGCTGGGTGCTCCTGGTCTCCTTGCTTCTTCTAGGAAATGTAGGAACCTCATGCTGCCCACGGTGGCTAGGAACTGTTGGGACTGCCCAGGGAGAAGCACAGGACCCTGTGCTGGCTGTAGGTATCCTCCCCCCATCCTGGCAGCAGCAGAGAGCACCAGATCATCTTCCCACCCTTGAATGCCCAAGCCCCCCGTCCGAGGGCTGAAGCAGTAAATGTTGCAGAGGTCTCTGGAAGTCACAGAATCAATGACCTCTGTGACATACTCTTATTCTTGGCCATAGTCTTCAATATAGAAATGATGGGTCTCCAGCTACCTTGTTTCTGGCTTCAGCGTTGGTTTTTCTTTTAAGTGAGGCGAGCATTCTTACTTCAAAGTGTGATTCTATAATTAGTAGCAAACAGTCATTTCTCTTCAAGCATAATTGGAAGGTTTACCACTTAAGAATAACACTTAAACTATGCTATTATATGGCTCATTTGCTGGAGAATGCCTGTACAGCTAATGACTTTATCAGACGTTATCAATGTGCAAGAGTGTCAAGAGAGGAATTTTTTTATTTGGTGTCAAATGTTCCTGCTGGTGTCGCTGAATCTTATAATTTTATTATCTTCCATTAACTGGAAGTTCTTCATTATGTCTATGATAACTAGCTAATGTTACTCCTGAACCCACTTCCCTCTGGAGTCATTCAGTTGGGTTACTCCTGTTGTACCCCCGTAGAAGTGAATAGAAGAGTCAGGCTTTTATTATTTAGGCATGTCCTGCTGTGAAGAAATGGCACCAGCACCGATGTCCATTATAAGGAGATGGTGGTTCGTAATGTTTACAACATGCAGATTCTGCAATCATGAAAGTCAAAAGGCATTTTCTTCTTTCCGAGAGCATCTTTTCCCAATTTACCGTCTACCACTTTTGTGGGTCATGTAATTTGGTGCCATCATGCTTCAATTCTAAAATGCTGGCGTCCTCATGAGATTGTCCCAGGCATGTGAGAAGTAAGCCCTCATAGTCAATGTCACAGTGAAGATGGGACTTTCTGACACCTAATATAGTAAGGCAGGGTGTCGCTGGCCATATCCCTATAAAGCTCACAAAGGTTGGGATGTTGCAAATACTTAATGATGGGACCTCATTAAAGTAGAGGCACTACTGGCCCATCTTGAGGGCCCCAGCTCCTGGAGTCACATGATGACTTCAGACTCTGCAGAGGAAACGTTAAAATGTGATGCAAATATAACTGACATGGTGATGTCGGCCTGAGTCTGCAGACAGCCTGGAAAAGAAGAGTGTCTTACCTGTTCCAATGAGTTGTTAACTTGAAAGCCACGGCACTGGGGGTCCTACAAAACCCGTCTCCACGGGGGACTTTGGGAGTGGGTCCTGCTGGCTGCCTTCACATTGTGGATCTGCTACAGTTTTGTCAAAAGGGGCAATTGCACACAAGGGGGTAAGTAGTAACTGAGGTACAGGTCAGATCCCAGCCTGCCTGATATGGGAATGGTGATCTGGGCAAGCCACCCACCAAACTGACAGACAGAACAGGGCTGTGGCCATGGCACTGGGGGTGGGGCCAATGGGGACCTCCAGGTAGGAATTTCCAAAGGACCTGAATGACCTTAATTGGAGTGTGATTAATTTACAATCCAAGGATTCCTGATGAAGCCAATGGGAGCGCTCCTGCATGTAAAGCTAAGTCCACATTAAAGTGCTTGCAGGCTCAGGTTTGGGGGTGGACTGAGCAGTGAAAGAAAGAATGCAGCTCTGGGTTGGAAACGCTCACGTGGGCAGGGAGCGATAGGGTGAGGAGAGCCGAGCCGAAGACAAAAGGCTGGGAGAGCAGAAGGGAGAGAGGAAACAAAATGGAGGAACAGGGCAAGGTTGAAGACAGACGTAAGTGTGAAAGGGGCTGATTTTATGCCAACGTGCCAGGTAGATTTTAAAATCGGAAATCTAACAAACTAGATTTGCCAACTGGATAAATGTCGTAGCCAGTATGAGAATGAAACCTACCCTTTCTATTGAGCCCAGGGAGTGTCTGTTAACTCATTTAACACAAAGTTCATTTAAGCTCGGCTGTTCTTTTGAAGAGCACTACTGAAATCAGGATATTTGGTTACTCCTCGTCAATCAAGAACCTATTCATTTACCCAGAATCACATCAGCATACAATCAGCTGATCATCGATCCAGTGTAGATGCAACTGATGTTCAAGGCATGTCCTGAACACAAATAGTCTTGCAAGCTATTGCCATGGGCTCTGGTTGAGGCTTAGCAGCAATACTAAAGAAAGATGCAAATGACCAAGCTTTCTCATTACATTTACTTGTGATTCTCAATCATCAGTTCCTTAGTATCTAACACATTTAACATCTTTCTGGTATTTCTTCAAAGAGTAACAACACATTTGTCTTTAAGGCACTTGTAAGAGTGTGGTCTCTGCTGGGTGAATGGATTGATCCAAAAAAGTGACAAGTTTAGACTATCAAAAGCAAGAGCTTAAAGTTATTGTTTTTACTTTCTTACACCAATTTGCTTGGGCTAGAAAGGAGGGCTACCCTGGAGTCGAGAGATGGAGAGCTTGACAATTCTAGAGTTACACATTAAGATTATGGCTCCAAATAATACTAAGACAAACAAAGAACAAAACAAATATCAAAGAAGAAGCTCAAAGGAAAGAGTGATCTCAGCCCACCAACACAGTTTGCCCTTTTTATGCCTTTACCAATAGGGGTCCTCCCTCTAAGTCTAAACTTAGCTTCTTCACCCCTGAATTATTGGGGTACAGTTATTCTATAGGCTGGCAGGTTTGTGCAGACCATTGATACACATCTTCCTTCCAGATGGTTATCTTCCCTGTAATTATTTCTAGTTATTTTTGAGGATTTGTGGTGTCTCTATCTAGTTTATTTGGGGCATAAACTGGAACGTCCCCTCCTTGTTTTAACTTCCCCTGGCTTATCTAGGGTGATCAGGTCAGAGTTATCTCTATAACGTCTTGTTCCTTCTCTTAGCCAAAGGTATGATAACTGCTTTAGCTTTTTATGCAGCATGTGGCCTGCAGGCTTCTTACATTACAGCTTTAATAATTCATTATACTCTATAACTCTATTATATCCATAAACTTTAAATCTATAGGGAAAATATATATATGCAAGCAAGCAGGTTATTCTTACAGGCTACAGAATGAAATCTCTCAGATGCTTCTTATTCAGTTAGTCCTGGAATAAAAAAGACCCCTTTCCACATGGCTGGTCTGGGCATTGGTCACACTGGGGATTCTGCCGTATCTGCATGGGTTCAGTCAACTCTTGGTCCAGTGATCCCCGGAAAGGGGGAGAATCTTTCTCACATAGGGGCTCAAGCAAGCCTCTGGGTTCCCACACCATGACCACAGTTCTGTACACCTCAATCCTTGGAGGGGGCCGCCACCTGATTCTCACTGATTATTTGCCAACTGGTTCTTAGCTTTCAGTGTTCTCAGTTTCTCTGCTGATTCATTTGATCTCCAGTGGATGGCAACAGTGTACAATGAATGTCTTCTTTTTGTCGGAGGGTTTAATTCATTTAATAGATTGTATTGCATTATGTGCCTTATCATTTGGGATCATTTTTAAAGCAATTGCTCTCAGTATTCTAAAGTTATACTCTGCCTAAGTGCTTATAACTCTCAGCCGTCCTTTTCGTGCCATGTGATGCCTATTGCTTCTAGAATGCAACAGTCATTTTGCAGAACAAACAAAATCACTTTTCGTTTTTTAAATTCAGTGGTCACAGTTCAGATGTTCTTTGATTATATTCTTTTAAGGCTTATTACAGCATATGAGACATCGCATTGGAACAAAACAGATTATTCACATACAGAGATGTATAGCTGAGTCATAAGGCAAACAAATGTACAGTTTCTAAGCTTGGGTGAATATATATATTGTGATATATCAAGGCCAAAAGGCAGTAGGAGAGTCATAGGCTGCATCTACACTTGTAAATTAAGTCAACTTAAGTCCCTGTGCCCCTTTGCCCCATTGCACACAAGGGGCGCCCCCCCCCCGCCACCGTGGCCCTGCCCAAGGTCCCCTTAGCCCCTAGAAGTCGACCTAGGCGTCCAGTGTGGAAGCTCTAGGTCGACTTAAAGTCGACTTAGTTAAGTTGACTTAGTTAAAGTTGACTTAAAATTACAAGTGTAGACATAGCCATAGAAGGGAGATTTATAAGCCCCAAAATGCTTCTGGAGTTGTTTCCTGGAAGCTAGCAAAGAATTAACAGAGGGCAATTAGGAGCAGCTGAGGCTAATCAGGGCCCAGCCAGGCACCTGATAAAAGCCTCCCTGCTCCAAACAGAAGCGGCACAAGCTGGAGGTGGTGTCAGAGGAGTGCTGTGCTGAGCTGAGCTGAGGAGTGCTGTGTGGTGCAGAGGAGCAGGAGAAAAGCGTTGAGTGGAGGAGCAGAGAGAAGCTCGAAAGAAGGTACGGGACCCCGGAAGAGGAAGAGCTTTTGAAACAGGGCTGAGCTTTCTCCAGGCACTGGGGAAGGGGGACAATAGAAGCTAAAAGGACAGAGGGGGAAAACTAGCCCAGGGAAAAAGAGTGCTGCTGTGGGTACAGCCTTTGCAACAAATAGCTGTCATTTGTAGGGCCCCTGGGCTGGTACCCGGAGGAGCGGGTGGGCAGGCGGGCCTGCATCCCTACCTGCCTCCTTGATCACCAGACCCCACTGGAGGAGTCTTTCCCTCATTGGGAAGACAGGGTAGCTGGTGGTTCCCTAACTCGCAACAAGAGCCAGACACACGAGACCCACTAAGTGGAGCTGACGGTTTGCCACAATATATATTGAGGTACAGGGCTACATATCTCAAGAAGTCTACATATATATATATATATGTAGACTTCTTGAGGTATGTAGCCAACATTTCATTTTATCATTCATTTATTGTGTGACATAAAAATGAGCTTAATAAGAATAATAAGAACAGTCAGTTAGGTTGATCTAACCCTTAAGTCGACTCCTTAGGTCGACCTAAGAACAGTGTGGATGCTTAAGTCCACTTTATTAGGTCGACCTAAGGGCAGTTACTCTTTTCTGTCGGCTGACAGGGGTTGTCCTTTCCACATAGATGGAAGTCTCAACTGTAAGTAAATAACAGGAGTCTTCAGTTTGAGAAACTAACAATAGTAGGGGAAATTCCTTATCAAGCATCAGAACTTCCTTTCCTTTCCTTTCCTTTCCTTTCCTTTCCTTTCCTTTCCTTTCCACTTTTGCTTAATTAATGCTTCCCAAAGAAGATGTTTCCCTGGTTGGGATGGGCCTATAGACTGCCATTGTCTACAGCTCAGAGAGGAAACTAAGGAAGATGCATCCAGGTGATTGCAACCAGATAGTTTGAAGGATAGAAAGGCTATGTCTACACTTGTACTTTTAAGTCGACTTTAAGTAGAATGGTCCCAGGGAGTATCCTGATGAGCCATTAAGGACATAAAGAATACAACCATTGTGTCCTTAATGGCTCATCAGTTTACTCCCTGGGACCATATCACCTGGCAGATTCCTTAAGATTAAGGAGACAATGGTTGTTCACACCCTCCCGTCTAAGGCATTCCTCCAGCATGACACAAGTTAAAGTATGGATATAACATCAAATTCTAACTTCTAATCGAAATAGAATTCCTAGACATAAACTATATAATCATTCCCAGCAAATTACTACCTTTCTATTGATACTAAACATGACATAGTTCCTATGGATTATAGAGCATTTATGAGATATCCATCGAAAATAATATCATAAATGCTTCCCTAAATCCAGACAGTGTCACACCGTGCCCACATGCCCTGCCCTTTGGGGGGCATGCCAGGCTAAGTTGACTTAGGGCTACCCCAGGGCTACACTGGCTTAATTTGACTTTAAAAAGTCGAATTAAGCCTTAGGTCGAGTAGAAAGGTGATTTAATAAAGTCGACTTAATTTTCATTAAGTCGATTTATTTTGCTTAAGTCGACTTAAGCAAGCTGTTTAAGTTGACTTAAGCAAAGTGTAGTGTAGACGCAGGGCAAATTAAATCGCCTTAAACCAAGCTTAAGGCGACTTAATTTACCAATGTAGACGCAGCCAAAGAGAAGGTGTCAACGTATTTTCAAAGAATATTTCAGTAGCTATACTCTTTAAGCCATGTCTACATCATGGGCACTATAGCGGCAGAGCTACAGTGCCTCTGTAAGTCTGTGGTGCAGAGGCTTCTGGTATTGACAGAAGGGGTTTTTCTTTCACTGCAGGTAGTCATAGAATCATAGAATCATAGAATAATAGGGTTGGAAGGGACCTCACGAGGTCATCTAGTCCAACCCCCTGCTAAAAAGCAGGACCACTCCCACTAAATCACCCCAGCCAGGGTTTTGTCTAACCGGGCCTTAAAAATCTCCAAAGATGGAGATTCTACCACCTCCCTAGGTAACCCATTCCAATGCTTCACCACCCTCCTAGTGAGAAAGTTTTTCCTAATATCCAACCTTGACCTCCCCAGCTGTAATTTGAAACCATTGCTCCTTGTTCTGTCCTCTGTTACCCTCGAGAACAGCCTAGCACCCTCCTCTTTCGAGCAACCCTTCAAGTAGTTGAAGGTTGCTATCAAATCTCCCCTCAGTCTTCTCTTCTGTAGACTAAATAAACCTAGTTCCTTCAGTCTCTCCTCATACGTCATGTGCCCCAGCCCCCTAATCATTTTGTTGTCCTCCGCTGGACTCTTTCTAATTTGTCCACATCCTTTCTGTAGTGGGGAGCCCAAAGCTGGACACAGTATTCCAGATGCGGCCTGACCAGTGTCGAATAGAGGGGAATTATCACATCCCTCGATCTGCTGGCAATACTCCTACTGATGCAGCCTAATATGCCATTGGCCTTTTTGGCAACAAGGGCACACTGTTGGCTCATGTTCATCTTCCCGTCCACCATAACTCCCAGGTCCTTTTCTACAGCGCTGCTACTTAGCTGATCGGTCCCCAGCCTGTAGCAGTGCATGGGATTTTTCCGTCCTAAGTGCAGGACTTTGCACTTGTCTTTGTTGAACCTCATGAGGTTTCTTTCGGCCCAGTGTTCCAATTTGTCCAAGTCTCCCTGGATCCTGTCCCTGCCCTCCAGAGTATATACCATTCCCCCCAACTTGGTGTCATCCGCAAACTTACTAAGCACACAGTCTATTCCATCATCAAGATCATTAATGAAGATATTGAATAGAACCGGCCCCAGGACCGACCCCTGGGGCACTCCACTTGTTACCGGTTGCCAACCAGACATCGAGCCATTGATTCCTACCCGCTGAGCCCGTTGATCTAACCAGTTTTCGATCCACCTTACGGTCCACTCGTCCAACCCATACTTCCTTAACTTGCCGACGAGAATGCTGTGGGAAATCATATCAAAAGCCTTGCTAAAGTCAAGGTATACCACCATAGTCTTCCTCTCTGAGCAGCGGTAGTTAGGTTAATGGAAGAACTTTGCCGTTGACCTCAATGCGTCTACACCATGGGCTGGTTAGCCTAGCTGCACTGCTGAGGAGTGTGGATTTTCCACACCCCTTTAGATTCATAGAGTTTGAGGTCAGAAGGGACCAATCTGACCATCTAGTCTGACCTCTCACACAATGAAGGCCACAGAACATCACCCACCCACTCCTGCAATACACACCTACCCTATGATTGAGCCACTGAAGTCCCCAAATCATGGTTTAAAGACTTCAAGGTACAGAGAAACCACCAGCAAGTGACCCATGCTCCATGCCTGTCCCATCATACCAATCCCTTCAGAAATTTATCCAGCTCAGTTTCTGAGCACTATACTCATGTCATCCTAACTTAAGTACAGACTGGGCCTTACAAAGAGAGAGAAATAGTTGGTTGGGACAGAGACAAACATGACCAAGATTGCAAAGAAAGGGGAAAGCTGCTTCAGAAAGAGAGAGACAGAGAGATGGAAAGAACCAATAAAAGAAGGAGGAAAAACACCGGAAGAAATAGGGAAGAGAAGTGGGGCAGGGGCAAGGAAAACTATCAGGGAAAAGATAAAGGAACTGAAAAAACATGGGAGAAATCACAGTTTTCAGGCACTTGGTTTTTTCTTTGATTCCCATTTCCACCCTCGTGTGTTTTGTGCAGATCTGGTGAGGAGGGTCAGAGGACGCAAGACGTTGCTGTTGTCAACGAGGTGAGTTTTAGGACTTCACAATTCTACTGTTGGGCATGTTAGTTAATGGGCCGAGTTTTAAAACTGACAGCTTACAAATGGAGGAGCCAGTGGATTTCAGCTCCATGACTGGCCTAGATTGTTTGACTCAGCTTGGATGGACACAATCAGCCGTCCAACTCGCGGCAAATCAGCTGGGGCGTGACAAACAACTGCAGAGAGACTTGATGGATGCAGTTGTGTTGCAGGTGCTTATATTCAGTCTTGGCTGTTGGTTCTTTTACACTTTTCTCTGTGGGTGTCTGCCTCTTTCTCGGTCAATACAAGGGTGTCCTGAGAGTGACCATTGAGGTGACTGGTTTATTGCAGTGTCTCACAGGACTGTGGCCCTTTCCATCTCAGAAGATTAGGGATGGACAGTGTGCAGGGCTGACGGCAGTCTTGTGAATTTGGTCCTGTGAATGGCACCGGAAGGCAGTGCTGAGAGAATTCTGTCCATCCTAATATTGTCAAAATCCTTATAATAGATACGGTGCAAGGCCGAGGAGACTCCTGTGTCGTCATCTATCCTCAGGCACAATAGGTGCAAAATGCCACCAGCGTCATTTGGGAGCATTTTCCGCCCACTTTGTGCAAATGCCACAAGGTTCCATATTTCCTATATTTTAGGAGCAGGAAGAATTCTAGCAAGTAAATGTCAGCTTGTTCAGCAGGTAGCGTCCCCTTTCTTTATTGCTCAACTTTGCAGACTTTCCCTTCCTTTCCTCCTCCTGTGAGCTGCTATTAGAGCAATATTTGTATTGATAGCGCACTCTAACTGCTCTGTGTAGCCTCTGCTGGCGGGACTGGAAAGGAACTTTGTATGCATCAGTGAAATCATTAGACAGTAGGAAACAGGGCTGAAACTGAAAGGTTCTACTGGATCCTTCTTCTAATTGGAGGCACTGCCGTGTGAAAGGACAGGAAATCTGTGGGAGCTCATGAGACGTCTCTTTCCAACAATCCCATCTGTCCTTACTCTTTATTATGGCGCTGACGCATTCCAGGAGGAAGGGGAGCACTGAGAAGTCACGCCATACATTTCTCATTCTCCAGCTTGCTTTCCCTCTCTCCACCCTGTGGTCTGACCTGGCACAGATATAATTGGGAGTGTGGTAGGTATTATAGTGACTCAGATCCTCAAAAGTCATCAAATTTTAACATGGCACCACTTCCAAAATGATAATGGGGGTCCAACCTGACTTTCTCCCCGCTGTCAAACCCATAGAGGTCTGCGGTAAGCAGATTCTTTGAGGAACTGCTTTAAAGCTAAACGCAGTTTAAACAATCCTATTAAGATACCTAGAGACCACAGCACATTATCCCAATCAGCCGCTGAGCTAAGTGAAAGGACTCTTTTTCCCTTGACAATAAGACCAGATTAAATGTACTCGATGGTGTCTCGTGGTGTAAGGTTGCCCTGAAGGTGCAGAAGGTACCGTCACAATTTCACCCCTCCTACGCTCTGTACTGGGGATATGCTAGTTACGAGAGTGGAACGTTTCTGCGGGGTTTAAAATCCTGGGGCTCTCGATGAGACAAGGTGAGTGAGGCGATATCTTTTATCGGACCAACTTCTGTTGGTGAAAGAGAGACAAGCTTTCACTTCTTGCAGGCTGTGATGGTGGTGTCCTCCGGTTGTGCAGTTGTGGTTGGTTCCACTTTTTGTTTGAGTTGGATGGCTGCTATCAGGTTTCTTTGAGGCCATCTTGGGTGTCTTGTTGCATGATTTTCAAAGAATTTTCCTGGTTTCTTTTTTTCAGACAGAGCCAAAGAGCTTTTCACTAGTTTTATATTTTATTTTATTATTTTAGTTTAACTTGATTTAAGCTTTTAACTTGTTTTATATTTTCCACCTTCCGTCTTAATGCTTGTTTTCCTGTGGTACACACACGAGGGGTATCAGCACAGATCAGAAAGGGGCAAGGCAGGAAAACGAGAAGAGTACATAGACACAGCTCTTTGTTCCCAGTTCAAGTCCCACAAAGGGAGATTTTTCTGCTCTTACTCGGACTCTTTCTTTATTACAGGCTATTGGTTCCAAGCACACAATTTCTAACTATGTCTTCTGATTGTACTTAGCTGGGACTTTTTTATATAGCCCGTGGATGAGAGTAACTAATTAGGTAATCTCTTTCAAAAGCAACACTTTGGCCCATGTTAAAGTGGGTGGAAGCTTATGTCTTCTCACTGGACCTGTGGACCTACATACGGCAAATATCATTTATGTGGTATGAACACTGCCTACCCTGTAAGTTTAAAAAAAACAAAGAAAAGGCGAACAGTTCTCTGCTGGAGAAATGAGTCTCTGAGTAGGACGTCAACCCAAAGAGTTAAGTGGTGCTCAAGGCTTTGTGTTGGCCCTCTGCACAGAGACCAATTTCAGCCAGAGTGAACTGCCTGACCCCAAGTGTTTATAACTTCAGCAGAAGAGTGCGTGGGGAAAACTGCCACGTGAACTTGTGTGAGCTCCTTGAAAATAATGTGGTCAGGAACATTCCCCTCTTCTCAATGGTTTAAATTTACAAAAGCGAACAAGAATTTTGCAGCCTCTGAGGATGAAATGTGGGGGGAAACATGCATACCTTATTGACTTTTTAGATAGAGTGGTGCAGGAACATTACTTAAAGCTCCACCGTACTAAACTCAGGTCCCTGGAGAGGCCTTTGTTGATGCATAAGCTGTGACCTAAAATATTGACTTTATAAAGTAATTGAATCCAAGAATCATGTTTCAGATGAAAAGCACTTGACGAATGGCTATCGGAAACAGCTGAGCCCAAAGGGCTGAGTCAGAATGTAATGGAATTTGCTCTGTTCCGCTCCAATCAACCTCTCATGAAAAAAATCTGTACAGGGGCAGCCCTGCTTCAGGCTCCTGCTTGAATTACGAGGAAGGGCGGGTGGGCATGTGTCTTTTAAAATCTTTTCCTTCCTTCCCAAGGAGGAGCTAGGACTGATGAATCCCTTCCTTTTCTTCCTGCAGGGATGGAGTAAGGCAGAGCTCTCTTTCGATGCCCCAGAGCCAGAGTGGCCCACTTGGCGTAGCCAGCCTGGGACAGAATTAGCAGGCGATCATGGCTGCTGGCTGAGCAGCCTCGTTTAGGAGGCAGATGAGTCCTTCTGGGACTGGGTGGGGAAGCTGATCCTGAAGAAGGGGAGTTTGAATGGGGTAGACAGGTTTTGGGGGGGTTGGAGGGCTACATTTTTTGAGGGAGGCAGATTCATGTCCCACTTAAAGTTAGTTTGCCTCGGTCTCATAGACTTTAAGGTCAGAAGGGACCAGTACGATCATCTAGTCTGACCTCCTGCAAAATGCAGGCCTCAAAACCTCACCCACCCACTCCTGCAACAGGCCACCAACCTATGACTGAGTTATTTACCTCCTTAAATCATGATTTAAGGACTATAAGATACAGAGAATTCACCGGTAGGTGAACCATGCCCTGTGCTACAGAGGAAGGCAAAAAAACACCAGAGTCCAGCCAATCAGCCCTGGGGGAAAATTCCTTCCCAACCCCAGGGAAGGTCAGGGACCTATGGGGAGAAGTTTGGGAGGTCCAAGAGGAGAGACAAAGACTCAAGGAAGGACAGTGGGAAAGCAAGGAATGGGAGAGGCATCAGAGATACAAAACACAGCCTTGGACACTCTACTATCCCCGTCGCCATTGCGGAGATCCCTCCCTCCAGTTCCTTTCTTCTTACCACCACTGCTGTGTCTGAGTGGGTGACTGTGTGGGCAGGGATGTTGAGGAGCAGGGCCACATGCAAGAGCACCAGCCCCCATCAGCAAAGCACTTCTGCTTAACATGCTGTCGAAAGACATTCTGGGGAGAGCGGGCGCTACCGAGAGTCAAATGCAGCTCTCCATGCTGACATGACCAGCCTTGGTGGCAAGGTGAACATGGCCACACCACTGAGGTCGGTGAGCAAGATCTGACTCTTCGAGCTGCCAGAGAGACAGGAGACTCGAGCAGAGCGCTCAGAAGGACGAACGGCGAACGGAGACAGTTTGATACTGCGCTGTCCAAAGCTGGGCCGTTCTTGGTTTCCAGGTTTCTGAGGTTTCCAGCTGAATGTGGTGGCCCTGCTAGAATTACCTCCTTTTCCCTTCGTATTTTTCCTGTTCCTCACTAATTGAAGAGGGCATAATTAATTTATATCATTATTTCAAATGACTCACCTTAAACAAGGCCTTCGTTTTTGTCTTATTGTTACCTTGCTCCTCCTGAAATGACTGGTTTTCTCATAAGAATGTTAACCTCTTTGCTTCTTTTATTCCCCCGTTTTGCATAATGCTATAATAAGCATTTAAATAAGTGTAAAGGTTCCATCAGCTCTTCCTTTCATATTCTGCTGTAGCCATGGCAACTGGATACACTTTTCTGTCTATTTTTTACCTTTTTATTGGTGTGAGTTTTTCAGTCCAGTCTTAGAAATTGAGGTCGAGTCCTCCCTTTTTTGCCAAATGAATCACATACACATTCAGATCAGCTTCTGTGTTGTAATGTTTCCCCACAATTGGCTATTAGCGCGGAGTCCTCCGTGCTGGAACCTGGAAATACATTTTTCAATTTGCATGACACCTCAGAGGATGGAGAAAACGGGAAGATGATGCCGCACTGAAATCTTGAAGGGTAGTCTTCAGAGTAAAAGTTCACAGCTTTTTTCCCCAAGTGTTTGTTTGTTCCAGGTCTTTAAGAAAATATGACACACTAAAAGTTCCTGGCAGGAAAAGTCCTTTGACAACATTTGTCAAGACTGTTGTTTAAAAACAAATCTCCACATTAGATTGTTTCTCCTAGAACATATTAGTGCAAGATGGTACAATGCATTATCCGACAGCCGCAAGAACAAGAGTCTCAGTAAACAAATGGCAAAACGTAGTACAGATTCATAAAATGAACGTGGAAAACACTAATTCAATTAGACTATCTGCCATTGTTCTGAAGTTCCAGTTTGTCCATGGACATAATCTTTACTGGCAACACAGTGGTGAACAGAAGGTAATGGAGAAAGCTTGCAGTGTGTGCCAGCCTGCATTTCCATCTGGAAGTAGATGGTCCCATAATAATAATATGGCAGATGAAAAAGAATTCCAGCGAGACGGCTCGCTTTTTTCTATATATAACACGCTGACATTCTGCCACCTGGGAGCAGCAAGATATGAAAGGGACGCAGATGGAGTGTAAAGCAAAGCCAAACACCCAACAAATGGAACAACAAAAGCTGTCAAGATTTCCTTCTTATTTTTAGGGAGCGGTGAATGTCCCATCGATATTATTAGAATCACAAAATATCAAAGTCATGTGTTGCATTATAATTCGCACATGTGTGTAAGCAGTGCACAGTTCATGGAATCATTCCCAAGGAAGGATTTGGGACAGGATATGTGTCTGCAGCTGCATGGCTGGATGTTGCAAAAAGGGTGGGGTTGATTTGCGAGGATGCTCTGGATGTTTTGTGCTGTTCTGGTGAGGCAAAGCAAGTGCAAGCCCCGCTCAGCTGGTTGGTTAAATCAAATTTACATTGCAGAAAGGGCAAGAAGCCGCTCGCACTTATCACTGAATCTAGCTCACTGTTTGCAAATGTTTGTTTGAATCTGAAACAGCTGTTGAGACCATCCACGTTGATGCCCCTTTTAGATTACTGGTCGTAATCTTTCTTGGGAAACCAAACGTTTGTTTGCTTGCGTGCCTGGAGAATAGTCATTCACCTGAAAATCCACATTCTCAAGCAAACAAGCATGTTCACATATGAGCAAAAGTATTTGTTTGTTTGTTTGCCATCTGTGGCAGAAATGGAAACAATGCTGTGTGAATTAGAGGGCCAGTTCACAACCTGGAGAAGAAAAAAATCACCGCCCAAAATATGTGCTGGTCCGGTAACTTGATCCAAAGACCACTGACCTTTATTGAATGACTTCTTGTCTCAACTACTTCTTATATTGTCCTTATTTACTGTAGTGTTTCATCCTCGCCCTGGGGACTGAGCTAGCCATACAGCCTAGAGTCTGATTTTGTTAGAGGGTCCTTTTTACATATCTGTGCTACGCTGTGTTGATCTCTGGAATAAGATTCCAGACCCATCACCCAGTTATTCTGCACCTGAGAACATCTGGTGAGTCAGTAGGACGTGATGGAAACATCTGCCAGCATGACTGACAGAGGCAGCCTTTGGCTACTGCGGGCCCTAGGCGAAGGCCCATTGCGGAGTCCGCTGGGGGCTCCCTCTGTGGCCTCAGCTCCCCACCTTCGGCTCTGCCCTTCAGCTCCAGTCCCAGGGGCCAGCTCTTCCTGCCGCTGACGAAGGCAGACACGGCTTTAGGGGTAGCTGAAAGAGGCAAGGGGGGCCCTTACTGCCTGGGGCCCTAGGCATGCGCCTGCTTCACCTATCCCAAAAGCCGCCTCTGATGATTGAGGCCCCTTTGTGTTCAGAATATCAGCAGATGCAGCCATCGCTGGGCCCGGGGGGAACCAGATGGAAGGCTGGAGTCCAGGGGTGTATGGGCAAAGCTTCTGTTTTTGGCTTTTTGAATTGCATGGGCTTCTGGCTACTCGTACTGTATCATCCAAGGCAGAGGGGAAGGTGCTTGGGGTGACCGGTGGTGAGGTGAGATGTCATAGCTCCTTGGGCAATTCTTCCCACAGTTGAGCCCTGGCCCCCGAGAAAGTCCCGTCTCTGCAAAGATGATCTTGGAAAGTTCCATTGTGCCTGAAGAGCGTTGATTGATTTTCACCCCAGAGCTTCGGTCTTTTTAGACACTCTGGGCCCAGGCTTTTGAAGGCTTTGGAGATATAGACTGATGACTTCCGTGGGCTTTGGATCAGGCCGGTAAACGGAACAATAATGAGTAAATAAATCTGTTTATGAAGGATTCATGATGAGAAAAAAAATCTGAATGAATTAAGTAAATTATTCCCAATGAATAATTTGACTATCTCTAACTATTAATCTGCTAAAGATGGATAATGGTTATTTCAACGAAATTATCAAATTTGGCAACAATATTAAAACAAGTTTAACATTTTCTTGCTTTCTCTCTCA
This sequence comes from Pelusios castaneus, assembly GCA_007922175.1. Lineage (NCBI taxonomy): Eukaryota > Metazoa > Chordata > Testudines > Pelomedusidae > Pelusios > Pelusios castaneus. The sequence goes on from ML685781.1 coordinate 18,582,976, forward strand.
CACACACCTCAGTGTTCTCCCAAACAGAAATCTACATGCTCTTGAAGCTGCTTCCCTCCCTAATTAATTTGTGGAGAAAGCTCGTTACAGAAACATGTTCAGTGAAGTGTAGCCGTGGTGCGTATTTTTACAGACACATGCTATTCACGGATTGAAGGGAAGAGTTGTCCAGGATCACAAGGGAGCCCTCTGAAATACTTGTGTTGCTAACGAGGCAGACTCGTTTGATTATTAGAACAAGGTTTCCACTCGGAACAAAGTGAAGCCATTGAAAGTGGATGTTGCAAATGCTTTTTTCCTCCCCACTTCTTGGAGGAAATTTGTGCATTTGCATTTGGGAATTTTGCGGTTTAAAAAAGAAAATCCCATATAATTCATAAAAAAAGTTACAGTGCATGTAATTTGATGCAGTGACTGCGGTATGAATGAGAGAGCTTTCCCACTCTAATTTATTTTTCATTTACAGATGTCAAAGTATATTCACAGAAGGTAAAGATTTGCATCCCTCACTTGTGAGTAAGCTAATGAAAATCAAGTGAAATGATAGCTGAATGAGACTCTGTGACTTACCAATACTCATGATTAGTAATATGTCTGTGTGTATGTATGTTCACTTCACCAAGTGCTCTGTGACTTCCCTTTAAAAAATCCCCATTCCTTTCTGGCATTTAGGCTGCACAAAAATCAAAGCACCCATTTAGCAAATGAACTGAATTAATAGAGATGGACATTTGGACATAGGAAGCCCATGGTTCTTGTTAGAAATAATCAGCATGTCTAGTTAATTCATCAGGATCAACATAAACTGACAGAACAGCTTTTCTGAAGCATGGTGTTTTCTAGTTTGCTGTACACCAGGCAATCATGTTTAGCATGTATAATTATATTTGCATCATTTATTAAACTAAATGGCTTGGTGCATTTCACAACAGGGACACACAGAAAACTGTATTGCTGCTGCATCCACCGAGGCTTGCTTTGAAACAGGCACAAAGATGCTGACGCATTTAATGCTCATTTGAAGTCTCTCGTTGACTTCAGAGCATTTTCAATCAGACCCTCAGTGAAGCACACACCTACAGCCATGTAATAGTCAAAGTTGCTTGATTTGCACTGCTCCTTCTCCTTTCCCACAGCTACACCTCTCCAATTTCCTCCTGCTCTGTGTGTGTTTGTATGTGTGTGAGGAAGCTGTATTTAAATCTCTGACAAAGAGGAATCTGCCAAGGACCATTGCTTAACAAATCAGCTGTTATTAAGATGATGGTGTGGTAATGAAGGAAAACAGTGGATTCTCTATGCCGTGCCCAGCTCCCCAATTCTAGTATGGTAAGACTGCATTTCTTAGAGAAGATTTGCTAGGCCATGGGTGTGCCTTTCCGATTTATGTAAGCATCACAAATCCAAACCATTAATTTCAGACTTGGGAGGAGAATAAGAGAAAAAAACAATCTGTCATACAATATTTTGATATTAGTCTTATACATAGATTAACAAATGATTAGATAATTCAGAAAGACTTGTTCGAATTCTGTTGCTGGCATAGTTCAGCTACACGATGTAGGAATTGCTTTCAAAGGTACGATAGTGCAGACAATTACGCAGTTACATGTTTTTGGACTTCAAAGCTAATACCAATAATAGTGAAAAATGCCTAGCAGATCATTATTACTATCACTATTACTATTACAAAATACTCTAGCTCTGATAACAGTGTGGCCACTCTTTTCCTGGGAATCTGATTAGTTTTGTTTGCAGTTTGCCTCCTAGAGGTTTCTTCTTTTCTTCTCTCGTATATTCCTAATAGATGGTTTTCTCTTTTTCCATGGAAGCTGTTCTCTGTACTCCTTGTAATACAATTTCTCCAAGGTGTCCGCATGTTTGTAGTTAGCAAACTTAAAAGCACATCGGTGGCTGTGGAATTAGAGCTCTTGATTGTTTCGTAGGCTGTCTTTATGATGATTATCCTGCATTTTTATGTAGCACTTTCCATCTAAATGAATCCCAGCGTAGTTTTCAGGCTTTGTCAGCTGACTCTGCATGCTATGGGCCAAAATCTGAAAGTCCTGAGTTAGGAGAAATCCCCATTGACATATTTTCCTCACTGTGGCCACAGTACCTAGTCGCTGTTCACAGGAGTAACCCACCTCTGGGGTGAAACTCAGCAATGTTGAGAATCCAGCAAGGGTGCATGTAACAGGGTGGCTTGTTCTTTGCTAGTTGCTCTGATAAAAAGAGGCGTGGAAGTGCAGAGGGAGTATTTTCAGGGAGACTAAGGTAGAGTATTGAAGTTGATGGGAGTGAGTGGTGTCCAGCAGAGAAACCTGGGCCTTGGGGAGTGAGATGACAGGCAGGAAAGCCTGGGAGTGACCTGTTAGGCGTAATGGGTGGACTTGAGAACTTGTCTAGTGAATGCTTGTTAATTTAATAAAGGAGAACCTATGAATGGCTGAGACTGGATAAAAGGGTTTGTAGCATACAGAAGAAATGCCTCAAAAGGGGAAACTGAGGCAGTGTGCTGTGCATAGGACCACACTGAGACCACGAGGGGGCGCCTGGAAGGTGGATGACCCTATACAATGGTGTTGTCTCGTCGGTCTGGGAACGGGGCACAGTTTTGTTTTTAATAGTCAGGATAATGAATTATTGGAACAATTTAGCAAGGGGCAGGGTGGACTCTGCCCCGCCTGAGATCTTTAAATCAATATTGGGCAGCACTGTGGAAGAGTGGCCGTAGTCCAGCCACAGGTGATGGGGCTTGATGTAGCCGTTGTAAGCTGCGTGCCCCGTGTGATGCAGAAGGTCAGACAAGATGATCATAATGGTCCCTGCTGTCCTGAAGATCTATTAATCTTCTCCAGCTGAAATTGGAGAGTGAATTAAGCAGGCAGTGCCTAGGATGGATTTTAGCCAGCGCACTAGATCATTAATGACAAACAATCAGGACACCAGTTTTATATATTCCCTGAGAGTTCGCACCACCACATAGTGCCTCTTCATGCCATGCCACGCCACATTTAAGGAACCTGTTCTCACGGTATTCCTGCAGGAGCCCTGGATTAGTACCAATTGAGAGGACAATACCACTTCGACTGAATCTTCATCTTGCATTCTCCAGATGTCCCCCATCTGAGCAGTGGTACAGCTCCACCTGGCTTTGCTTGTGAGATCCGCCATGACCACCAACTGAGTTGTAGACATAGCTACGCCACTCTGCGTTCACCATGTCTTCACTGGAGTTGGAAGAGTAGAAGAAAAATCATTTGTGAGTTGGCTCTTAAGTTGGCACAGAGTGTCAAAACTCCCTTGGTTTCTGAATCACCGGAGAATAATATAAGCATCCGCATGAAAGCCTCCCAGCACAAAGAGGTAAAAACCAGCAAATGTAGTGAATTGGCAAATATTTATTGGCTGCTTGTGTAGATCTCTTAAATGCCCCCCATCTGGTTAGCAAAGGATTGTGTGCAGAAATAGTCTCAAATAAAACATCATCTATCTCTTTATGGCCTACTGTCCAGAAAGGTATATGGATGAGAAAGTGGGGCTGCCCGCTCTCCTTCCTTGAAGCAGCGGGGAGCTTGCATGAGAGGCAAATGGCAGGAAATAATGTGAGCACCCAGAATGAATACATAGCTGGGTGGGTGAGAGAGATGCAAAATAGTTCCAGAGATGAAACACAGGAGCAAGGCTGGTGGCCATGTTGAGCATAAGTCAATTGCTCCTTACATCACTGCAGGTTCCACCACAGGAGGTAATGAGGGGAAGACGTCATTGAAGCGTGGGGTATTTTATTTTAGAATATGAGTTTTGTGTTATTGTGGCGGGGGGCGCTAGACCTGTCCTTCAGAGCGACTGAAACAGATACGATTTGACAGTGTGTGTAACAGAGCGCATGCTCGAGGGGGTGCGGAGCTGACCTGAGAGCTTGTCAGTTGCATTTCCTGGGCACGAAACCGCTATGTATGTAGCGGAGCAAGAGCCTTCCTACAGAGGCTGATGTTACATTTGCTGTTGCTCCTGAACAATTGGTTATTCTGTAAGTTCCCCATCTTCAAGTGTCTGACAAAGTGGGATTTTCTCCCACGAAAGCTCATGCGATAAATAAATTTGTTAGTCTTTAAAAGTGCCCCAGACCCTTTGTTCGTTTTAGTGGGAATTCTGTGTATATATAGTGTCCATTCCAAAGCAATGGTGGCTAACATGCAGGTTGGGTGCCCTGGATGTCCATATCGACAGACTGTAACTCTGTTTGTTTTCTGTGCACTGTGTCTTTAAGAGGAAATCTGATCCTCTCATCTCTGCAGTGTCACTAACTGTGAGTTAGTTTGAGAGGGCCACTGGAACAGAATGAGTATCTCACACTGTCTGTTACAGAACCTCCGATGAAGTTGAAGGCCCCATCAAGCTAGGCGTGGTGTAAACATGTAGCAAGAGACGGTCTCTGTCTCAAAGGATTTACAGTCTAAATACCACAAGAGAGACACAGGAAAAACTATGGCTGTTTTACAGAGGAGAAACTGAGTCACAGAAGCCATGACTTCTCCAAAATCTTACCCCCAAACCTCCTGAGTCCCAGTCCAGTGCCTTAACATGTGAACCTAGAAACGTAGGTGGTATGGAAAAGTCTTCTGCACAGTCTTCTTGGCTCTGCAGGTGGGGCGGGTGCTTGTGGGGAGACTGGCTGTGGAGCTGACGTGCGGGTGGACACAGTAGGCACAGGGCAGATGGGGTCTATGGAAGCCCACGCAGTGGAAGGTTTGTGCGGGAAGAAACCATGATCATGTGGATCCAGTTTCCGGAAGCCCTAGTATTGGTGAATACAAAGGGCAATGGTTCATATTTTAGCCTCAGGGAGGGACAGAGGTGGTCTGGAATTTTAAACAAAACATTGTTCTATCAAAACAATGCCAATTTGTTAAAACCGATTTTTTTTCACAGGACTGGGTCAGTTTTGACAAATTTCCTGGTTGGAAAAAAAATTGGAAAACATGTTTCAAAACTGTTGAGCTGTCCGGACCTTTTTCGGTTTAAAATGACTTTTTGTTTGGAATAGGAAGCTCCGTTTAAACAAGGGTGACATCAAAATGAAATGATCAAGACCAAATGTTTTGATGGATTTGAACTCATTGGTTTGGTTGGTCAGTTGGTTTGTTTTCTGAAATTTTGGTGGTGGTTTTCTGTCCTCATTTGGGATGGGAAAAATCTTTGAAATCGCAAAAATTTGCCTAGGAAAACTGTTTTCTGTGCAGCTGTAATTAGCAGCATTGTCCTAACAAGGGTTACGGAGTTGTCTGACCTACATGATATGAAGAACTGGAACTTTCCCATTCATTTCTACACATCAGTTCCCTGGCGTTTGGCTAAGACTTTGTGCAGTGGGGGCTGGCAGTTGCTAATTTCACCTGATAAGACCTTAAAAAGCAGAATTAGAATGAACCATTTACAGTTTTAATATCTTTTCATCTCTACGATGTTCAGTGAAGTTTAAGGCACGGGTGGCTCAGAGTTAATTTGCATTCTAATCTAGATTTGGGAGATCTGCAGTAATTTTTAGTCTCCCTAGCAAACATTAACAAACATGTACAGTAAACCAACTTAAATATCACCCGTGTGCAGAGGAGAGCTACTTAGAAAAAGCCTCTGGTAAGCATCCTGCACCAGTATTTATCCATCTGGTTTGTACTGGATGCCTGCCAAGTGGAAGCATTTGAAGTATCACCTTGGCTTAATGCTGCCACTTTATTGGTTCAGTTTATTGAGGAGAAACAATTTGAAGTCACTGTGTAGAGATATTGGTTCTGTGATGACCGCAATGATTAAATGTGCCACCAAACTTTCTAGGAGGGTGGTGAAAAAATCCATTAAACAGGAGTCTAATTTTGTTGGCGGCACGGATGTGGGGAGTCATAACATTGTGTTTTTAATGGCTCTTTTTCAAAATCGGAACTACAGGAAAACAGTAGAATTTCTTTTAACCTGGCAGATGCTCTGCAGGCTGGAGGAACGCTGGCCAGATCATGGCTCACTCAGCTTAGAATATGAACACTTTCTTACAATGAGAATTGAGTTCTTGTTCAGGACACTAGTTGGAGGCACTCAGTTTCCACAAATAAGCACTTGTATCTTGAAACTCAAGAAAAGGGCCCAATTAAGGGGCCTTTGAGCCCCATAATGCCCACCACCGTGGGCCCCCCTCAAGCCGGGGCCCTGGCCAGCCACCATAGTGGTCTGTGAGCGGGCTGGCGCTGGGGGAACCCTGGCGCCAGAGGCCAGTCTCTATAGCACACTTGCCCTGGCCCCGATCCGGCTAGTCTGCCCTGGGGGCAGGGCCGGTTGGCGCATGGTACAGTTTCTGGTGTAACCCTCCTGATAGATATGGACTTTCAAATAAGTTGTTTGTATCTGATTGCTTTAATCATATAACACCTCTCACCTTGATCGTGTCTTTCTTTTTATAATAAACCATAAGTTTTGTTAATAATGGATAGGCCGGCAGCATGGCATTTTGGGTAAGATCCACACATACAGTGATCTGGTAATGTGGCTGACCGTTAGGGTCAGGAGAACTATCGGGTAAAGAGCACAGAGTTTTAATGACTTTATAGGACCTAGTAGCTGATTGGGAGTTAGAGACTGAAATGCAATAAAGTGGGGTTGTGAATTTTTTGTTTTAGCATCTTGATAACCAGTGGGGGGTGGGGGTGGGGATCAGAAGCACAGTTTATGGTTGGTTCGGGCATCTGACTTCAGCATTACCCACCAGGGCTGAGAGAATCTGCTCTCCTTTTGCAGCCAGCCCTGATCTTGGCATTTTTAGGAGGTCTGTGCTAGGCATAGACCGGGACACAGGAACCACTGTTTGCATATACTTGTTCAAACTGCGTTTTCCAAAGACAGACAACAAAGGGCGTTTGGTATGAAACGGTTGGATTTAAACTGACCCAAGGCCTTCATTTTGATTTAACAAACAGCCAGGTCCTTCTGTTCCAGGGGGCAAAGACCCAGTGTATGGCCTGGGCCCCACTGACACCCAGTTAAATGATGCATGGAGCTGGCCTTCTGCCCCAGGCCCCTGAGGTGAACAGAATTTTGCCCCAAATGTGTGGCAATGTTGTAGCAGATGCCGTCACCTTAGTTCACAACAGGGGATGATTTATTGGTCCATAATCTCCGTCTGTGGAGATATTTAAGGTTCCATTAGACAAAACCCTGGCTGGGGTGATTTAGTGGGAGTGGTCCTGCTTTTAGCAGGGGGTTGGACTAGATGACCTCCTGAGGTCCCTCCCAGCCCTATGAGTTTATGACTCTATAATGTGCCTGGTGCATGGCGTGAGTTCTGTGGCCTCTGCTTTCAGCGATATAAACCTGGAATCAATGGCTGAGTAAAACACACCCTGGAGTATTTTAATGGGAGTTTTTCTCCTCTGTTTGTTTAGTAACAAAGAAAATAGGCCAGACTGCAAAGAGAGGAGAAAATGCTAGGCAGGGAAGGGGTAATTCCCCTTCTCCCCCCACACTTCTTAAATGAAAGATATGTTTTTTTTAATCTCCTTTGTGTCTTCACCTTCAGTGCTGCAACATGGGGGGCAGTATTGTCTAGTGGCTAGTATCCTGGACTGGTATTGAGAAGACGTGGGTTCTATTCCCAGCTCTGATACCGGCCCACTTGGTGACTTTGGGCAAATCATGTCCTTGCTATGTGCCTCAGTTTCCCCAGCAGTAAAATGGGGATAAAGGTGGCTCTCTCGGCCAGGGGTGACAGAGCTATGCTTAGTCCTGCCTTGTGTCAACAGGGAATAGCTGCGGTGAGGATGAGGTGAGACTCACAGAGCCTGATTCGTAGGAGGAGCTGGAGACTGGGCCACGGGTGGGGTTAGCAATAGACCACTCCACGTTGGGAAGCGGGGAAGGAGTGCGCATGTATGTGTGTTTGTACAGATGTGACATAGTATTGATCACAAATCACATACCGGATGGGTGGTTCGGTTACCAATGACAGAACAGCACCTGAACTCCGCCACATCTCCAATAATAGCCTTTAAAGGCGTGGGTAAACATTGCATGGCTTGACGCTGTGGCTAATTATGGAAAACAACGGTCCTGCGAGCTGAGACTAAGCCAGTGCTGTAGGATTTATTTCTCGCTGAGGATTGCGCTTTAGTTTTCACTTTCTAACATACAGGGAATAGGTTTCCCGTGAGAAGAGTCAAGTATGGCTGGAAGCAGGGCTGTCCCCTGGGGGGAGGGGGCCCCAGGGCCAATTGGCCAAAGCGGGGCACCGCCCCCATGCTGGGGGGGAGCTTGGCAGGCCGACCGGCCCACTCACCCCCCCAGGGAGCCGGCCCGGGGCCAGGGGCCCGAAGATGCCGGTGCGGGGAGCTGGCTCTGGCCCAGGCTCTGGAGGCCACCTGTTGTGGGGGGTTAGGGGGAGCCGGCTCCAGCCCCAGAGGCTGAGCTGCCTGCAGGTGGGAGCCGGCCCCGGGCTGAGAGGCTGAGGCATCCTGTGGGGGGGGAGCTGGCAGTGTGGGGCAGGCTGGCCCAGAGGCCGGGCCCCACGTGCTCCACCCCTGGGCCTGCCTGCTCCGCCCTAGGGGTGGGGAGAGCCGACCCGGGGGGGGGGCATAGCCCCCCCAGCCTGCCCCGCTGCCTTTGGCGGGTGGCTGTGGGAGGAGGGGCTGCGGTGTGCGTGGGCCCCACACTGCCTTGCAGGGAGCGGGACAGGGTGGGGCCCACGTAACCACGGGCCCGAGGCGATCACCCCGTTTGCCCCCCCCAGGGATGCCCTGCCTGGAAGAGACCTCAAGAAGCCATCTAGGTCAGGCCCTGGAGGTGAGGCAGGACCAGGTAGATCTAGACCAGCCCTGACAGGTTTTAGTCCAACCAGTTCTTAAAAACCTCCAGTGATGGGGATTCCACAATCTTCCTCAGAAGCTTATTCCAGTATTTAACTATCCTTCGAGTTAGAAATGTTTTCCTAATATCTACTGTAACCTAAATCTCCCTTGCTGCATATTAAACCCATTGCTACTTGTCCTACCTTCAATGGACACGGAGAACAGCTGATCGCTGTCCTGTTTATAACGGCCCTTGATGTATTAGAAGATTATCAGATCTCTATTCAAATCTTCTTTCAAGACTAAACACAACCTCTCTCTTTTAACCTTTCTTCACAGGTCAAATTTCCTAGATCTTATACCTTTTTTGGTGTCTCTCCTCTGGGCTCTCTCCAATTTATCCACATCTTTGCTAACATATGGCTCTCAAAACTGGACGCAATACTCCAGCAGACAAAATGGGATTTTCTCCCACGAAAGCTCATGCGATAAATGTCTTAGTGTTTAAAAGGGCCACAGGACTCTGTTTGTTTTTCTGCAGTAGACTAACACGGCTCCTCCTTTGGTACTTTTTCTGTATGATCTTTCTACCAGTTTTACACCCACATCTAGACCACATTTCTCTAGTTTAGGAGTAAAATGTTGTTTAATAAGTTCCAAAGGGGTCGCCATGTTAGTTTAGTTCAGCAAAACAAACAAGGAGACCTGTGGCACTTTTAAAGACTAACACATTTATTTATCACATGAGATTTTGGGGGACAAAATCCCACTTCGTCAGATGATTGAAGATGGGGAATTTACAGAATGGATCTGTGTGAGTTGTTTCATGAAGTTGATGGATTTCCACTTCAAACAGCAGTATTCAGTGCCTTGCATGTTGACAAGTTACATTGCAACGGACGGTGTGATATAGTGCTTTACAGAGAGACATAATGCTCAGGGCTCACTGGGTGAGGTTCTCTGGCCTGTTTGATGATCACATGATGCCTTCTGGCCTTAAACTCTGAATCTGTAAAGCAGAGGTCTCTGCTGGAGGTGATTACAGTCTGGCAGCCTGATCCTTCAAGATGGCTGCATGCTCAGTTCAAGCATGTACAGAGGAGTGTTTGGAAAGGGAAGGGCTTTAAATAAGATGCTCTTCTTATTTACAGTTATGACTGGGTGAGAAATGGTACCTGTTTTCCATGAAAATCTTCAAATGAAATGAAATCTTTTTGCTTTGTTGGAAATATTTAACTTCAATGTTTTGGCGAGATGAATCACAAGGAAAAGAAGTTTTTTATTTGAAGTGAAATGAAAATTATAGGCCTACTCTGTATTAGAAAGCTTTTGCTGGCATAGTTTATTTCCCAGGGGAAATAAGCTCTGCTGACAAAAACTTTTTTACCAATATAGAAGTGTCAGAAAATCACAGCTCCGACCATTGTGGTTATAACAGGGAAAGTTGCTAATGTAGACCTGTCTGAGTTTCCATTTGTTTAAATGTTTTGTGAAATATTTGTTTCCTTCTAAAAAAACATTTTCCCTTTAGAAACTTTTCCAAGCAGCTCTGTTTACAGATATGTCAGCTGTCTTGTTGAGGGTGTAGTTTTTTGTTATGTAGTTTGATCTCCTATTGACAGCTAATAGGAAGTCAGTGGTGGATTTGCTTGGCTCGGGGGACTGCCTGTAAAGATTGCAAGATTGTGGCCTATGGTATAACCTTGGCGAAACAAGACTCCATTGTGTGGACACACTAGCAAAGTGTGTCTGTGTGTGACTCTTCCGTTGGCACTTTCATTAATAAAATAAAACCGCAGAGGGGAGAAATTTTGGCTTGGCTCTTTCTGTAGATTTGCAAATCAGTTAAAGATACAGATAGTTTAAATATAGACTGGGAATTTTGCTGTGGGAGAGCCATAGCTGCACATATTTCTATGTATTTAATTTTTAAAGAGAAGAGTAAATATATTTTTATTGCTAGTTCAGTATGTTTCATTTTGACCTAACAGGTTTGAAGCCAACTTGTAGAACTCCATCTTGCAATCATATGTCTGCTGAGAAAGGAATATATTGCAAGCAGCAGGCTTTTTTCATTAATCACTTTCAGCATCGTTTGGATAAACCAGCAGTGCCGTAGGCAGAAATGGCCGCCATCTTTAGTTCTATGTAATCCCCTTCTTTGCATGGCCAATGCCTTGGTGTGAAGAGGAGAAGGAAGATGGGATTTGGTACTTGGGCCGTGATGCCACCACATGCGATGGTGCTGCCCTGCCTGAAAACATGGACTTCCCAAGTTGCATTTCTGAGCATGATGAATTGTAAATACGGACTGATTCCCTGAGATCACTTGCTGGTGATGTTGCTCCTCCCAGCACTCAGGGGTAGATGAAACTAGCATGAGACAGGTTTAAATCAATGTAAGTGTGTCCACGCGCAAATTGCAGCTGTTTAACAGAAGCGGAGCGACATCACAACTTTTGTTACACTGACGCAACTTTGTGCATAGACCAGATCTCACACTTGCACTCACTTGCCAGTGTATCATTTATATCACACGGCCTCTGAACTTGGAGTAGTGGGTCTAAATTGGTTTAATTTGCATGCCTAGGAGAGAGAGGCCTAACTGAAGCATCTGAGGGGGCGTAAAATTCTTCTATTGACATTAATGAGATCAGTCCCTTTAAAAGTACATCAGACTTACAAGAAAAAAATCCCATGTCTTGACTGCCACTTTCTTGTTCAATGAATCCCTCTCTCCATCGCTGTCACTGATTGCTGCCCTCAGATTTTTAAAATGGTCTGTGAATTTGCAATCTCTGTAAAATGATACAAATGATTCTGGTATACTCACAAAGGCATGGGGATGCAGAGCCTAAAACTTTATAACTATTGTTTTGTGCCTTGCCTCATGTTTCGGAGTGTCTTGGAATCTTAAGACGTGTAGCACCATTGCTCTGGCCAGACAGGTAAGTGATTGGCTGTGTCTCAGGGAAAAGCTGCCACCTGTCTGTAAGGCTAGGCAATATTTGAGGGAAAGTCCTTTGTCATTTCAGTTTGGTTTCTTCCTTCCGGTGGCTGGTCTGCTTTTAACATTGGACCAAAATGAAAGGAAGCAAAGAGATGGACCTGCCCAGTGTTTATTGGATTGTTTCACTTAGCTAATGGGTAATTGTCAGAAAGAGGGTTCCATTAAGGACTGGTAACTAATTATAAATTGTTGACTATTTTTCTCATTATCCAGATCCTGTTTAGATCAGAAGGAGTGAAAATCTGGATTCAAACAGAAAGCTTTTTTTTTTCTTAAATAAGGCTTTTTAATTGGCTGATGCAAATTTCTCAGGTAATTACCATTAGCTATGGATGAAGTTTACACATCCCATCTCATTAATGTCTTTTTAAATAACTCCCTGCACAATTTTAGAGTCTGTGTTTAAGTGAAATTGCCTGGCCTAGAAATCTGCTCTGGAGCGAAAATCTAGGGCAAGTGTTTCTACTTGAAAAAATGGCTTTAAAGTAGCATTGGGAATTCATGAAACTTGGAAGTGTTCAGTATCCACACTGTGGAATTGCATGGGCTCCAGTTCTAGTTGAGGATACATAAATTGATCCCGCTTCCAGATGATTCTTTAACAACAGCATTACAAATTGTAATGACTTCTCTAAGCCATAGGATAGCGACATTATGATCAGCAGTGTAATTACCCTTCCTTTGGCAATGGAATTAAGACCACCATGTTTAGAGGTAATCTTCAAACGAAGAGGAAGCCATGCAGCATGTTGCCTGCCTGCTTCAGAATTTACTTAAAAACAGCACATCTCTATGACCTCTCTTCAATATGGAGCTTACAGTGTATAACACTTAGCAAGAGAAAAGTTACTTTAGTGGGATTACTCAGGGCTGGTCTATATCGTGGTGGGATTTCAGAGGCAGTCGAAAGAAGATACACGAAATACTTAAAATACCGTGTGTATTTCCCTTTGACTGCCTACCACCTACTTACTGGGGTGTCTTCAGTGTGCTGAGTCAAAGGAAAATGCCCCCCCCCTTTGACTCAGCGCTTTGCTACTTGCCAAGATGGTCTTCAGCGATCGACTTCCTGATTGGCTGAGTGGGTCTTCACAGACCCGACCAGTTGATTGGGAACGCCAATCTGACAGCAGCTAATTTGCCACCAGTAGTGAAGACTAGTCCTCACATATGTTCAATTAGGCACTTGTTTATGTAGCTTACTGAATCTGAGCCAAAATTCCCCATCTTCAAGAGTCTGACAAAGTGGGATTTTCTCCCAGGAAAGCTCATACGATAAATGAATTTGTTTGTCTTTAAAAGTGGCACAGGATTCCTTGTTTGTTTTACTGAACTAGACTAACATGGCTCCCTCTTTGGAATTTATAAATAGTTTGATGCTGTTGGAAGACCAAAGCCTTTCGATATGATTCCTAACTGCTATTCTTTCAGAATGATGCTGTATGAACATATTATTTTACTTGTTATGCAGCCAGATGACACATTTTCCTTTCAGTCAGGCGGAACGTTGCATGGACCATTCTGGTTGTGAATTTTTGGGTTATGCACCCGTGATTGAAATATCTGATTAGACTGAAATCCCCAGTTGCTCACCCCTGTTAATTGTCTTTAAAAACTATCCATCCTGTGCATATCATTGTGAGCTCGGTGAAAATAAAACCTCTAACAGCTGTCATTCTGAGTGCAACAAACTCCCCATGTTCTACGGTTACCTTGGAAGATGTTTCTGGCATGCTTCATAGAGCATGCCTGTTCCAGTGTGCTGACCAGAGCTATGTGTCTTGGGAAGCTCTGAAGGTTTTTATGAGATTCTTGTTCGTTTTCATCTGATACAAAAATAGACATAAAAAATCTCTGCTGCTTTTTGCCCTCTCATACCCCATCCTTCTTCACAGCTGGGCTTTCCTAAATTCCCTATCTAGGAATACAGGGCCTCCATGATCATAGTATCCAAGTGCCTCACAAATACTAAAGAGTTTATCCTCACGATCCCTATGAAGAAAGGAAGTATTATTCCTACAGGGAACTGAGTCACAGAAGGATGAAACCCCTGGACTAAGATTGCTCAGTCTATGACAGAACCAAGAATTGAACCCAGCCCAGGAGTCCCAGTCATTGCACGAACCACAAGGCTGTCCTTTTTTTGTTTCCCTAATCCACCCCCCGACACCCACACCCAAAATATTTATATATCTTCAGCTCTCATTTGGATCAGATTCTGGTCTTAGTTACCCTGGTGTAAACCTGGAGTAACATCACTGAAGTCAGCTGAGTTATTTCAGATTTACACTGTTGATAGCAGAGCAGAAGCTAACACAATATTTGATACACCATTCTGTACAAACAACTTTTTAGCTTATTGCAGTTCCATGTATCACTGACACGTTTACCGGTAATGCCAGGCTGGCTCATTCCCTCCATTTCCATGAACAAGGAAGACTTGCATCTACGTTGTCTCTTCAGCATGTCTGTGGCATCATTTCCTCCCCACTGGAGATCTCTCAGCAGTGCTTTCACTAGAGTGCTGCATGATTAGGTTCCCCAGAATTTTACAGAAGGGCAGTGTGTGGAGCTAGATGTTCTGTGTGGGGATCAGAACCACGAGTTAGCGTTGACTCGTGTTGGGTTCTCTCTGTAGCTGCAGTGAACAGTAATGAAGTTGGCCCATGAAGAAGCCTCTGCTCTCCAGGGAGTCTGGGAATCATCAGAAGAGTGCCTTGCATTTGGAAACCATCTTTTGACAGTTTGGTGCTCTTTAGTCCAGAATTACTTCTCCACATGTAATTGCCAGAGCAATATTACTCCGTCATATGACTAGAGATGGGCCTGAGCAACAATATACAGATGTGGTTCTTAAAATCTGGCATGTTGGGAGGCATTCAGTGCTGAGCCTCTGGTTTAGCTGCCAACAGAGTTTATGGTCTGGATTCATTGAGAAGAAGCCAATGTTCTGGACCTTGTACGGTCTGGATTCAGGCTAGGAAAATGGAGCTGATACTGCTTTCATGGCACTGAATGATGATCTTCTCCTGTCAATGGGTAGAGGACAGACCTCTATTCTCATCCCCATGGGGCTCTCTTCAGTATTCAATACTGTTGACCATGAAACTGTTGTCTTGCCTGAGAGAGGCTGCAGGAGTCAAGGGTAATGTGCTATAATTGTTCGAGTCCTTCCTGGAGGGAGTGACCCAAAGATAAGTGATGGGAAACTTCCCCTCAACCACTGGACCTCTGACCTGTGGAGTCGTACAAGGATCAATTCTCTCGCTGGTGCTCTTCAGCATCTCCATAAAATCACTAAGTGAATTGGACTCAAGGCCCAGCGATACGTTGATCATACACAGGATGTCCCTATCCTGCACCACATCCGGCCACACCACTACCACCAAGATGGCCTAGTCCTTGGGTGAGATTGGCTCATGAGTATAGAACTGCTGGCTGAAGCTGAACTGGCACAAAAGACAGGTCGTGCTGGTGGGCAGAGGAAAGGTTTTGAGGAGTTTGCAGTGGAGGTGCCATTTCCTTTCATTCAAAATTCAGCTCCACAACTGGTCAGTTCAGTCTGTAGTTTACATGTCCACTTGTGTTCTTCACTGACTCTGGGCCCTCACACCTCAACAACCGCAAGGAATGCTTTCTACCATCTGCGGCTGGCTTGGGATTCTGTCCCATCTTGGCAGATGAAGACCTGGCCCTCAGTTATCTGTGTCTTTGTCCCCTCTTGGCTAGATGGCAGCAATGTGATATACCTGGACACAAATCCTTCAGCATTCGGGAAACTACAGCTAATATAGGCCATGTTTACACTTGTTAATTTGGATTGATTTAGCATGTCCACACTCAAATTTTAAGTCGACTTAGAGAGGACCCTACAAAATCAACCTAGAGCATCCACATTGGACATCTAGGTCGACTTGTAGGGGTTAGGTGGACCTGGGACAGGTCTATGGTGGCAGGGCAGGCACCCCTTGCCAAGTGCCAGGGGGCTCAGCCTTTGCCCCATTGTACTTTGGTACAACGGGGCAAAGGGGGACAGGGACCCTGGTAGGGCATAGGGGCAGGGTGGGCATGCCAGGCTGTGGCTGTGCCAGCATCCCTGGCAGGGAGGGCAGTGGGGAAGCCCTGGAGTCCCCTAAGTTGACTTAAAGGGCTACTCCACATCTACACTGGCTTAAGTCAACTTTCTAAAGCAGCAAGTTGACTTAAAATGAGGTTTTATAAAGTCGACTTAATTTTTCCTTAAGTTGACTTAAGCAGCTGCTTAAGTTGACTTAAGGAAAGTGTAGTGTAGACGCAGAGTAAATTAAGTTGACTTAAGCAAGCTTAAATCGACTTAGTTTGTAAGTGTAGACGCACCCCGAGATTGCTTCAGTGCATCTCCTCAGCATCGCAGGCTACTGTGACCATATCAGACCTGTTCTCCATGCTCTACACTGGCTTCCCATGGAATTTTTGATTCACGTTTAAGGTCTCAGTCCTTACCTTGAAAGCACTCCATGATCTGTGGCCCAGATTCCTAAAAGACCAGTTAAAGCTTCAGGATGAAGACTTTGGTCGACATCTTCATTCCTCTGGTATAATGGAGGTCTCTAGGCTATGTCCACACTGTCAAGTTAATTCGAATTAAGGAAGCTTAATTCGAACTAACTAAAGCCATGGCTACACTAGGCTTTAATTAGTTCAAATTAAGGGCTTCCTTAATTTGAACTAATAACTTCGAATAGGGCATTAGAAGTAAGGCTTAATTCGAACTAACTAGTTCGAATTAACCAATGTGGCCATGTTAATTCGAACTAATTTCTTAGTTCAAACTAACCAGCCACTGAAATCAATGGAGATCGCTAATTCGAACTAAGCAAGTGCCATGAATGGCACTTGCTTAGTTCGAACTAACTTTTTCTAGTTCAAATTAAGCTAATTCGAACTAACTAAAACCAGTTCGAATTAGTTAGTTTGAACTAACTAATTTGAACTAATTTTAGCAAGTGTAGGCATAGCCTAAAAGAAGAGTACAGCTTGTCTGTGTGGAGACAGAACCTTTTCTGGGGTGGTCTGAGATTGTGGCCTGAACTCCCTTAGAACTAAGAGCTATTGCAAACCTCATTACTTTCTGCTCCGAGTGCAGGGTGCTTTTTTGTCCTTGCCTTCTCTAACACAAACGAGGTATGTTTGACAAATACAACACCCGACTCCACACCCTTCTCCCCGTGGAGAGAGGATGAGAGAACGAACAGCACGAGACAGTTGCGTTGCCACCTTGCATGACTGACGGTTGCTCAGATGTTGCAGTGATGAGCGCAGTTCAAAAACCGGTGCAGAACAGTATAGGATGGGTACTGATGTGGGTTCTGAACCCCAAGAACCTTTCATTTTGGCCCAAGGCCCCACCGCTTGCTGCTCACTGTGTCCCTCCTTCTCTGCCTTTGGCCCCCCTGCTGTTACTTGCTTGTTTCCCTTCTCTCCTCCCTCACTCACACCCCTGCTGCTTGTTGCGTCCCTCCCCCGGCTGATCAGCCCTCACTGGTGGTCACCCACCACCTGGGGGAAGGAGGAATATAGCAGGGAAGAAGTGGGACCAAGTTGGGAGGCGGAGACACAGCAGCAAGCAGGTTGAGTGGGAGAAGGGGTGGATCCTGAGGTAGAGTGGGGGAATGTCTGGGGGCGAAGTGGGAGTGGGCTATGGGCAGGCCTGTGGGAGGAAGTAGTGAGGCAGGACTGTTCTGCTCTAGGGCCCAGAATTGCTGTTGGTGGGCCAGGCTATAGGTAAACTCTGATCAGCAGTTGGAATGGACGTGGAGAACATAATCTGTTGGTGAGGTACTGAAGTCCTGAGGATTATTTCCCCTCAGCATTCTTATAGGACTAATTAAAGCATTTCACCGTTTGAAATTCCCGATACCTTTTGAACAATAAAAAATGGAGAAAAAAATTCACGAGCTTCCCCCCTTTCCTTCTACTTCCTTCCATTTGGCAACTATTTATACCTGCATGGAACCAGGAAATATGTACAAGAACCAGCTTGATTTCTACACCAAAGAAGTTCAGATGCCTTTGTGAAAGGAGCTAAATTCTTGTTTGTTTGGAATGGAACTCTACCACCCTCTTTATTGTCATTACTTTGGCTGCATTTGAGCTGAAAGCTTTAAGGATTTTTTTTTAGTAACTCCTAGATTTTTCTTCTTGGTATGTTTAGAGCACTTTTCTCACACATCTGATATTTTCCTTTACATAGTGTTTCTAAAAGCCTCACTCAAAATGTATCAGCATTAAGGAGAAGGTGTTTAGTCCAGGTAAGCCTTTATGCATCAGACTAAATTTTCCTCCATATTAACTTACCTTGCCCCTGGGTTTTATTAAACACACTGGACTAAAGGGTGGTGTTTTATCTGACCTGAATTTTGAGCCAGGCTGCAAATAGCTGACATTGTCTGGGATACAAGTCTGTGTTTATGGTCACTTGCTAAATAGTGATGCTAACGTAATTACATGAAAGATAAAGGATTTTGGTTTATGACTTGAAAACCTATTTTCTGTGGAGCAATAAACTTTACTTAAGTGAAAAAGGGGAAAATGTGGTTACCCAGATTTAGCAAACTGACAGCTGCGGTAGTAAGGGATATATGGTGTGAAAATGATGGACATGGTAAATAAATGGCTGCCGTGATTAGCTTGGAAGGCCATTGTGTAGGTGGATATTGGACAGCCCTCTCTATTTCTTCCAGAATCAAAGAATCATAGGACTGGAAGGGACCTTGACAGGTCTTCTAGTCTACTGCCCTGCACTCAGGTCAGGACTAAGGATTACCCAGACATTCCCTGAAAGGTGTTTATCTAATCTACTCTTAAAAAAATTGATGGAGATTCCACAACCTCCCTAAGGCTGGGAAGAGGGGCTGGTTCTTGCTTGGGACTGAGGCAAAAGAAATTACCTTGAGAGAGCAGCTCAGGGAGGGCGAGCGGGGCCTAGCTGGAACTGATATGAAGACATCAGTTTGAGTTCTATTTTGAAAGACTTTGTGCAGGAAGTAATAAACTGGACACCCAAAGGTTCCAAGATCTGGACAGTGTGGACTTCTTAAGGAGCCTGCTGGAAGGAGAAACTGAGGCAGGTCTCAGCAGAGCTGCACTTGACCAGAAAGGGGTAATCCAGGGCAGCCATGCCCTTTGATAGTCCAGAAGTGAATCTGGGGATCAGGATCAACCCTATAGTCACTTTCACTCAGAATTACCTGGGTTGCAAAGGCCGCTAGTTGTTCACTGCCGTCTAGATTCTGCCTCCCTTATTGTCATTGAGTAGTACGTACCTTGAAGGTAGCTCCACTGATTTCAACATTCAGAAAGGTATTACTGACTGTGAAGTAAAGGGAGCAGAATTTGGCCTTGTATTTGTAAATACAGCATTCCTTCTTCCAAAGCTCTTCTGGCCAGTAGACAGCAGGGACCCGCACTGAATTTCCCCTCTCATTTTCTGACAATGTTAAATCATAGGATGTTAGCTGCCATTGTCAAACAATCCTTGCATCATAACTTCATTTTTAGGAATGCTAGGAAATATACTTGCAAACCAGTGCCTGGGGAGGCTGCCTCCTTCCCAGCTTGCAAGCTAAGCATTATTTGTTTGTTTGTTGCAGCAGTTCTGTGTCCTATATTGCAAGACTTGACTTTACTGATTTAATTGCTTTTCATGTGTTTGCTCTTGCTTGGTTATTTTGCAATGCGGGAATGTGCCATAAGAGTTCAATGGACTCTTCCGTTCCATTATACTACAGCACTAGCTTAAAGCATTGTAGATAAGGTTGTGGTCGGGAGTTCAGTTTAACAGGAGCTTTAAGCCTTTAGTTTGTAAAAAATCTAATTGAAATGGCAAAAGAGAACTCCAACACAGTGAATACATTCTGAGTGCATCTTGCATTTTTCATAATGGTTCTATGAAAAATGAATTGATGCCAAAAGGCAAGAGCTCACAAATCACCCTATTGGGCAATTTTTCCTCTGGATTGTCTTATTTTTCTCTGTACCCTTCCTGCTAGAAACAGGATGCGTCTACACTTGTACATTAAGTCGACTTAATTTTTAAATGAGTTATCAGAAAGTAACTTAAGATCATTGCTAACCCAGGTTCCTAATATGTGAAGCCCCAGCCTTAATCATTGTATTACCCTGCCTTTTGGGCTGGCAAAAAGCAGTTTAGGGTCTCCTATTTCTAACCAGAATAAACCACAGTCCTCTCCCAGAGCTAGGAGAGAATTTAAGATCACAGTCACCCATACTTTATTACTGAGTAGCAAATATATGAACAATGATAGGAAATTCTTTAAGAATGCTTCACTAGATGTCAAAAAGCCACACTCAAGGAAGAAAGGCATATTGGTTTAAAAACTGACCTGGGTTAGAGGGGAACTGAAGGAAGCTATTAAGAAATGACAAATGGAAGAAAGAAGAAGTTGATAGTAATTAATATAAATCAGAAGCTAGGAATTGGTAGAACATTGATAAGGGAATCAAAGGGACTCAGAGAGCTCTATGACCAGCAGAGTTAAGGACAATAAGAAGGAAATTCTTAAGAGTAATGGGAACAAAAAGATTCCTAAAAATGGTATTGGTCCATTAGTAGATTTGAATGGTAGAATTATCAATATTACAGAAAAGGCAGAAGTGTTCAATAACTATTTCTGTTCTGTACTTGTAGAAAAACAGATAATGCTTTCACATCATAGGATAATACCCTTTCCATTCCACCAATATCTCAGGAGGATACTAAACAGCAGCTAAAAATGTTAGACTTTTAAAATCAGCAGATCCAGATACCTTGCATTAACAAATTTTAAAAGAGTTGGAGAGGTGGTCACTGGACTGTTAATTTTTTTAAATAAGTCTTGGAACAGTGGGGAATTTCCAAAATACTGCACAGAAGCTAAGCCAATAGTTTAAAAACATAAAAGAGATGATCCAGGTAAATGTAGGCTGCTCAGTTTGACACTGATACTGGGCAAAATAATGGAGCAGTTGATATAAGACTTAATAAATAAAGAATTAAAGGAGGGTATTATAAAAAATGCATCTGATGAAGTGGGTTATAGCCCACGAAAGCTTATGCCCGAAGAAATCTGTTAGTCTATAAGGTGCCACAGGACTCTCGTTAATGCCAATTAACATGGCTTTATGGAAAATAGATCCTCCTAAACTAACTGGCTATTTTTGGCTGAGATTACGGGTTTGATTTATAAAGGTGGTAGAGTTGAAGTAATGGACTTTGACTTCTGTGAGATGGTGATGAGTCTTCACCGCACACCAGCTGGACGGGGTCAGTGAGGCTGAGAAGAGGCCAGTTAACCAGCCAGGCCACATCTGATGACAGAGCCCAGCTGAGAAGAGACAGGCAGCTGGGAACAGAAAAGGGCAGCAATCTGGGAGCTGGGACGTGTGTTCGAGGTTATCTCAAAATTCAGAAGTTTGCAGTTACTTCCTGAGGGGAGGAGTCATTAGTACACCCAGAGAGGGGGAGCTAGAAGGAGTCCAGGGGAAGCAGACAATAGGGTGTGAGGGAAGCAGGTGCCAGGGATAGAGTCCTGGACCCCAGCGTAGTAGATGGGTGGGTCAGGTTTTCCTACTGGCCACTGGAGAGCTGGCACCATCACGGCAGTGCAGGAGAAGAATGCCTGATGCTGTTGGTATGAAAAGACGTTGATACCCCACCAGGGGAAGATTCTAATGGCCGGGCCGACAGCACAAGCCACGAAAACAGAGTATCCTGAGAGCGACGGCCAGGCATTCAGCAAGGAACAGACGGGACTTCAGAGTTGACGGGAGCCGATCCCCAGACCTGGCCACAAGACGGCCCCACAAGTGGTGAGTGGCGCATCCCGTGACAAAGGGTAACACGTGGCATTTTGAGTTAGAAAGATACCAGATTAACACGGTGCACGTTGCATGGATTAAAAACGGGGAGCTGACGGGTCTCCAAACAGCGACCCTCCTCAAATGATGGTGTCTGTAGCGACGTCCCTGGGGATTGTCTCTGAGCCTCACCCTAGTTAACGCTGTTTATCAGTGCTGGGAGGAAGGGGTTTCTCTGCCACAGCCCCTCGGTTTCGTTCCCCCTCTGGCAGATGAAGGACTGGAAAAGTTTCCAACTTGCAGTAACCAGTGCTTGTGAATTCCCCACCGCTCTACAGTGCCTTGCTTGAGACAGTCCTCTAGCACCAGGACAGGGGAGAGAGGAAACGTCTTCAGAATTCTTTCCCCTCTAGCCTCCTTCTGGGCTGGCACATAGCCCCTGGATCAGCTGCTGCCCCTTGCCTGGGCAACTGCTCAGCCTGCAGATGCTGATCGCTGCCTCCCCTCGGGTAATCTGGCACCAGCCCAGCTCCCCAGCTCTTTCGGCTGGTGTGATGGTGCTGGCTATCCACCCAGCTACCACCCAGCCTCTGCCAGGCTGCGGAAGAAAACATAAAGCCGTCACCTTTGGGAAGTGGTAAATCACAAAGAGGATGGGTTAAACAGAGGCAGCCGTAGGCAATTGGGTGCCCTAGATGAAGGCCCATTGTGGGGCCCCCAATAGGCCCCCACAGTTCCCCCCAATGGCCCGAGCTACCTGTCTCTGGCTCCCATGCAGCCCTGGCCCTCCCTCGGCGGCCCCAGCTCCCTGTTGCCAGCGCCCCCTCTGCAGCTCTGATCCCCCTCTTGTGGCCCTGGCCCCCCTCACGGTCTGGACTCCCTGCCGCCAGCCCCAGGGCAAGCTCTTCCTCCTGCTGCTTACTGAGGCAGAAGCAGCTTTGGGGGTCGGCGACGTAGGCGGCAGGGGCCCTTACTGCTCAGGGCCGTAGGTATGTGCCTGTTTCGCCGACCCCTAAAGCCGCCTCTGGAGTTAATGATCCCCAGCGCTCTGGAGCCATTGCTAAGCTGGGTACAATCAAACAGTATGTGTTTTAGTATGGCCAGGGGCGAATGGGCCAAAGCAATCCTTGGACGCATGCAAATGGAATCAGAGGTGGAAGTAGAGAAGATATTTTACCTCTGTAGCTGCAGCTGGTGTATCTTGTCCAGTTTTGGTGTCCACAGTTCAAGAAGGAAGTTGATAAGTTGGAGAGGGCTTAGAGAAAAGCCATGAGGATGATTAAAGGATTAGAAAGCATACCTGATAGTGAGAGAGTCCAGGACTTAATCTAGTTAGTTTAACAAAGAGAAGGGCAAGGAGTCAGCTGATCACTGTCTGTAAGTGCCCAATAGGGAACAAATATTTAATAATGGGCTCTTCAGTCTGTCAGAGGAAAGTCTAATATAATTCAATGCCTGGAGGTTGAAACCACGCAAAGTCAGACTGGAAATAAGGTGAAGCTTTTTAACTGAGAGTTAGCAAGCGAGTCATTAGAACAGTTATTGAGTCATTAGAACAATTTTTCAAGAGTTGCAATCGAGTCTTCATCTCTGAAAGCTTTTAAATCAAGACTGGATGTTTTCTAAAAAGATTTGTTCCAGGAATTATTTTGGGGGAAGTTCTCTGATCACAATGGTCCCTTCTGGCCATATGAAAATAGCTCTGTAACCCTCTGGGGCAATTGGTTTGCTCTCTAATGGCTGGTTTAGAAAGACACTAATAATTATTTCTGTAACTCAGTAGCAAGAACAAGCTAGGGATCTGAAGGTCAAGGGGGTTTAAACCCTCTTTCTGATCTAGGTGGAGCTGTATAAAAAAGGTTTTGTGCGTATACACTCTGATAATCTGGAAATTACGGTGTGCCTCCTTAATTTAAGTGATTCCGTTTGTCGTCTCTTGTGTGTGCAATTCAGTGTGCATGTAGGTATATGACCCTGACCCAATGCCCAGATGGTAAGAGTCTGTCTCAGTGCTTTACATGGTGATCCTGGCTCATTGACACACATGGGCATGATTCCTGTCTTTAGCTCTGGAGGCCATTACTTCAGTCCCTGGTGTTGGCCAGCATAGTGGCTGGTGCTTGCAAGCTGGAAGATTGAGAGGTTTGTTTGATACTGGTGAGGAAAGGAGAGAGCGATGGGCAGATTTGCTGGTGTCCTGTAGGCACCTGCTGCTGCAGTTGCCCTTGGATGTATCCAAATTGCAATTATCCATACGAGGGCTACAGAGCACTTCAGGAGGGGAACGATGACACAGACTCCTTCTCAGAGGTTCCCTCCATTGGCCGGGCTATCTTGTCACTGCTAAACATGGAGGGTTGCTCAAGGGAACTTACTTTCAGTAGGTTTTATGTTAGACGCCCAGAATTTACTGACCCATGTTACGGCCTCTCCCTCAGCAGAGAAGTCCACATAATCAGAGTAGCTTCAGTATTGCAATTTCTCCCCTCTGATTGCCAGGATGGTGCTGCTCCTTTGTCCCTGATTCTAGGGAGGGATCCCAGAGCTGTATAAAATCGATGAGATTAGTAATTGCTGCAGAGCACCCTTCCAACCAAACCCCAAAAGCCTAGGAATTAGAAGATAATGGTAATGATTTATACATTCCTTTCCACCTTCATATTCCCTACGGCACTGTCACTAACACACCCCTGATGGCTTTCATGCCCGTCTCCAGCAGATATCTGAACGCAACGTGGTCCCACGTACATCAGACTTGCCTTTCCCAAAACCACCTGGGTGACCTCAGCAGCATAATGGCAAGAGAACTTCCCAATGCATGGACGTGTCCCAGTGAGATGTGCTCATCTGTCCCAATCGCTGAAGAGCACGAGTCAATTTGGTTACTAGCTCCTTTGTGTCTGAGGGAAGAGATTGGGGAGGTTGCCAGAAGGGCTTTGAGAACCTCTTCTAAAATAAGAAATGTATCTGATTTTGGTCCCACTTCTGCGAGGGCTCAGGCATCAATATGTTCAGTCTAAGGAAGCTGGTGGGGCTGCAGTAGGGTCATTCAGAGCAAAAGACAGGAGTCCTGACTTCGGCATCATTTCTGAGCAGAATGACACTCTCTAGTGCACCAGATCTGCCCCCCTGGCTTATTTGCAAAATCTGTCTCTCTTCCTTCAGTTTTCTCCCACCCCCAGAAGATTAATGCCTCCCTGGAATATTATCTCTCTATTCCAAATGTCCAGCCTTCCTTTAATAAGGCAGAACTAGCATTTTGCAGCTGCTGCCACAGTTGCAGTTTCTTTAGCTACCTCTAAGTCAAAGCAATAAGCTCTTTCTCTGGGCTGGATTCTGAGTGGACGGTTCTTTTGGAGATATGCACTAGTTAGTGGGCGTCCATGTGGAGCCAGACACCTGGGGTAGAAGGGAAGGAGGCAGGATGAGACAGTAGGCATTGCACTGAGTTGAGTTCTTCAAGAACACCTTTCAGTGCTCAGTGTCCATGCACGGTGGATAACAGGTTGTGTTCTCCTTTAAAGTCTGGTCCAAGCAATCTTGCGAACATGCATTCTTCTCTGTCAAGCATTCATTTAGCCTGGCATGAGTAGATAGCAAAGTTTGTCACCGCTGATGCAGGGACAGTCCCTTTTTCTGTAAGGTTTGTTTTTCTTCTAGGTAAGTGTGGGTTTTTTGGTGGGAGTGGGGGCGGTTAGCTGATAGCTGTGGAGCTCTGGCTGTACTAGGATCCACCCTATTTGGTTTCTACATCGCTTACCCAAAGCAGGTAGAGGAGGTGGAGGTGTACAGATTCTTCCACCTGTGCAGCATTTCTGGTATCAAAAGGGTAGCCATGTTAGCCTTGTTCAGCAAAGCATTTCTGGTACAGTCTTCAAGAACCATTTTTGCTCTTGGTTGCAATGGCCACCATTAAAACTTTTGCCAAGAGTCCCTGCATGGTGGTGGCTGAGACACCAGAGTCTTTTCCTGTTGCAGCGTATCAGATACACCCTCCACATGGGCACTGTCTGTAAACGTTGACTTCTCCCTGGGTAGGTTAAGAGACAGCAGGGGAAAGATTGTGCCTGACATGCTGCAGTGATGGAAAGAGCAAGGAGGGCCTCCTTGGGATCCAGAACCCAGGAAAAACTGGATGTCTCTGGCCACACACAATAGCCAGCCTGCCCTCACGTGAGAGGTGGCTCCGGCGTCATTGGAAGGGGTGCAGCATGCTCCTGCTTAACTCCTGGTTAGCTCGGCCCCCCACTCTGCCCCTCTCCATCACCTTTCACACAAGGTCCACAAGGGTGCTCACAGGGACCGCGTCCCCAACGAAGGGGCCGTGCCCAGACCTGTAAGGGTTTTATGTGTAAGTTTTTCCTCTGCAGCTGGTGCGCTGTTGAAACCATTCCCTACCATACCAATGTGAGACACAACCTGTATTGCGTACCCAACCGCATAGCTACCACTGTCCCTTTCCATGGCTGAGTGGGTCAAGAACTTCAGTGTATCTGCTACTACCTGGGGAGACAGAACCAACATGACGTAGGTCCAGATATTCAAGTCCTCATCTCGCACCCGTGGTGCTTAGATTTTCAGAGTTGTATGGCTCCCATTTAGGCAGTTAGACCAAGACCAGATTTTCCAAAGTGCTCAACATCCAAACATGCTGAGGTGCTTTGAAAATTTGGCCCTTTAGTTTGGTGCCTAAATGGGCCAAGAGCTCTTTTGAAAACATAGCCCTTGGGGATTACGCGTCCTGTTTCCTGTGTAAGTCGCAAAGCGATACATCCTGTAGGTTAGCTACTGGCAACATTTCTCTAGCCCAAGCGACTGTTAACTTAGCTTAACCCTTTGTTGTCCAGATCAAAAATTGTCCTGTGCTAATATATTTAAAATGCATAATTAATTGGAGGTCATGTTATGGAGGCGTGAACATGTGCAAAGTAGCTTTCAAGGTATGTGTGCTGGGAAGCATGTGCTACTTTGGCACCATGTGGAAGTGAAAGATTTTTCTTTTAGGACCACAATTCTATGATAAATCTCTGCCCCAGCAATCATTGGCTTAAAAATATTTCTTCAGGGTTATGAAGTTGGATAAGAAAAGGACTTGGGGGTTAGTTACCTCTTCCGGTCACCTATTGAAATCCAGCCTGTGTTGAAATAAAAATCAGAATTGCGGAGTAGTTCAGGGCAACTGGATCTGAGCCATGCTAGAGGATCACAATGGATCCTCCTGGCCTGAAAATCCACAGATCTGTGAAATAAATTTGTGAGCTCAATGTTGTTCCTACTGGACAGACAGCCACATCAGAAAAACTCATTTTCACGATAGTCATTAAATATTATCAGTGTTGATCATATCAGCAAAGAGACAGGGAGGCTGAGGGGGCCCGAATCCTCACCCATCTCTGTACGTGGTCCCGTCAGAGGACAATTGATGCCTGTTGTTGGAGCTGCATTGGGCAGAATGCTCTACTTGTCCCTGTTTGGTGGAGAAAGAGAGCCTTAGAAATATGACATGTTCTGTGGCATTTTGCTTTGGGACTCTACACTGAAATTTCAACTTATGGAAATAGTGGGTCAGACTGTCTGCTTGTATAACCACAGTCTGGCAATGTTTTGAGCCTTGAGAACCTATTCCTTCCTAACAGGTGTGGGATGGTCTGGCATGGGGGTAGTAGAAATATGGACAGGCTGACAGACTAAGTGTTGGGGTATGTTCCCTCTTGAATAGAAATGGTGGAGAAAATTCATATGGATATGCCTGTCTCTGAGGAGAGACTGAAGGAACTAGGCTTATTTAGTCTACAGAAGAGAAGACTGAGGGGAGATTTGATAGCAACCTTCAACTACTTGAAGGGGTGCTCCAAAGAAGAGGGAGCTAGGCTGTTCTCGGTGGTAACAGAAGACAGAACAAGGAGCAATGGTTTCAAATTACAGCTGGGGAGGTCAAGGTTGGATATTAGGAAAAACTTTCTCACTAGGAGAGTGGTGAAGCATTGGAATGGGCTATCTAGGGAGGTGGTAGAATCTCCATCTTTGGAGATTTTTAAGGCTCGGTTAGACAAAACCCTGGCTGGAGTGGTCCTGCTTTTTAGCAGGGGGTTGGACTAGATGACCTCGTGAGGTCCCTTCCAACCCTATTATTCTATGATTCTATGATTCTTCAGTGATGGGGTAACAGGCTGCTGTTTGCTTTTAAGATTAAGTCAAATAAATGTGCGATGTCATTCTACTAAATATTAGCTCAGATCCCTGCAATGTTAGAACAGAGAGTCTTTTACAACCATCAAATAAACAAGGAGTCCTGCGGCACTTTTAAAGACTGACATATTTATTTATCGCAGGAGCTTTCGTGGGAGAAAATCCCACTTCGTCAGGCGCTTTGAAGATGGGAAACTTACAGAATGGGAGGAAATTAAATGCAGGGAGGTGTATGACACAGGATCAGGTCAGGCTGTAACAGCAAATCAGAATAGGGGCTGGAATTCAAACACTGGGGAACAGCATATAGAGGAAGGTGAGGTCAAATCACCTGTTGTAATGAGAAGAAAATCCATAGTCCCTGTTTAACCCTGAGGCAACACAGTCAAATTTATATATAAGTTCCAATTCTGCAGTTTCTCCTTGAAGCTGTGATTTGTTATTCATTTGTTTCAGCACAGCTAGTAACAAGTCGTCAACAGAGTGAGCAGGGAGACTGAAGTCTTCCCCTATGGGTTTTTGAATGTTGTGATTTCTGATGTCAGATTTGTGTCCATTTATTCTTTTGCGCAGAGACTGTCCTGTCTGTCCAATATATAAGGCAGGGGGTCATTTCTGGCACATGATGGCATAAATCACATTGGTGGATGAGCAGGTGAACGAGCCCTTGATGGAGTAGGTAGCTTGATTTGGCCCTGTGATGGGGTCTTTAGTGTAGATATGAGGGCAAAGTTGGCAGCGTGGTCTGTTGCAGGGATATGTTCCTGTTTTAATGTTTCTGTTGTTTGATCTGTAATTGCTGGTGAGTACCCTTTTAAGGTTGGGGGCTGTCTGTAAGTGAAGAGAGGTCTGTCTCCCAAGGCTTGAGAGAGTGAGGGATCGTCATGTAGAATAGGCTGTAGATCCTTAATGTGCTGTAGAGGTCTGACTTGGGGGTTGTAGGTGGTGACCAGTGGAGTTCTGTTGTTTTCTTTCTTGGGCTTCTTCTATAGTAGGTGACTTCTGCGTACCCGTCTGGCTCTGTCAGTCTGTTTCTTCACTTCTGCGGGTGGGTACTATAGTTTTAAGAATGCTTGATAGAGATCCTGAAGGTGTCTGTCTCTGTCTGAAGGATCATGTTATTGATGCTAAACAGTTCAGCAAATTGGGCTGAAGTGCAAATGCCATGTATTATTCAGTAGACCTTTTCCCTCACAAATCATAGCTGTCCATGGTGTAATGTTACCAGTCGCACTAGCATCACTACTCTGAAAGCCAAGGACTGGAGTTGCAGGAACATCCATCAGGGCAAACATTCGGATATGGCGTTGTCTTCCAAATGTAGTTCATAATGGGCAAAGAGGTTTAATTAATGGCTCTCAGTAATGGGTCTGTTTATAAAGAAATAATGTGCTATAAAATTAGGCAATGCATAATGAAATGTACCTTCTAATGGCTAGGCTGGCATTTTAAGTGATCAGTAAATCACTTAAATATTAAAACCTTCTTGAACAAGGATAATCAAGTAAGACATTTGGAAACAGCAGATACTGGTACTCTCAATTACCCACTAAATAAAACATTTTTATTGTGATCATAGTGTTAATCACAGTGTAGAGCAGAGAGAGAATATGCGACAATGGAAAATTATAGGCATGGAATATCACCTGCTGAAAAAGGTGGTTCAAAAGATTCTTTAAGGTGACAATCAACAAAAAGACAAAAACATTTTCTCAATTTGCTGTTATGTATCTAATCTTTAGATGAACAGAGCAGAAGACAAAAGGGAATTATATAGAAAAAACTCGTGCTCCAAAATACTGTAGACCTAGAATATTCCCTAGATGGCACTAAAACAACTTCAGCACAGAGCGGAGAGATGATTAATGGTTATTACTTTGAAATATTTCAAGTAACACTTTGACAACGTTCTCAAATGCCTCCATCTTTTAAATCTGTGTCAGACATAATACAGATTTCATAGTTTGTCTTGCTAATAGACACAAGAAGGATTTGCAAGTAGTTGTAAAGGTCTACAAAATGAAATACTAGATATAAAGTTACTGATTGTAATGGGTTGTAGGAACAGAATCTCAGGCCTTCACTGAAAGAATATTTGGCACTTTCAGAAGTGAGATGAGATTTTAATGAACTAAATTAGTTCCAAATGATAGATGATTTTCAAGTTAAATATACAGAAATTAAATGGTCGGGATGAGAAATAATCTGTTTGCATGAGAGTGCTAGTGAATTTTGTCCTTGGCTGGTAAATTTTCATTAACAGCTTTGAAAAGGTGTGTGTGTGTGTGTGTGTGTGTGTGAGAGAGAGAGACTGTATCGCTGGGGTGCTGATCTTTGACCTCATAATACAAATAATAAATGCAAAAGAGATTCTCCTCCATCAGTGCAATTCCAGAACGAGACACATACATTCACGCTTTTTTTCCTAAAAAGCTTTATCCTCCAGATAAAATGTTAATTTTAATTTATTACTCCCCCCAAAAAGGGCAGACATCCTGATCAGTTCTTTATTATGGCTGGGATATTCTAACAAATATACATCAGCAAAATAGCATTCTGATCTATTTCTGTTCATCTGGACATACATTTTAAGTGTCTCTTTCCCTTTTAAACGTAAAGGTGATAAGTCCTGTCCTAGTAAGTTCATCTATTCCTACATTCTCCATCCTCCAGCCCAGGAGGTAATGGACATGGCAAGTGTGGTGATTGATCTGATTAAGTGACTTCGTGGAGGTGGGGGGTGTGAGTGGCTTTTTAACTTTCATATTTGTGTCTCAGTGATTTCTGCATTTAATTATATCATTGTAGATTATGTCCCTTGCCTCACATGCCAAAGAAAGAGAGAGCAACCACTCTGATCATGTCCAGGGAGGAAAGGGAATCCAACTCCTGCTTCGTTGTGTAATGGGGAATAAAGAAGTTAAAGCTTGCTTGGATCGCCATGACTGTTTCCATATCTCCACAAAGAGCAGAACTGTTGCTGGCTTACAAAGGGGCCTTTTCTGTAGTCCCATTTCAGAGCAGTAGTGCATTGTAAGGGTATGTTTACCCAATGGCAACTTTCATTTGGTTCCCCATTACTGGGTTTTGCACTACTCACATCCACAGCCAACTGCGGCAGTTCAGAGCACTGAATTGCGAGTTAACTGACACAGCTCATCTGAGATTCTGTTCATGGCAATGTAATCGGAACTAAAATAGCAGCTGACCCTTAGATGCTGAGGAAGGAACACTTCAGACAAGAAGAAGTAATTTATTCTGATTGGTGCTGGCTGCCTGTCAACCGTCCAACCTAACTACTCCCCGTCTCCTGCCCCGAGAGGTCCCAGAGTTTGCCCTTAGCGCCTGCAGGATTCATATTAAATAACAAAATGATAAAGTAGGTTTCACTGGGAGGAGCACTACAACAAGCCATTAATAGCAATAGGTACTTGAAGAAAGAATATCTTCAGTGAATTGCGTAATTTATGGTGGGATATTTTGATCTTTCTGTACCATGTTGTTAGTAGAAAATAATCTTTTAATTTTTTTATTGTACTTAGTCGTCTTATTCAGAAGACGCTGCCAGGTGATGTTCAAAATATACCATCGATATTTCCTGTACAAACAAACCCTCTGCTTAATTAATATTTAATATTCTTGCCCGGTTGACCTGGGTAGTTATTAAAGCCATTAGTGGCAGGGAGTTAAGTGCATTTCTACATCTCTGCATAGCTGTGAAGACTGACAACAGCGTATGAAACATTAAAAGCAGTTGCACTTGGCTTATCCACAATGGAAAGGAACATCTCCGTAAGATTGTGCAAGTGCTAAAGATGCAGCTGTGAAGAAAGCGATGCCTTTTTTAAAGTGTTCCTTTTGGCTCCCTGCCGAAGGACAAACACTTAAAATCAGACATGCCATCAAAGTACAGTTAGATAAAGGTGGTATCTAAAGGCAAGCTGAGCCAAAGTCAATGAAATTCGGTTACAAAACTCACTGTCAGCAACAAAGCAGGTTTGTGCCATTGTACTTGCAGGAATCACATGGATAAGTTCCTTGTGAGGCTGCAGAATGGGCAAAGAATTGAGTCGTATTTCAGCTATTCAATCTCCACTCATTCACCTGCAACATTTGGAACCCTTATCTTATTGTCCTGTCCTTCTCTGAGCAAGTGAATAATAGCTGGTCTTGGAGGACAAGGCTCACATACATGGTAGATCAAAGTTTAACCGCTCAGCAGTTAAGTGCCAAGTGTATTTTTCGCTATTGTTTTTGTGAGTCTGTTTGAGTTCTTTCATTCTGAATGAACTGAGTGTTTGGGGTCTTATGTAGCTTGGGTCCTATTACAGAGAAGTCATTAGGCTAGAGTTGAGTGAAAGCTGTGGGTCTTCCATAATCCCAAGACTCCAGGAGCTGGGGTTTGAAGAAAAAAATCAGGAATATTATGAAAGTTGGAAACAGTGTTTAATATAACTAAAAATACAACTTCACTTCTTTCATGCATGAAGACCCAATTGAAGGAATCCAGCCATGCTGAATTTGTGGGAAGGAGCTCTTTTGCTAGTTGACAGGAGACTAAGACTCCTAAGACAGTAAGACTTATAATGGCTTTGAAGAAAGCAGGCTGCTGAAAGACAGAAATCCTGGTTCTTAGTGCACCCCTATTGTTTACTCTACCCTTGTATCAAGAAGCTCTTCAGTCTGTTGCATCTGACGAAGTGAGTTATAGCCCACGAAAGTGTATGCCGAAGAAAATCTGTTAGTCTATAAGGCGTTTTTTTTTGCTGTACACAGACTAACACGGCTACCCCTCTGGAAATTTCAGTCTCTTAGCTCATTAATCATACCGCCCCCACAGTAGAGATTCTAATTGGTTTGTGAGGGCAGAATTTTTCATATTTCTCTGAATAACTTTTTGCCCCTTCTTCTTACTTGTTGTGTCTGTGACAAAGTTTCCAAGTACAAATGAAATGACCCTAGTCAAGCAATAACGAAACAAATACTCCAACAGTTAGTTCCCTGTCTGACAGTTGGTATGCGAATGCTTCACTGGCTTTGCTGTTTAGCCGTGAAACCTTCATCATAAGTGTCATTTGGCTTTAACTTGGCAGTAAAGTAATTATAGAGCTGGGCTTATTAAAAACAGAGCCCATCACAGAAGACTTTGACTGATGTTGGTTGGAATTCCAACGTGACAGCTAAGTAGGATGAGCAAGTGCATCATGGTACTAAAGACATTATATTGCAAATGCTGTTTATTCTTTGTCAGCTCTAAACTATGCAGTAAATAACACATTATAAAAGAGATCCAGAAATTACATTAGGCTAAAATGGAACCATCAATTATTCTCCTTACTTCAGCTCTTAGAAGTCTTTTTTTTACCCTGCAGTATTTTTGCTTTTTCCTTAATTTGTTAATTGCTTTTTTCCCTTGGCTCCTCTGTTTTGCTCTAACACCTATAAATCATCATAATGAAAGATAAAATATTTCTCTTATGAAATGAGTATAAAACAGTATTTAAGTAGATTTCCTTCTGCTTACAAAGCTAACTTTTTCTCGGTCCTTGGCCTAAAGGTTTTACATCTGCAGAGACCATTTTCTAAGGCATTGTGGAGGGCTTTGTTATTTTGCATTTAAAAGAGACTTCAAATATTTACTTTAAACAATTGCAGCCTGGGGACCAACCCAGAGTTACTGTGACGAGTGCAGTTCCCTTCTGCCATGTGGAAGACTCTAGAACTCATTCAGATCTTATTTCCACTGCTGTCCATCCAGCACCAGTCCAGATCCTTTGATGGAGACGTATCACTGTAAATCCAGCGTAACTGGAGGGCAGAACTTGGTTTTTAGGAAGCACTTCTGAACCCAAATTCTTGCTCTCCAGGCCAACGTGGACAGGGCCGAGCTCTTAATATGCTCAGACCATGTGGGCAAGGATGGTGTGAGCAAAGCTGGCTATTTTGCAGCCCCAAGAGGGCACCCTGTTTACAGCTCACGTTCCCGTACTAGGGGGGTGAAGCTGCTAACGAGCTCCCTGTCTGATCACTTAGACTATGGGAGTCTCACTCTTTCTCCCCCCCC
Source organism: Pelusios castaneus (assembly GCA_007922175.1). Lineage (NCBI taxonomy): Eukaryota > Metazoa > Chordata > Testudines > Pelomedusidae > Pelusios > Pelusios castaneus. The sequence goes on from ML685781.1 coordinate 18,616,910, forward strand.
ACTGGGCAGATCACAGTGGAGCGTCTCCTCCGTCTGCAGGAAGCCTCCACTCTCTATTTCACAAGCGCACACTAGTATCAGACTCAATGGCCCTAATTCAGATCACAATGACAGTACACCAGTGTAAACCCAGCCTGAGAGAGATCCGAATCAGGCCGGCTCCCTACTTCCCCCTTAGCCCATCTCTTGGTGGATTGCACCCTCCCACATTAGCAGTCCAGGGGAGGGCTACCAAAGCTAAAAAATGGGGGTTGGTTCAAAGCTTTTGGGAAATGTTATTTGAGGGATTTTTTTTTCCTTCTTGGAAGTTGAAAAGCAGAAAATGTTTTATTTCAAGTTGTTTGATTTTTGATTTTTTTTGGTGGCAGGTTTCCTTCCCCTTCCAGAGCAAAGGGGGAAAACTGATCTAGAAATAGAATTGCATTTTGGTTTCTGAAAACAACTACAAAATACCTAAGACAGTTTGATACAAACCGGACATTCATCCAGATGCAAAATGCGCCTTTTAAATGGAAAATGTGTTTGCAGATTTGAGAGGGGAGAGAAGAGGTTTTTCAACCTGCTCTAGTTGAGAGGTTTCCCAGTTGCACAGCCTAAGTTGGTGGTTGTTTCAGTTCCTCTTACGTCTATTCTCCTTCAGGGGCTGCACACCACCGTGCCTCCACAGACTCGTAGACCTTTGGGTGGGGTCTCAGGTTGCTGGGGCCATTGGGGGTTGCCATAGGGATAAATGGGAGGGCTGTTAAGGGCTCAGGTAAACCTGTGTGTCTGCTGGCAGTCCTTGCCAGACATGCTGAATAAAGCTCCATGAGGGACCTCTGCAGCCTGCTACGTCTGTTGATCGTTATTGAATCGTAACACATGACGCTTGGGGCCAAAGGACCAGCACGATCATCTGGCCATGTGCCTCCCAGGTTGTGCTGCATTTTTTCAACTTCAGAATGGTTTGAGAAACGGTCAGATCTTGCCTTCGCAGAGAGACCAGCATTAACTCGCACACAAACACGTCACAAACCAAAAACTCTACTCAACCCAACCCCCTCTCCGCACACTCACTCCTCCCGCTGGGCAGCAGAGGATGAAAGAGCGAAGGAGCCACCCATGGCAGATGCTGGTCTCATCGTTTAATGCACCACGGGAAGGCATGCAGAGATGGAGGTGTGAGAAGCTATGTGGGGAAGAGTAAAGCTGCTGCATTTCGAGCTGGAATCAGATCTCCTCATCGCTGTGCTGTGGAGGGGCAATTTGGATTTAAGTCTTTGACTGAGGCCCATCTTTTCTGTATGTGTCTGTCTGTCTGTCAGGAGGGATCTCTTCTAGCAAGCTGTCTCTCGCGATAATAAAATAGGCTCTTTTAGTACATGCATCATCTTGACGAAGGCCGTGGCATCCATTTCTGCTTTGTACCTGTGGAGTAGGCCATGCGTCACAATTCCATCATTAAAGAGGGCTTGGCAGAGCTGGGCTTTGATCCAATTTCAGTTTGGGTGGTGGAAATCCATGTTTGCTATTTTGATTTGCACTGGCTGCTATCTTTGTAGAGGAAGGGATTGCGCCGTGTTGTTTCCCTGCCACTCTGTGCTCTGGTGGCAGACTTCATTCTACCTCCAAATTGCCCATCACAATGAAAGCAATATTTAAATGTCCATATTAATAATAATATCTCCCCTTTGTCTAGCAGGTTTTATCTTAAGTGCTCCACAAAGGAGGGCAGTATCATTGTTCCCACTGTACAGTTGGGGAAACTGAGGCACAGAACGGTGCAGTGATTTGCCCAACATCACCCAGCTCAGCAGTGGCTGAATGGAGCATAGAACTCAATGCTCCTGAGCACTAGTACAGCATGCTAGCCATTAGGCAACACAGCCTCTGGAAGCAGCCTCTCCTTTCACTCTGGTAGCTAGGGATAGCAGAGGCCTCCAAGAAATTCCCAAAGGGACCTTGCTGTGGTCTAATTTAACCTGGGAAGTATTTAGTGTTTCAGAAATGGAGTGCTGTAGAAAACCCTAAGACAGGCAATGTGGAATCCAGTTTTCTGTCAAAGCTCTGTCCATTCCCCACCCATCTCCTTTCCTCCTTCAGAAGGCTGAAAGCATAAGGAAAGGTTCTCACTCCCCTGTGTGTGGGTGTAGTCAAAGGCTCCATGTCCCCTGGGACAATTGGTGATGGGAGCTATCATGGGTGGGAATGTCAGACATTTATTAACAAAGGGGGAAAGAAAACATGTGCCCTTTCAGAGATAGGTAGAATATCCCCTTTCTATAGCTTCAGTTTTATGATGCCTACGTGTTGTGCTTGCCTCCTGAAGGAGGGAAATCTCACCCTTAGCTAGCATACGGAGTTCACCGTACCATTTCATAAGTCATTTCTCTGCTGTTGGCTTTCGTGGTGAAAATCCTCAATACAAATATTTAAGAATGAACCTCAGTAAAGATGCTTCTTATTATTAAGCGATGAAAGTAGATGGGTGCATTAGTGTTCTGACAGAATATGGCATCCATTCCTCCACCATCTGTCCTGCTTCAGAAACTGGAACAGTTGGGGAAACGTATCTTCAATGTGCTCTTTGGATCAACCATGTTACCTTCATGGTTGCTGTGCTCCAAATGGGCATGGGAAAGCAGCGTGGACACTGCCATGGGGAAAGCACCAAGGTGTAGCATCACAGCACGCTTTGCGAAAGACCAGTCCCTTTCTGCCATGTTTCACATTTTATTTCCTCCCTATTCAGAGCGCGTCAGGTGATGATCCTTCTGAATGCTGCAAAGTCTTTTACAGTGGGTGTGTAGGGGAAAGAGCCATGGATTTCCTCCTCCCTTTTATTGACGAGCACGTGCCTGTATCCTTACAAAGGAAAAGAGCTAATAATGGGCAAACGTGCATCGATACTGTAACTTAAATATGGCCTCACTGTAAAATAGCGGGAGGGGAAATAAGTGGCATTTAAGATACCACATTCAAATAAGGGGCAACATGGTTGGGACCCCAAACCTGCCCCCTCACTAGCACAAACAGCCAGATTTTTTTCAAGGTCTTTAGGTGTCTAAAGATGCACAGAGGTGCCTAGTGGCCAATGGAAATTAGACATCTAGGTGCTTTTGAAAATCCCACCACAGACCTAGCTGCATCTTTAGGCACCTAGAGACCTTCTGCAAGCTGCTCCCAATATGTTTCTGCATGCAATCTGGCAAGGTGTGTGAGATGCACAAATGAGCTTCTGCCACTTGTCCTCAGAGCGAGCACGCTGAAGTCAAAGCCCTGAGCTCATTGGGTTTAAAAGATGAGATTTTGAGATGTTCACCTCTGAGCCAGGGCTGGAATCTTCTATGGCCCCAGAATCCAAGCTCCAGGCTCCCGTGCTCCCCCTAGTGCTGGGAGGTCAGGGCGAGAAGTGCATACGATCTTGTGCTCCCCTTCCACCTGTGGTGACATTGACTGCTGCTGTGCACAGACCAGTTGGAACATGGCTTTATGCAGGGCAGCTGGCTCTCTCCTCAGAGGGCTGTGCAGGAATGCTTAAAATCTTCTCCGTGGCAGCTTTGTGAGTTCTAAATCTCTGTTGTTTATGTGACAGCTGCTGTCTTCTCCACCACACTAGCGATTGAATTGGTCATCTCCAGAGCAAAAGCATGAGTGTCTGCAGTGCCCATGAAAGAACCTGGCTCTATAGCTGGGGCTATCAGACTCTCACACCTGCTGCGGATTTGGTACAGAGGGTGAGATGCCACCACCCACCCAGTGCTCCCCGCTTCCAACATATTCACTTTCTTGTGTAAAGAAAATCTCCTAGAAAGCTGTAGCTTTTTAAGTTTTTTTTTTAAAAGTCATAAATGCTGATAGATTGGAGTTCTGCAGACATTCAACTGCTTCCAGGACAAGAGTTTTTTTTCTTAACTGTACTAACAAATTCCAGATTCCTCATTTCATCAGAAAGTGTCATGGCAGCCCCATTGTACATCGTACTTGGTGGTTGAGAAAACCAAGTGGTTATAAGTGTCCGCCCCAAATCAATTTATTATAAAACTATTATTGCCAATTTCAACCATTCAAATGTTCAGTTGTGGAACCCTTAGTTCATGAAGGATGTTGGTAAATAGGATGGGGTTCAGAGAAGAGCCACGAGAATCATTGAAGTATTTGAAAGCATGCCTGTTGGAGATGGCTCAAGGATTTCAAGCTATTTATCCTAACAAAGAGAAGGGCAAGGGTGACTTGGGTCTAAAGATCTATAATAACCTATGAGGGGAACAGGTACGTGATAATGAGCTCTTCAATCTAGTAGAGAAAGCTAGAAGACAATCCAATGCCTGGAAGTTGTAACTAAACCAATTCAGTGAGGGCAAATAACCATTGGGACGTTTTACTAATGGTCATGGTTGATTCTCCATTACTGGCAATTTTTAAATCAAGGCTGGATGTTTTTCTAAAACAGATGCCCTAGGAATTATTTTCGTAAAGTTCTCTGACCTGTGTTTGAGAAGAGGTCAGATTTACTAGATATTAAACAATCACAATGGTCATTTCTGGCTTTGGAATCTATGAATTCAAGTAACCTAAAATACTTAGGTTCTCTTTATTTGCCTCTGGTTTCTGACCCTCTGGTGTGCAGTCAGGTCACATTTTCAACCTTTTCTTCTCAGCTATGAGGGCTAAACAAAAATTCCCCTTTTTTGTTTCCTCTTAAGAAAAAACGTGCTGGGTTTCCCTTTACAATCTCTTGACTCCAGCAGCTGGGGCTTTAAGAACAAGACCAAGTACAATCAGAAAATTGCAAGAGCTGGCAGTGCTGCATAATCCTATGGGGCGGGCGAAGCGGGGGGACTATTTTTGCATGCCATCCATACATACCCAATGACTGCAGAGTAAGGTTCAATATATGTTCAGTTATTTATTGGCAAAATGCTTCCCACTTTGTGGGGAGAGTATGTTATCCCCAAAGTGCATTCTTTTCAAGGGGATAATCTTGATAAATGGACCTGAGACATGGTATAGCCGTTTCCCTACCATGATATGCACCCTTTTATGTCTTCAGCTTGGTCCTCCTTCCTTTGAACTCAATAAGAGATAAAGGCAAGACACTGATGCTATAATTTAAATAGACTAGTCGGAATAAAATACCAATGTGTTTCTGGTTTCTTAATCACTAGGTAGTGACAGGAGTTAATGGTCCCGGCAGTTTTCCAAGCAAATGTTCCTTGATGTGCTATTTTCTGTATGAGAGATATGAAATAAGAAGTCACTTTTTGTGACATGCTGCCCCAATTATTTATGGTAACATCTGATAAGGCATTATCTAATAACTCGGGAAACCAGCTGGGAAGTAAAAGAACAAATACCATTTTTGTTTACCTGTGTGGGTGTGTTGGGGGCGGGGGGGAGAAATCAAATGTTTTCTGCCAGGTTAGTTGCTGATACAATAATTCTTTGTGGTTCCATCAACATATTTCTGATTGGCTGAGCTGTGACTGGGAAAGTAAATAAGAATGAGAATTTTTTCTATAAAAATGCTCAAGAAAATATTTTTTTTTCTATTGAAGGCAAGGCAGGTCTTGAGGAAGAACTAGAAGCAATGGTCTCAAGTTTCAGAGGGGGAGGTCTGGGTTGGTTATGAGAAAAATGGTGGTGAAGCATTGGAATGGGTTACCTAGGGAGGTGGTGGAATCTCCATCCTTAGATATTTTTAAGGTGAGGCTTGACAAAGCCCTGGCTGGGATGAATTGGTTGGGGTTGGCCCTGCTTGAGCAGAGGGCTGGATTAGGTGACTTCCTGAGGTCCATTCCAACTCTCATCTTCTATGGTTCTTTGGCTATGTCTACACTTGGACTTTTAAGTTGACTTAGTGTGTCTACACTTAAAATTAAAGTCGACTTAAAGGGGAATTTACAAAGTTGACCTAGAGCGTCCACACTGGATGCTCTAGGTCGACTTTATGGGGCTAGGGGGACCTTGGGCAGGTCCACGGTGGCGGAGGGGGGCACCCATTGTGTGCAATGGGGCAAAGGGGGACAGGGACCCTGGCAGGGCAGAGCCCTGTGTGTGATGCTGTCTGGATTTAGGGAAGCATTTATGATATTATTTTCAATGGATATCTCATAAATGCTATAATCCATAGGAACTATGTCATGTTTGGTATCAATAGAAAGGTAGTAATTTGCTGGGAATGATTATATAGTTTATGTCTAGGAATTCTATTTTGATTAGAAGTTAGGAATTGGGTATTCTATCTGTACTTTAACTTATGTTATTTTATTGAAATACCTGAGAGAGCTGGGTGGGTGTGTCAAACCATTGTGTCCTTAATGTTTAGGAATGTACCAGGGACTAAACTGATGAGCCATTAGGACATAAGGAATACTACACCCATTGTGTCCTTAATGGCTCATCAGTTTTGTCCCTGGGACCATTATCCCTGTAGATTCCTTAGGTCGAGTGAAAAGCAGGTTTAATAAAGTCGACTTAATTTTCATTAAGTCGACTTTATTTTCCTTAAGTCGACTTAAGCAAAGTGTAGTGTAGACGCAGGGCAAATTAAGTCGATTTAAGCCAAGCTTAAGTCGACTTCATTTGCCAGTGTAGATGCAGCCTTTGATTCTAATGCACTGCACGGGCACACAGGAGATCTGTATTCAGTTTCTGGCTTCACCACAGATTTCCTGTGTGACTTTTGGGGAAGTCACTTCATCTTCCTGTGCTTCAGTTTCCCATTTGTAAAATGGGGATTAGAATGCTTCCCTTCTCTCACCTTCTGTCTCTTTAAAGTGTGAGCTCCTTGGGACAAAGACAGTCTGAATGTGTCTATGCAACGCCTATAAAAGCAGAGCCAGATCTTGGTTTGACTGGTAGGCGATACTGTGACAATCTTACATTAATGGAAAGTTCCAGGCCAAGACAGTAGTCAAGAGTATTTCTTCTTAATGACAGGCAGGAGCTGAGCAGTCTATTTGTGCTTCTTGTATGTAAACTCATTCCTCAACAGTGAAGGGCTAGCATGGGGATTCTCGAACATTTTGTGTTGGTGACCTGCTTCTGAGTTACCCACCCTTAGAAATTAGGGTTACCCATCCTTAGAAATTAAAAAAAAAATTCTTATATTTAAGGCTGTGTTAAATGCTAAATTTAAACCCCATTTCTTCAAACAAATTTTACCTTTTGTGACTGTTTTTGACTGAACTCAGGGTTCACGGCTCCCAACCCTCATGTAGCCACGTTGGTACCTCCTAAGGGGTTGCAGCCCCCACTTTAGGAACCAAAGAGCAGAGTATTATCCTTCGTCATGTTGTGCAGAACCTTTCTCCTTGATCAGTCCCATTAGCTTTAGCAATAACACTTATCACTTATTTTCACTGGTGAGCAGAGGTTCACAGTCTAGCCCTAAGGAAGGACAATATAAAGGGATCCAGCAAAGCTGAATGCTAATCAAAGCCACAGGACATGTATTTGATTGAAAAAGAGTTTGAAGTAGTAGTTTGAGATATTACATTCAGGTACTGCACCCATGTCCTTCTGCTATTTATGGGAGTTTACAGTTTATTTTCCTGTACCCTGATCCACTTCCAATTTTTTAAAAAAATCAGCATTAGAAACACCGCTCCTTGGCCTATTCTTTTAATACTCTTGGGTGTAAGTTATCTGGTCCTTTTAATTTAAAAATGTTTAACTGAAATAGTTGCTATTTACCTTCTTCCCTAGTGACTGATGGAATAGTTCTGTGGAACATTCTGCTGGTAGAGGACAGCAGCAGATTGCTATTTGATGTGAAGGAGAGGTGGGGGAAATAGGAGGGGTGTTTCTGGATAGACCAGCTACATGGCATCTCTTAATGTATGTGCTGAGCAGTATCCAAGGAGCACACTCTTTAGGATACGGTTCATGTGCATGTTTATAACCTTGCAGAAAATCAATACTTTAATAGTATACAATTATCCTGTTTGTGTATGACCTTGTTTTCCATAAATACAGATATCCAACAATTGCTAGTAGAACAGTTTGTTAAAATAATAAGCTAAGTGGAGAATGGCGTCTTCTTCCAAAATCTGAAAAGAGGAGTGGTACTGATCTGCTGTCCCCATTTTAGAATCCTCACCCCTAAATTACCCATCTACTGTTCTATTTTTCTCCATTATTATTTTATTTTGTAGTGCCATAGTACTAGAGACCTGAATCATGGATCAGGGCCCCATTATGGCAAACACTGGACACACACGTTACAAAGACACGTCCTTACCCTAAAATGCTTGCAATCTAGATACAAAATAGGAGACAATAGGTAGATAGAGTGTAACCTTGTGTGGGCTGTGATTTTACCATTCCTTTCCTAGTGGTTCAACACTGCTCCTATAGAAAAACCTATGAAGAACTAGAATTCAGTCATATGAGGAATTTCAGAAAGGTTTGTAGGGAGGTTAATCGCAATGCAATCAAAGCCAAAAAGAACAAAGGAAATCAACTTAATTCTAAAGTATCAACTTTATCAAATGTTAAAATAATTCAGAAACATAAAACCAACTTATTTTGAGTGAATAAAAAGGCTATTTCATAATGCATGTGGGTTATCTTCATAGTTATTCATAAATATAAACAAATTAAATTTAAACAGGTTACTCCACATCACCACACGGGGAGAAGAAAGTCAGAGTTTCAAAAGTTTAAGGTGAGTTCACCTGAGTCTGAGGTTTTGTTCCTCATCTTGAGACAGTCTGCTACATCAAAACTACTGCGACAGTATCTTCTCTCCTCTTGCTCGCAGAAATTGCCAGTAGGAACCCAGAGACTTTCTTCTCCTCTGCTTGTCTGTGAAATTACTTCATTAGTTAGTCAGCTAATTAACTAATCAACTGACCGGTATTCAGTATATAAATGGAAAAACCCTGTTTCAAGAAAAAACACAAAACTAAAATTAGCAAAATAAACTCATAGACTAAGGTCAGAAGGGACAAGTATGATCATCTGGCCTGACCTGGGCACAAAACCTCACCCACCCACTCCTTCAATAAGCCTCTAACCAATGACAGAGTTATTAAAAGTCCTCAAATCATAATTTAAAGACTTTAAGATGCAGAGAATCCACCAGCAAGTGAGCCATTCCCCATGCTACAGAGGAAGGTGAAAACCCCCCAGAACACCTAGATGATGCTTTCCCCAACACCACATTTAAATAAGAGATGAGTTGGTGAACGAGACTGGTTAAGACAATTTAACTAAAATCTCATAACATGGACACTTCCATTGCACACCATGAGAAATGAGTTGTTCCTTGTGACAGGGAATACAAGCTAGGCACTGAACCAGCACAGATTAATCCCATTCTATGGGCCAAATAGGCTACACCTCCTTGGCTTTACTGAGCATGGTTCAACCATAACCTCAATACAAAAGAGAGCCACCCAGCTCAGTTGAGCTGGCTGCTGAAGGGGGAAGAGAGATTGCTGGGCCGGCTCTCTTCAGGGAGCTCCTGCGGCTCCAGTCTCAGAATCAAGGCCTGCAGAGCCCCAGATGGAATCCAGGTTGCCGGACAAACCCAGAGGAGGGATTGAGCTGTCAATAGCTGCAGTGGTTGGGGACCCTGGAGTCTCCGTGGAATGGTAGATCATTGCCACAGAAGACAGGGTAGGAAGTAGGCCAGTGGATTTAAGCACTACTAAAGTGAGAGAAATGGGGAACTGGTCAGTGTGTTTGGGGTTGGGCGGATCCTGCTGGTTTGGTGATGAATAGCTCCATAAATGTTAGGGTGTGTGTGACATTTCCCATGCAGCAATTTCGCCTTTCTATAATTAATGCTGCTAGGGCTTCCCTGCTGGCACATTAACAGTAGCCCTAGCCTGCTGTAAAATGTGTTCGGGTTAGGCAATGACCTTCCCCATCACAGGCTAAAGATGCTGCTAGGTTGACTGGTTTTTTTAAAATAAAAAAAAGTTTACTTTTGCCCAAGTAAAATATGGCTCAGATCCTATCTCTAGCTCAGGAATTCATTGGAAACAAACTCAGGTGGAACGATTAAAGAGCGCTGTCTGCAACATACGAACCTGTACTTACAAATATTCATTTAGCAACTCACAGTTCACCTTGATCTATGGTATATGTCAATGATAAAGAATTAAACAGAAAACCGCATCCTGCTCCGGCAGCTAAACTCTTCCCAAGTCCTCAGCTCACACGGGTCACAAATTCTGTAGTAAAACAACTGCCGTGACTCTGTATTCTCCATGGAGTCCGAGTCTGTGGAGCGTCTTTGTAGTGCCCAGCGGAAGAATTTGCGACGCGATAAACTGCTAGTAGATGGTGTTGCCATTAATCAGCCCTGACCAAAAGTTAACCCTGTGTATAAGGAAAACAGAGCTGGTGCTGAACAAGGACGTACCTTTCTCCCACCAAATTGCGGACGTGACATGTAAGCTCTGTAAAATACCAAGATAAGACCGGGGCAAAGGAATGTTGTAAATGCATGAGAAAAATAATTAGATGTGCATGCCAGCTTCCCACTTAGCAAGCAGAATTGTATAAAAGCTAGTAGTATTCTCCCCGCCCCCGATGGAACTTTGTCATCGGGGCAGCTGCTGTGTTCACCACCACGAGTCATTGCTCCCCATGCTCTGCACCCGCAGTCGTTTATCTGGGGTTCCCTTATGCTGAAGGGGCGTAAACATTGGTTCTTTCCTATTCCTTTTCTTTCTTGTCTGTATTCTAATAAAACCATTTGTTTGTATCTTTCACCTTGTCTCCCGGTGTTGTGCGTACCGAACCCATTGAACTTTAGGGCCTCTGTGTAGCTGGTACCTTCTTTTAACACTCTCAAACATGCCCCCGTCTTCCACATCTAATTTTGGAAACTTCCTGGACTGGAGTGCTCACTTGTGCATCTTCAGGGCAACAATCATGTGGGCACAACTCATTATTTCTTCCTTCCTTCTCTCTAGATCTCTTCAGGAGACCTTGTTAGGTTTGTGGGTTACAGTAGCACAAAGAAATGGTGAGGCAAAACCAATATTCTTTTCTTGCGCTCTCATTCATGTTAACAATATATTATGGCAATGAGCCACATGGTAGGTGTGGACACAGTCTCAGTTTCCATGGATCAAAGGTCTCCAGTTGCATGACTGGGGTTTTCAGTTAGTGGTCAGTTCTTATGACAAGAACATGACTTCTGCCACAGATAGATATATTAGGTGATGGGTGCACCATCCTTCAGGTCTTACTCCTGTAAGCGGTTCTGTTGGGTAAGAGCTGATGGACAGGGCCACTAATTGGGGGGCTTCATGGGAGCCAGTTACATAGCAAACACATAAAATGGAGAGGAAACAAGTAAATTCCTTGCCAAAATGTAGGCAAGAATTGCTCATAATTTTCTGGAATATATAACAGTTAACATGCAAATGTGAAATGATTTGACATCTTTTTATGCAACAGATTTAGCCAAAATGAACATTTATTTAGTAGTATGCTGGAGTGGTTTTCTGTTTGTTTAATTCTTTATCGCTGACATATATAGGTCAAGGTGAACTGTGAGTTGCTAAATGAATACTTGTAAGTACAGGCTCATATGTTGTGGACAGTGCTCTTAAATCTTTCCACCTGAGTTTGTTTCCAATGTATTTCTGAGCTATATTTTACTTGGACAAAAGTAAACTTTTTTTCTTTTAAAAAGAGTCAACCTAGCAGCATCTTTAGAGTGAAGGGGAAGGTCATTGCCTACCTCATACACTTCCAAACTATTAGCCTTAGCAATTTGATAACTGCAAGAGATGAAACCGACATTCCTTGCCTCACTTGGCACAGCTATTGGAAACCACATTCTCTCAAATAAGCTCTGGTTCTTCATAAATCACAGCATTACCACGTCTGTTTTCACATCTCTAGGCGACATCTTGTTCTCCATTTTTATAAAGTTTTTCTACCTCTTGCCCAGAGCTGGACAAACTGTTCATTGAAAACAATTTGCTTGATTAATTTAGCCCATCTTTCCTTCTGTGAATTATTTAGGGAGAGACTTTGTGATTGTTAACAAGTATGTTTGCATTTGAAATTATTGTGATGAGCTATGGAGTTTTAGGAGCCAAGGCAGTCAAGTTGCAACCATTGATCCTGAAGATTTATTCTTTGTGATGATTAGACACCTACAGGCACATGACATTGTGTCTGCCCTCAGAGCAGGTGACTGGGACGCTCTCAAGGCGGAGGAGAGCTTGACTATTTCTTTGTTTGGGCAAACATATATTTACACAAAAGTTAGTGACATAGCACAGGAAATCAAAGGCCACCATTTTGGCTAATGCACCAGCAAGCTCCAGAACGGCAGCCATGAGTCTGCCCAGCCTGAACTGAAGAGCTGATCATGGGCTCTAATGGTTCCAGTCTTTGTGGATTGGGCACAGAGGATAGCAAGTAACCCATACTGACCAGTGGGGTTCACTGATACGAGAACTAGAGTCCAATACATGTCTACAAAATTAAGCTTTGAAGTGTGACTGATTTTAAATTTCTGGCATGTCTCTAAATTATCTCAATGGTTTCATCTCTTTACTTTTCCTCATTTCTTTTGTTCTGATTCTAATGACTGGTCCACATGAGAAGGTGAGTCTACTTCAGCTACTGTGTGCCAGATACATTCCCTTGAATCAAGGGAAAAGCAGTTCATGGCTTTAGCACCCTCGGTGTGGGTTCACGGCCCAATGTCAATCAAAGCTGATTTTGCTGATAGTAATGTTGCAGAAGAATGGGAAAGAAAGTAATGTTGATTTCAGATTCTAGAGCTTGGAACTCAGTGGTCTTGTAAAAAATTATATTTCCTGGGGTGGTGGGTGAGAAACAGACATACAACCCTTCCTCACAAAACACTTTAAAGTAAACTATTGAGTCAAGGAACAAGACATTTTTTAATGTCACCAGTGTTAACTTTTGGTGTTGCAGAACCCTTTATGAAGTAATTTCTTCATGAATATTTTTTATGGTCACTTATGACTGAATTGAAAGATGAACCTGTAAGTCCAAAATCCTGCTCAGTGAGCCTCTTCATTAACTGCTGTAATGATCAGACTCGTACAGTCACTTTGAATATAGTCTATGTCGATAGGATTGTGAGCCAATATAGGGCCTCACGGTGGCTTTTTCAGAAAGTCCAAGCAAATGATCTCTGTCCTCAGCTGGTGTGAAGTGGCATAGCTGTAGTGAAATCAATGGAGCTCAGGGTTTGGCACCTTCTTTCCAAATAAGGATTCTTCAAACTTGAAGGACTCTCTGTTTTGTTGGATCACTCCACGGTGGTTTGTACTCAATGGGCGTGGCCCTTGTGACGCTATGATGGGAAGCTGGCCCTGAGAAGAGCGAGGGAACTGGTAGCACACATGTTAGCAGCAGGGCTGGTATCGGTCATGGTCCTGTACCACACAGGGAATCCTTAGAGCATAGGAACGTCTGACTGTCTAGTTCAGAGCTATTTTATATGGCCGATGCAGGATCGATGTGTAATTTTTTCCCCAGGTCAGACTGGCAGTGATCTTGGCGGGGGAGGGGTTTGGCCTTCCTCTGCAACATGAGGTATGGGTCATTTGTCAGGACTTTCTGGGTATAGCTCACTTCCTTGCCTCTGCGGGGGCCCCAGGCACCGGCACACCTTCATACCTCTGATTCTCTACCTCTAAGAGTCTAGTCTCTTGGGGGCTGCCATATTTTTGGCTTAATTTCAGTAGTTGGGCTTAGTGTTTCAGTATTTTTTGGGGGTGTTGATAGCTTGTGATGCACGGGAGGTCCACCTAGACCAGTGGTTCTCAACCTTCCTAATGCCGCGACCCTTTAATACAGTTCCTCATGTTGTGGTGACCCCCAACCATAAAATTATTTTCGTTGCTACTTCATAATATGTGTTTTCCGATGATCTTAGGCGACCCCTGTGAAAGGGTCGTTCGACCCCCAAAGGGGTCACGACCCACAGGTTGAGAACCGCTGACCTAGACGATCTGGTGGTTCTTTCTGGCCTGGAACTGTAAGACTCTATAGGCTGTTTAGGACTGTTGACCTTAAAACAGGTGTCTTACTGTTCAACTGAGCTGTGAGTTGGAGTTCACTAATTGATGTAGCCTATGGGCTGGAGGGGCAATTTCTGGAACTGGGTATGTTGCATTGAATTCCATCTCCCTCCATCCCATCCATTAGAAGGTGGGAGGTGAATATCTGCTCATGTTGAACTACTCAGGCACTTGGTTGCCATGGTGATGAGTACCGTATCAATCTTTAGACAAAAAGCAACGAGAGTCCTGTGACACCTTTTAGACTAACAGATTTTCTTCGGCATAAGCTTTCGTGGGCTATAACCCACTTCATCAGATGCAAGACAGATCTTTAGACAGACAGCATGGTTCTGATGGTTGGGTACCTGATATTTTGGTGTAATCTGATACTGTGAATATTTCAATCCTCCTCCAACTCTACTTAGAAACACTAAATCCTTGGCACACAACTGCTAAATGAGCATGTTTCAGGTTTCATTACCTCGTTGTGTGTTCCCTGCATAGCAGGTAAGAAAATGGGGCAGATCTGATAGAAGACAGATGTGCTGTCAGCTGGCCCAAATAGACTTCTTCTGACTCTTCACTGTGACGTACTTGTAATTTAGCAGTCCAAGGTATTTCATTTGGTGGGTAATGGAGAATATTTGTTGTCTATTCCTAATAGACATCTTGAAGTGTCACTAAAGAAAAATGGGAAGGAAGATGCATATTGTATATAAATGCCCACATTGTGTTGGTACTCTTTGTGGGGGAATGATGTTTCCATTTTAATGTTCCACAGCTACATAAAAGAGAAGCTGGCAGAGACATTTAAGATGTATAGTTATGGAGGGTTGTATTTATTCATCTACCTCCTGAAGGGCATCATGATCACCAGCTCTTGTAATATGATGAGATTTGCAGGCTCCGAGCAAGTGAACCTCCCATGGAAAATACTATTGCAAAACATGAAATAATATTTTCCTAATTAGGGTGCCGGAGGAACATCTGACAGCTGCTGTTTTATCTGTATCGTCACTGTTCCTTTCTTTTTAGTGAGTGGAATGAAATGGCTGTGCTGGGGTGGTTGAAGACGCTGTTATTATCGTACGATAGATAGTATTTCACTCAGTTCTGCTGCATAATTTCCTTGGAGCAAGGGGAGAGGATGGGAGGAAATAAAAACCTGCCCAGCTGTTGTCTTAAGGCCTGAGAAATGTCTCATTCACAGAGCTACTGTGGCTTTTTAAAGCTTCTCATATGGATACACAGAATCAGAACACTGCGATAGTATAATTGCTAGCAGATTTGCTTAAGCTGCTCCTTTTTAGTTTCTTCCTAGCACATAAAGAAAAATGGCCTGTGTAGCTAAACCGCTTAACTTCAGCACTCCTGGGAAACAGGTGATCACGGGAAGGGTATTCACTACTGGAGATGATGGGATCACTGTATGGTACACACTCAATTGTTCTTGCACTTCACCTTGGTATTGGGCTTCCACGGTTAAGTAACTTGCACATCAACACTTCCTTCTCATGGGCTGGATTTGGAGCCCTGCCTTTGACTCTAGTGGTCTATCGATCAGATCCTAAATCTCCAAACAAAAGTGAAATAACTAAAGAAGTTAACACTGCACTGAATATCCGTCCATGTAACCTTGTGGGTTAAGTTTAGGGGAGAATGCAACAAGGGGGATGTTGTGGTGGGTGTCTGCTACAGACCACCAGACCAGAAAGAGGAGGTGGATGAGGCGTTCTATGGACAACTAACAGAAGTTTCCAGATCGTCGCAGGCCCTGGTTCTTATGGGGGACTTCAATTATCCTGATGTCTGCTGGGAAGATAATACAGCAGTGCACAGGCGATCCAGGAAGTTTTTGGAGAGTATTGAAGACAACTTCCTAGTACAAATGCTGGAGGAACCAACTAGGGGCCTTGCACCTCTAGACCTATTGCTCACAAACAGAGAAGAATTGATCGGGGAAGTAGAAGTAAATGGCAACCTGGGCAGCAGCGACCATGAGATGGTAGAGTTCAGGATCCTGATCAATGGAAGGAAGGAAAGAAGCAGAACACACACCCTGGACTTCAGAAAAGCAGATTTTGGCTCCCTTAGGGAGCTGATGGGCAGGGTCCCATGGGAAGCTGATCTGAAGGGGAAAGGTGTCCAAGACAGCTAGCTGTATTTTAAAGAAACCCTGTTAAAGGCACAGGAAGATAACATTCCGATGTGCAGAAAGAACAGCAAATGTGGACGGCGACCAGCGTGGCTTAGCAGGGAACTCTGCGGGGAGCTGAAACATAAAAGGGAAGCTTACAAGAAGTGGAAGCTTGGACAGATGACAAGGGAGGCATATAAAGATATTGCTCGGGACTGCAGGGATCAAATCAGAAAGGCCAAAGGACAATTGGAGTTGCAGCTAGCAAGAGATGTGAAGGATAACAGAAAGGGGTTCTATAAGTATATCAGCAACAAGAAAAGGATCAGAGGTGGTGTAGGTCCCTTACTGAATGGGGCAGGCATCCTCGTGGAGGATGATGCGGAAAAGGCTGAAGTACTCAATGCTTTTTTTACTTCAGTCTTCACAGGGCGGGCCAGCTCCCAGGCTACTACACGGGGTAACGCGGACTGGAGAGAAGAGTGGCCCTCAGTGATGGAAAGTCAGGTTAGGGAACACTTAATGAAATTGGATGTGCACAAGTCCATGGGGCCGGATGAACTGCATCCGAGGGTGCTGAGGGAGTT
>ML685781.1:18633643-18650834 GCA_007922175.1 Pelusios castaneus
GATTTGTGGATGCGGGAAGAGCCGTTGACGTGATATACCTTGACTTTAGCAAGGCTTTTGATACGGTTTCCCACAGCATTCTCGTTGGCAAGTTAAGGAAGTATGGGTTGGACGAGTGGACCGTAAGGTGGATCGAAAACTGGTTAGATCAACGGGCTCAGCGGGTAGGAATCAATGGCTCGATGTCTGGTTGGCAACCGGTAACGAGTGGAGTGCCCCAGGGGTCGGTCCTGGGGCCGGTTCTATTCAACGTCTTCATTAATGATCTTGATGATGGAATAGACTGCGTGCTTAGTAAGTTTGCGGATGACACCAAGTTGGGGGGAATGGTAGATACTCTGGAGGGCAGGGACAGGATCCAGAGAGACTTGGACAAATTGGAACACTGGGCCGAAAGAAACCTCATGAGGTTCAACAAAGACAAGTGCAAAGTCCTGCACTTAGGACGGAAAAATCCCATGCACTGCTACAGGCTGGGGACCGATCAGCTAAGTAGCAGCGCTGTAGAAAAGGACCTGGGAGTTATGGTGGACGGGAAGATGAATATGAGCCAACAGTGTGCCCTTGTTGCCAAAAAGGCCAATGGCATATTAGGCTGCATCAGTAGGAGTATTGCCAGCAGATCGAGGGATGTGATAATTCCCCTCTATTCGACACTGGTCAGGCCGCATCTGGAGTACTGTCTCCAGTTTTGGGCTCCCCACTACAGAAAGGATGTGGACAAATTAGAAAGAGTCCAGCGGAGGGCAACAAAATGATTAGGGGGCTGGGGCACATGACTTATGAGGAGAGACTGAAGGAACTAGGCTTATTTAGTCTACAGAAGAGAAGACTGAGGGGAGATTTGATAGCAACCTTCAACTACTTGAAGGGTTGCTCCAAAGAGGAGGGAGCTAGGCTGTTCTCGAGGGTAACAGAGGACAGAACAAGGAGCAATGGTTTCAAATTACAGCTGGGGAGGTCAAGGTTGGATATTAGGAAAAAGTTTCTCACTAGGAGGGTGGTGAAGCATTGGAATGGGCTATCTAGGGAGGTGGTAGAATCTTCATCTTTGGAGATTTTTAAGGCTCGGTTAGACAAAACTCTGGCTGGGATAATTTAGGGGGAGTGGTCCTGCTTTTTAGCAGGGGGTTGGACTAGATGACCTCGTGAGGTCCCTTCCAACCCTATGATTCTATGATTCTATGATTATAGCTCCTTAATGTGGTTCTGATCAGTGGCCATTATTTCCAGCCCATTTAGAGGCTCGCAGCCCTGTTGGCTTCATGGGAGAGAGACCTTTGTCCAAAATCTCAAGTGGTGTAGGCCCAGGACATCCATTGTTCCCTTCCTCTTGTTAGAGGTCTAATGTTTATTCTGCTGTCTGGGATGGCCTGTGTGAAATTGCCGAAGTATCTAGAACCACAGGGAGCCTAGCAACACAGCATCAAAGCAGGAAGTAACAAGAAAAAAGAACTAGATAGAAAGAAACCATTGGTCTGACACACCTAGCATTGCAATCTGCAAAAGCAAATAAGGGGAGAGTCCCATTCCCAATTTCTCCATGGCAAAGGGCAGCACCACTCTTCACCTGCACTAGCACTGACTGTCTGTGTCACAGGCTGTGATGGGGTAGGCTTACCCCGCACTGGAAAGGCCCAGCAAGCCCTGTGGGTGGCGGAAGCCCCGCCCATTAAGCTCTGCTGGGCATGCTCCAACTGCTGCCCCAGCATAAAAGGGAGCAGTTTATCTCAGTCTGGGCTGGCCAGCGTGGAGGAAGGACACCTGCTGGAGGCTCCAGAACAGGAGCTGCATCAGTCCCTGCTAGTCAGCCGGAGCAAGCCGCGAGACCTTGAAGGGGAGCAGCCATTACCTGTGAGCGACCAAGCGGCAGACGTGCAGGTATCTGCAGCTACCAGGGAACCCCAGCACCCCGAGGACGAGCTACCAGAATGGGCCGCAGGAAGGGACACCCAGGAGCTTCATGGATGGACTGTGTCCACGAACCGGGTAGGAAGTAGCCCAGGGGGCCTGGACGGGGGAACCGGGTGTGGTCGGCATTACAAGTCAGTGTGTTGCGGTCTGGATCTCCACTGAATTGATGCTGTACCCCTGGCATCGATAGGGGCCTGGGCTGGGGCTTGGTGGAGTGGGAGGGCCTGAGCCCCCTGAGCTGGGGTGACCCATCCCTGGGCCAGTTGCCTTTATTGACTCTGTAGCCGCTAGGCCGTGCTGCCCTGTCCTGCAAGGGCGATTGCTTGACTCAATATTGACTCTGTGGCTGCTAGGGCTGTCCTTTTGGAGGGGTGAGCCGGGCGATCGCCCCGAGCCCCATTCTGCCCCACCACGCTGCACCGCTGCCTGCCCCCCTCCCGCACCTTGCAGCCCACTCACTCCCCCACCCGCTGCCTTTGGCTTCCCGCCGAAGGCAGGGCAGGGCGGGAGGGCAGAGCCTGGCCTCTAGGCTAGCTCGCCCCCCCCCAGGGTGGAGCAGCCAGACCACGGGGCGGAGCGGGAGAGCTGTGCCCAGCTGGGCCAACCCACCCACCCCTGCTCCTGCCGCCGCTGGCTGGGCCTGGGTCCCGCCAGCAGGTGGCCTCATGGTCTGGGCCAGGACCAGGGCCAGTTCTCGCAGCCGGTCCAGCTGGCAGGCGGCTCCCAGTCCCTGGGGGGTGACCAGGGTCCCTGAATGTCCCTGAGGCACAGAACTTCCCTGAATTAATTCTTGATTGAACTAATGCAGATCTTGTAGAAAAACACCTAGTCTTGATTTAAAAACCGCTAATGATGATCTACCACCACCATTGGAAAATCTGTTAATTATTCAGTGGTTAATTATCTTTACTGTTAAAAAATGTATGCCTTATTTCCTGAATGTGTTTAGCTTCAACTTATGGCCACTGGATGTTGTCTTACCTTTGTCTGCTGGTCTGAGCAGCCCTCTAGCAGTTCTATTTTTTCCCCAGGTATGGTACTTATAAAATGTGATCATCATCGCCTGTCTTTCTCATTGATAAACTAATTAGATTGAGCTCCTTGAACGTACCAGCATAAAAGCACATTTTAAAATCATTTTAATCATTCTTGTCGTGATTCTCGAACCTTCTCCAATTAATCGATATCCTTCTTGAATTGTGGGCCCTGACTTGGGGACAGCGTTCCAGTGGCAGTCGCACGTGCCAAATAGAGGTAATCTAACATACCTCCTCGTGCTCAGTATTTCTATTTATACAGCCAAGGATTGCACTTTCCCTTTTGGCTAGAGTGGATCACTGTGAATCCATGTTTGCTTGATTTCCATAATCATCCCCATGTTTCTGCTTCACAGGAAAGAGTTCTCCATCCTGTAAGTGTGGCAGATCTTTGTTCCCAGATGTATGATCTTACATTTGGCTATGTCACGCCACAGGCTATATTAAAACATATATTTGCACGTGCCCATCTTAGCAAGAGATACAGATTGCTTTATATCAGTGACCCATGTTCTCTTACGGGAAAAATGGGGTACTGTGAAATAGTGAGTCTTATTTTTTTTTTCCAGAGGCAAAGAACATCCATTACTCCCATTGACATCAACTGGAGTTGTGACTGATGAACACTTTTTGAGAATTGAACCCTGATTTGTTTCTGGAATTCATGGGAATTAGAAAAAGTAAGCACAACGTAATCCACCTTGTTCCAAGATGCGTATATTAATAAAGGATGACACTATCTTGGAGCCCCTGGAGTAACTAGTAACAGTTTAAAGAAGTCCCTTAACCATTGAAAAAGACTAATCTACTGAATGATAGTAACGAAAGAAAAGATAGCACTAATGTGCAAAGACGACATTATCCAAAGTCGATGGAAAGATGGCCATCGAAATCATTAGAAGTCTTGGATCATTGGTCAGAGGCGTTCTCAACAGATGCTGCCATTTCTGGGACTGAGATGCATTCACAGGTAAGTCGGGGAGCCTATGTGTAGCGTTCAGCAGAGAGTCTATCATGACTGCCTTACAATAAACAATTGTGTATTGGCTACCATCTGCTCCTAATTCACTTCCTTGGTCGGACGTTGCCTGTGCTACTTTGTCATAAGTGAATCGGGGTGGGGGGGACTTCTTTTGGCTCAGCTTAAATAAGCAGCTGGTAACAACACGCCTAGTGGTTCCACGTGGAACATCTGCTGCAACAATATGTGTTAACTTTCCAATGGTTTTAGTGTTGTAACCTTCAGTGGAGGAGGGAGAGCCAGTGTCTCTGGAGAGCTAATGCCAGTCATTAGCATGGCTGATTCGCACAGGGTTTCTGACATCTGGGTACCTTCCAGGTGCTTGTGTGATAGTTAGTTCTAGTGACACGGGATGGAGCAGTGTCCTTCTCTTTAGATTCCCTAAGAACATCTCTTGGGGGCTGTCTGCCAGCTGTGTCACCGTATCTTAAGCTGGTGCGTAATTACAATGAACTGCACTGGAACTTGGCTTACTCATCACACCAAGAAATCAAAGCCTTTCTTACACATCTGGGTGGACTATCTGGATTAGGTGTCCATGTATGCCTGCATAAGTGCTTTTCTGTGTGGCTCGCTACTTCTGTGACTGCCCCCTTCCCCCAATGCACAGGACAACAACGTGTGCCCCAGTATCGTAATTTCCTGCTAGTATAGTCCAGGAGCAATTTACTGAACTAACCACCCTCCCACCTCCCCACCTGCCACGAGCAGGGGTTGGGATCTTGACTCAGGGCTGTCTCTGGGCAAGCATTTCTCCCATGGCTACTCCCCTTGCTGATGACTCTCTCTGAAGGCACCACCTAACCCAATAGTTGCAGTGGCTTTTACAAATGTGAAAGACCTGATTTTTGAGCTTTGAAAATGAAAGTGGCTCATCGGAGCCTAATGCATGTTCTTTGTGCACTCGTGACTCCCACTCAAACCAGTGTGAATTATGAGAACGAGATCGGACACTCTGTGCCTTGCAAAGAGAGAGGTCACCTGACGCGTCCCTGTTCCACTCCTAGCTTGTGTTTGACTCAGCTGTGCAAATGAGTTGGCTGCCACTAAATAGTCATTGCCTTCAGATGAAAAGACGCTGGCCAATGCGTTTCTGCAGATGTCATTGTGGTAGTGCCTGGTTCATAAGGTGACTGTGATCAATGCATTTGAAACACTGAGTATTGCAAAACCGTATCAGCAATCTGGGTTTTCACTCCAGGCCAGGAAGCAATTTCCACGGCTCTGCTTTTGCATACTAGCATGGAATCCGTTTTTATTTTGCCTTTGGTTGCATGGAATCAGTTTTTATGTTCTCCTTTAAGCATCATTTCACCAATAACTGTCAGCTTGCCACGAATGATGACAGATGAGACTTTTCTCTGCCAGTGGCCAGGCCTTCAGTTTGTTCTTTGTAAAGGATTAGTTCTATATTTTCACAAGAATCTTACTCTTGTTCTTGGAACACCACAGCAGCACTGGCTCATGGGACCTCCCTGAAGCCCCCTCCATAGCAGGGGAGCAGCTCCAGCTCTTGGTCCCTCTGCAGCACCGGAGCCCCTGATCTTGCCCCCAATGGGCAATGCCTTGCCCCCAGACAGGATTCCATGGCAATAGGGAGACCCAAAAGAGGGGGCAGCCTCCCTCCCCATCCTTGATTTGGCCCTGAGGCCATTGCAGAGAAGCTAAATGAATCTTGTGCATTGCTCTTTACTGAAGATGTGAGAGAGATTTTCACATCTGAGCCTTGTTAGGTGACATATCTGAGGAACTGTCCCACAGTGAGGTCTCATTAGAGGAGATTTTGGAACAAATGGATAAATTTACCATCTGGTTCTGATGAGTTATTACTTTTTTTCACCCAAGAATTGTGAAAGAACTTAATATGAAATTGTAGAACTATTAACTACAGTAGAACAAACAAAGAGTTCTGTGGCACTTTTAAAAACTAAAGAATTTATTTATTGCATGAGCTTTTATGGGAGAAAATCCCACTTATAAATTCATTAGTCTTTAAAAGTGCCACTCCTTGTTTGTTTTGCTGAACTAGACTAAACGGCTACCCCTTTGGAACTTAACTATAGTAGGTAATTCATCACTTAAATCAACCTCTGTCCCAGATGAGCGGAGGATGACTAATATGACACTTTAAAAAATAAAAGGCTCCAGAGACGATGTTGGCAATTACGGGCTGGTAAACCTAAATTCAGTACCAGGCAAATTGGTTGAAATCATACTAAAGAACAGAATGATCAGACACATGTGAACACAGTATGTTGGGGGAGAGTCAAAGCATCATTTTGCAAAGGGAAATCATGCCTTACCAATCAACATATGTGGACAAAGGTAATGCAGTGGAAATACTGTACTTAGATTTTCAGGAAGTCTTTGTTAATGTCCCTAACCAAAGGCTGTTAAGTAAAGTAAACTGTCATAGGATAAAAAGGAAAGTCCTCTCATAGCTCAGTAACTAGTTAAAAAATAGGAATCAAAAGGTAGGGCTAAATGATCATTTTTCACACTTTAGAGAAGTAATTATGAGACCTTGGTGATGATGATGAGACCTCGCTGCTTTCTGGTCCTTTGGCACCGTGGCCTTTCATTCTTCAGAATTTCTAATACCCAGAACAACCCCGTGAAATGCTGATGACATCCTCATGCCTTTATACAATCCCACCAGGTACCAATAAATTCTGGGTACCCGTAAATTCTCTCCACTTTACACTGTAACACATTTCAGTTCTTGTTGGGTCTCCAATTAGCCTTGAATTTTCTGGCAGTGCCTTGGTTTGGGCTCATGTGACTGGTTTGATTGTGGTAGGCTCTTCGTTTCTTCCAAAGTGCCTTTCTTTTCTTTCTCTTCCCCCCAAGCTGACACGCGACACAGTTCCTGTGAACCATTCACCTAGTACACAGTCAGTGTCTCTGCACAGTTCTACATCATGGACATTTCTTCAGCGGCTTCTGCTGCCACTGAATTCTGGACCGTTCATTGACACGTCATCTGTAGTCAACCCTTTGCTCTGTTCTGTTCTATTCCCACGCCTATCTGAGCACCCCACTTGCTTTAGATTATGACTTACTGGTTCTGCTAATTCGTATGAAATACACTCTTTCTAGGAAATGTTATTGTTGGTTGTATAGAGGCCCCAAATGAGATGAGGACTATATTGTACTAGGTGCTATCCATTGAGTTCAGTAAGTCTATGCTGATTGACACTATAAAATCAGAAGATGAGGGTTGGAGGAGACATCAGGAGGTCACCTAGCCCCACCCCCTGCTAACAGCAGGATGAACCCCAACTGATTCAGCCCAGCCAGGGGCTTTGTCAAGCTGCACCTAAAAAACCTTTAAGGATGGAAATTCCACCACCTCCCTAGGTAACCCATTCCAGCGCTTCACCACCTTCCTAGGGAAAATGTTTTTCCTAATATCCAACTTCGACCTCCCCCACTACAACCTGAGATCATTGTTCCTTGTTCCGTCTCCTGCCATCACTGAGAAGAGCCTCGCTCCACCGTCCTTGGAACCCCTCACCAGCTCGTTAAAGGCTGCTGTTGAATCCCTGCTCCTTCTTCTCTTCTGCAGACTAAACAAGCCTAGTTTCCTCAGCTTCTCCTCATACATCATGTGCTCCAGCCCCCCAATGATTTTTGTTGCCCTCCACTGGAGTCTCTCCAATTAGTAAATATCCTTCCTGTAGTGGGGGGCCCAAAACTCAGCACAGTACTCAAAATATGGCCTCACCAGTGCCAAACAGAGGAATAATCACTTCCCTTGATCTGCTGGCAGCCCACCAGCGGTGGGTCCTCAGCTCCTATTGTTTCAATTTAAAAATGTTAAGCCTGGGTCGCTGAACAATGACTCCCTCAGGCTGTGTTTAATACCCCAGACAATCTTTCTCTTCAATGAGAGAATCTGGTAGCTCTTGCTGGTCAAATGTGTAGGACCAATGTCTCTGCAGAAGAGGTGCTGCAGCATTCATCCAATTTCTGTAGTTCTGCATCCAGGTTACTTTTTGTCAGCCCCATTCTTAAAAGTGATTTTTTAAAAAAAATCATCCATTTCCACTTTCCCCACTTCCTTTGCAAATGATGAAACTCAGGCCAATTCAGAGCCGGCTGCAGATCCACTAACTTCAGCGTATTGTCTGCTTACTCCCAATCAGAATTTCTCCCTTAAGCTTTCCTTTGACTTCATTTGCAGTGCAACAAATCAGAAAACAAGTCATGAACCTACTCCATTGTTATAAATGCTAATTAGTAAGTATAATTAATATTGTGGCAGTACCCCGAGGCCTCAATTATTGCTGAGACCTATTGAGCTAATGCTATGCAAACATATAGCAAATACCAATCCCTGATCCAAAGAGCTTCCTATCTACGATTACATTCATTAGCAAGAGGTTGGCACAAAATTCTAAGTCTTGCATAGAAAATATTTTTCCAGGAAAATTTGTGTGTGATACAGAAGCTTTGTATTTACTATGATTTTTCTATAATTTCCCCATAATTTCTGAATCGAAGCACTCGTAATGCTTTATTATAGTCTCAATTTTCCCAATGTCTTTATGTGGGGGTCTGCGCTGGGTATATTTGATTCCTTGCGTTTAAACTCAGCTTGCGAAGCTAGAGTGTAATGAAAGCTGTCAAATGTTTTGAAGCAACAACTCCTTATATATGTTGTTAGCTTCCCAGGTCCCTGCCATTTGAACGAAAGGAGTTCGTTCATTGGTTGTTAGCAATAATTAGCTCTTGTCTTGCCGTGGACCAGCCACTAGAGGGGTGCGCAACCACACAGCGCAGAGTGTGTACAGTTAGAAGAGAAGTTTTCAATCTGTGAGGTGGCCCACCTTATGTCGACTCGACTTAGGAGTCCTGTGTGGACTCTGTAAGTTGACTTAGTAAAGTCGACCTAAATTCCCCAGTGTAGATGTAGCCTAGGAGATTAAGAACAAACATGCAACAACTCATGTCATCATTAGAGTGGGTCACATGATGCATGAAATATAAACACTTTCTTCTAAGAACATGCAGGCAATAGCGGGGAAGGCTGGCGACACAGTTGTTTTCATGCTGTGCTTTTATCTCAGTAGTCATAGATCCCAAGGCCAGAAGGGACCACTGTGATCATCCACAGTCCTGGGGCACCTTAAAGACTAACAAATTTCTTCAGGCATAAGCTTTCGTGGGCTGCAACCCACTTCGTCACTGCCACTCTGGAACCTGTGATCATCTAGTCCAACCTCCTATGTAACGTAGGCCACAGAACTTCCCCAAAATAATTCCTTGAGCATCTGTTTTAGAGAAACATCAGTCCTGATATAAAAACTTTTCACTGATGGAGAGTCCACCACGATTCTTGGTACATTATTCCAACCGTTAATTCCTCTTGCTGTTAAAAAAAAAAAAAAAAAAAAAAAAAGTACCACCTTTCAGTTAGCCAGCTTTTAGTCCATTTAATGTGTTCTGTGTTAATTTTGTGGCAAAGATCCCTCTATTTTGAAACCCCATGAAGACAATAGGAAATGGAGAAACAGGAAAGGAGGAAAGAATGCAGCCTGAATCAACAGTCCAGATCCAGCCTGTTCACTGGAAAACATTTATCCTACTGTGATATGATCTCTGGATCCCATACAAGTCTCATTAGCCACCTGCAGCTCCACCAGAGATAACTGGCTATCATTTAATGGAAGACAATAATCCTTGGAACTCTGAGGGATCACCGACTATGTTAATTTTATATCTCTCTAGCTTTTCAATTAGAATATCATACAATACCAAGTCACATGCCTTACAGACATCTACATATATGACTTTAACACAACTTCTACCAACCAAACTTGTAATCTCATTTTAAAAAAGCCAAAACGAACCAAGTTAGTTTGACAGGATCTATTTTCCACAAACCCATGTAAATTGGCATCAACTATATTACCTCCTTTAATTCTTTATTAATCAAGTTCAGTATTGGCTGCTCCATTTCCTTGCCTGGGATCAGTGTCAGATTGAGAGGCCTAATAGTTAGCTGGGACATCCAATTTACCCTTTTAAAATATTGGCACAGCATTTCCATGACATGCGGGTAGAGCCACAAATACCACTAAATATGGATTTCTCTACAAATGCACACACATACCAGTAAACTTGGGGAGGACAGCTCTTCTGTTCACTAGAATGAACAATGCTTTCTGATTTCTAATGCCTGTAAAATACTCCGACCTTAAAAAGTCTCCTTCTGATGACTTTCCCAGTAAAACGATGTCATTATGGCCGTGTCCGCTTGATGAGGAAACGTCAAGTAGCCCGCCCGGGAAAAAGGAACTCGTGTGACATATTGGGTCATCAACACACACAGGCCTGGGAATTGTCTTCCATTGGTCTTGGGTAATGTACCATATCTGAGTACACTTTAAAGAAAAGAAGCACATAATTTATTTGCAAGTGCTAATCCCATGTAACACAGAAAATCTTTGTGTGCCGAGTTAGCTGAAAATGCTGGCTGTGAGAAACTGAGTTCACGGTGGGGAACGGTTAGCTGCCAGACCTCCCTCATGGAAATTGGAACTCTAGCGATGGCAAATATTTGTCTGGAGATGTATGTGGATCATCAGGCATTTACCATTTTCTTAACTTCTGTAAGTAGAGAAGTATCTGCCACCCTCACCTGCTCATGGGAACTGAGTGAACTGGTTTTAGGGGAAACCAACCTGAGTGCACTCATGGGCCTTCAATCCATCCCTGGCTTCCCAGCGTTTATACTGGATCTCAAAAGTCCCCTATCTTAAATTAAAAATCATCCACAGGCTTCTTCCCAAGCAGCAACATCATAGTCACAGACCTAGCCAGGTGTTCCCTTTCAGCCATCCACCAGATTGCTGCAAGTGGAATCCAAGCATCCGGGCCTCTAGATCTCTCAATGTGTTAAGCATCCTGGAGTCCAGTGCCCAATCTTGGGGTTCCTCAGCATACGCTCAGGTTTCTGACCCTCGATACAGCAACCCTCTGCCTACTCCATCTAGGTGCAGTGATGACCTGTCAGACTCCTTCCTATTTAAACACACCCTCTCCCAGAATCCCGTGCAAAAGACCATGCCCTTTAGATTCCTGTTTTTATTCTCTGGAGGCTTGTGATGTTTATAACACACACACGGCCACACACTTTGCACAGAAGTCTCATACAACTGCTCTTTGCCTTAATTGCATAAAGCAGCAGTTCCCAACCACTGTGTCAGGACACAAACGTGTGGTGTGAAGAGCCGGGAGGTGTCACAGAAAATTGGCAGCTCAGCTTGGAGCCAGTTTGGGGCTCCTGCTGCCTGCTGGGCTCTCTGCTCCCCTCAACAGCCCGCTCCTGATGCGCAACGCAGGCAGCAGCCAAGGCCAGATGACTAAAGGGACTTAGGCGCTGCAACCCAGAGATCCTGGGCTGGTAGGGCGGGGCATTGCTTGCCCCACAGAAATAAACCCAGGCCCATTGAGCCAGACCACCAGGTCACCAGCCTGTCCTGGCTTGATTCTGCCCCCATCCAGGTCCCGGAGTGCTGCATCCTCCAGAGCGCCGCAGCCTCTCAAGCACTCCCAGTCCAAGTATCACGGCCACTGGCAGATTGTAGTGTGTCACTCAGGGGTACATCATCCGCTAAGTGTGTCGTGATGAAAAAAAGGTTGAGAACCACTGGCGTAAGGCACAAGAAAGAACAGATCATTCAGATAATAAACCTCCTAATCGATATTCCCCTCACTAACTCACCCTTCCGGTGGGAGTCCTTGGGAGGCCACGTGGGCTCAGGAAAGCAAGCAAGAGGCCCTGCCCTGCTACCTTCTGGGTTGCTTCTTTCCCCACTTCTGTGGCCACTGCCTTCTTTTCTGAATGGGAGCCAAAATGGTCAGACACCCAGCTAAGTCAGCTTCTCCCTGGTTTAGTTAGTTTTTAGCTGCTTCTGTCAGGTAACGCCCTTCCCCACGTGACCAGTAGTTTCGGCCAGGTGAGTTCACTGCCGAAAGGACCACTTCTGTGACAAACTGGTCCTCTTGGGTGGGAGCGCTCTCTCATTTGGGTAGCCAATTTTCAAAGTTTAATGACTTTCTATTGTTCCATTGCCCCCAGCCTTTGGAATTTCAGCCCAACAGGAAGGTAAAGAGAGAAGGCAATTTGAGGCTATGCCTATTCTGACAGCGGCAGATTCGCCCCCGTGAGTACGCTCTTCCGTGTTCGATTGAGCGGTTTGTTAAGACGTGCTCAATTGAACACGGAACCGAAGCTCTGACTCCAGCCCCGTAACTAGAGTAGAGCTACACCAACTGGACGCCATTTCTGGTCGACTTAGCGCAGTGTGTAAGGGTAGTTAGGAAGTCGTTGGGAGATACGCGAGGTATTTTACGTACCTTGCGTATCTCCTGTTGACCGCTGCTGAAGAGTGTGGCAAGTATAGATTAGGGCTCAGCCCAACAGAGGATGCAAAAGTCTGCACGTTCAAAATGGAGTGTGCAGTCTCCAAAAGATAGAGAGTTCATAAACTTGCACAGACTCCATAGACCATACAGATTTTATATGACTTCTATGGTTCACAAATTGTTACATCCCCTCAAACCAGAAAGCTTTCGATGGTTTCGCTTTAGAAAATGCTTGGTGGACTGCTCTGCCACATAGAGCCTCACCCCTGGAAGGACGTGGAGAACTGCTGGTTAGAGTCAGCCTGAAAGGATGTTGTGTCTGTAGAACAGACCCTGTTGACTTCCAGTAAAATAGCTGCCAGGAGCTTGGTGTTGGTCCAAGAAGTGACAGCTTCCACAAATACATAAATTAATGTTGGCGGTGCAGCATCTCTGGACATGTGCTTTCTGGCATCCAAAATGGCCTCCATTAAGTCACACCGGGTTTTGGCTCCCCGCTCCATCTTGAAGGTGCTCTTTAGTTTTACTGCGTGGAAATGCCTCTAGCCCCAATTGTGACATATTCATTTAGAATAGCATGTGCACTATGCATGCAGCTTACAAATCTTTAAATGACTTGATTTCTCATAACCAGCTACAGAAAAGAAGGTAGACTTTGGGGACTGTGTTTTGGAAGGTTTTTTGGTTTCTCCAAAGTTTTCTTTCTCAGGTTGTTCCCATTCTGTCTAGGTAATCTGTCTCAGTGATGCCAAGAAGTAAAAAAAAAAAAAAAAGTTATGCAACCATACAGGTTAGTCTGGAGTTTGTTTGAACTTCCTTATGCTGGCTGTTTTCCCTGTGTTCATTATCCCCTCTAATGCTCGTATTCAATGTCAACTCACATGACTCGTATTCTTGGAGTTAACTTTGACTCTGAGCTTCATTTTTAACTCTCAAGCCACCAAGGTTACTTATTGCCTGTATTGAGACTTCCTGTATGTTTAATGAGACTTCCTGTATGTCTGCTTTTTCTGCTAGTTGCAATGTGTGTGTGTGTGTGTGTGTGTGTGTGTGTGTGTGTGTGTGTGTGTGCGGTTTTTGCCTGTCTCCCAACTAAACTGTACTGGAATAGTGGAGCTGAGCTGCTGCAGTGGATGGAGGCAGGAATTTGCTGCTGGCCAGGGTGACTTCAGAGGGTCTAGTCAATATGGATTACTACCTCCTCGGAGCAATGGGCTTGTGGTTGGCTGTGTTTCTTTGAGGTGTAATTCCTTCCTCACTGATGTGCTGTCCCAGGAACAGTGCATCAATGTGCTGCAGTTCCACAAGGCAAATGAACAAGGAGTCCTGTGGAACTTTTAAAGATGAAAAAATTTATTTATCGCCTGAGCTTTCGTGGGAGAAACACAAATGAATAAAAAAAATCACAGCTTCAAAGAGAAACTGCAGAATTGGAGCTTATATATAAATTTGACTCCGTTGCCTCTGTTAAACAGGGACTATGGATTTTCTCTCATTACAACAGGTGATTTGACCTCACCTTCCTCTATGTGCTGTTCCCCAGTGTTTGAATCCCAACCCCTATTCTGATTTGCTGTTACAGCCTGACCTGATCCTGTGTCATACACTCCCCTGCATTTAATTTCCTCCAATTTTGTAAATTTCCCATCTTCAAAGCATCTGACGAAGTGGGATTTTTTCCCACGAAAGCTCATGCTATACATAAATCTGTTAGTCTTTAAATGTGCCACAGGACCCCCCTTTTTTTTGGCTGACCTAGACTAATACGGCTCCCCCTCTGGAACTTGTCAACAAGGCAAATGGTAATTGTACAGCCTAACCTATGGTTTCTAGCCCAGGAACTATGCCACACCCATTGCCCTCCTCTTGACCCTTTCACACTTTCTTTTGTTCAGTTCATGCGGCCTGGGCAGTTCCAGAGGGGTTTGTGCCTTGAAGCAAGGGAGAGGCCCTTAAAAAATACCTTCACTTGATGCTAGAGGATTCTTTACTCTCCAGATCCCTTCCGTTCCTTGTTACTTCTGAATGGCTGAAAGGCACCTGTTGTTGGGGGAAAAGGAAA
This sequence comes from Pelusios castaneus, assembly GCA_007922175.1. Lineage (NCBI taxonomy): Eukaryota > Metazoa > Chordata > Testudines > Pelomedusidae > Pelusios > Pelusios castaneus. The sequence continues at coordinate 18,648,054 of ML685781.1, forward strand.
CCTCTGAGGTAGAAACATCACGTTCCATTATCTGCTGTTCAGCAAATAGCTTGTTGTCTTTCAGAACAAAGAATTCCATGCAACAGTTACTGCTTTGCCAGGAATAAAGGTTGAAACATCCAAAAGAAAAAAGGCCTTGCTTTGATGTAAACACTGATTTGACCTCATGCTGGGAAATGCATCTACATCCCCAGGTCTAGTAAACCCATTTGGTTTCTGTGTTAGCTCCATAGATGTCAGAGTCCTACAGTAATTTTCATTAAATGCTTTCAGCAAAAAACTTTCTAAAAGCTTCCTTCTGTGTCTGGCATATGTTGTTTGCATTAGGCAGACTTATTCAATGCCCCAGGTATTAGTAGTTTTGGTTGGTAGAGAAGATGGCTGCTTCAGGCAAAACAGAGACTTTTAGCTTACTCACACGCTCTTTGCACCAGTGCACAGCATTTCCCCGCATAACATTACGTGTGCAACATGCGTTACCACTAAGTGCTGGAATCCTGAATTTCTGTGCCAAGAGGAAAATTGTGGATGATATCAAGTATCAAGGGATTCTGGTTCAAAAGCAGGCAGTCTGATAGTTATGATGAAAAAATCACTTAAAATCCAAAAAGTAGTTATTTGGTTTTCTTTATGTGGAGTAGTTTTTGTAGTACAGTGGGACCCCTGACCCTGATTGGGTCTGAAAATACCAATATTTAATGATTAGAGCTGCTCAAATTATTTATCACAAAGAATAATGAGCCCTTTTTCTGATTTGCAAATTATTTGTGAACCACAAATTACTTCTCTGAATTCATTTGCTCTTCGGAAGAAATTGCTAGGTAGTTTGGATGAATAATTTCCTATGGAGAATTAATGCACAGCAAGTGTCAGTGTGAATGCACAATGCTCTAGCTTGCCACCGTCATTGGCTGTGTGAATGCTGTTACCATGTACTAAAAGATCCATAGTGCACTTGGACCCTGGTGCAACTACAGCACGTCAAAGCGTACGACAGTGGACCAGTCTTCCGCAGCCCTGGAATTCCTCTGGGGTATGTCAATGTTTGAGATGTGTGGCTAGATTCTCTGGTTTGACAAAGCTGTGCTTGGGGTAGCCTGGGGATCAGACAACAGTGGCTTCCTATGAACTTTGTAGGCTCGTGGAAGCTGGGGTCAGATGGGATGAAATCAATCCATAGTGCAGGCTGATCTGATTTATGCCTGGCTGCCCACATCACCAGGATGGCCAGAGGCAGCAAGGTCACACCCTTTCCCCCTATTGTACCCAAGACCAGGAAGAGGGCAGATATAGATGCTAAACTGGTTGTATGTCATCTGGAGGAGTTTCCCTTTCAGAAGGAGGAATCCCCTAAGATTAAGCTGGGATTCCAGCTGGCTTGTGCCGGGGTTATAACACAGGGTCCGGTCCTAACCACGGAGGCCAGATGCTTGCTGTTCTAATGTCCACAGGTAATTAACCTGTCATTTCCACCATCCTATGGAATCTGGATTTCTCGCAGCCTCTGACTTCTGAGATTCTCTGCAGTTCTCCATTTTGAATCAATGACAGATTAATTCACCTTTGTCAAATCTAGAAAGCTGCGTTCTCAGCTGTGGGTGACCTTTATTAAACAAACGCACCAGTTCAAGTATATAATTCAAAAGTTCTGTTCAAACACGATATTTTGATCTGATCACAGCTTTCCTGTGAAATTAAGGATTTAATGCTCCCATTCCAGTTAAATGGACTTTCCAATGTTCAGTCTGAAAAGGCTTCACGGTGGATTAGAATGCCATTGTGAAATGTGTCACTGAAAACCTGTAATTTTTCTGTCTTTCCAGCATACTTCAATGATCCATTTTAATGCCAGATTTCAGGAGACAAACACATTAGTTCAGCTGGGCTCCAGGGCTTTGCTCCGGGTACATTTTTTCATTCTTCGGGACCCAAGATAAAAAATTTAAGGTGGAAATGGACTGTTGGGATCTTCAGAAGAGAAATATGTTGGTTAGCATGTGTAAGATGACTTTAAATAATGGGGACATGAAACAGTGCTTTCCTGCTAACACTTTTCATTGCATATTACACAAAGGATTGAACAAGGCATGAAAATTTAACTGAGAGTAGGCGTTTCTCTTTTCTGGGGGTAACAGTCATCAGACCTTCCACTGGCTATAAAAACATCTATTAGTGCAGTAACTAGCCATCCTCAGAGTCAGTCACCAAGAATATCGATGAGTTCTGCTTTTATTACTAGATTTAATATAAGATAAGAAGAGTTCAAAATAGAGTTTACTTCCTTTTCCCTCTCACACTTGCTGCATCTAACTACAGAACAGGGTTTTTAGCACAAGGGCTTCATTTTTCTGTGCTTACTTGGCCAGTTTTTTCATTGTATGTAATGCTGCCTAATAGAGGTAATTTAACTTTCAGTGGTTGGCTGTTAGGAAAAGCTTTTCACTAGGAAGGTGGTGAAGTAGATGAACGTGTTACCTAGCGAGGTGGTCGTGGAATCTCCATCCTTAGAGGTTTTTAAGGCCTGGCTTGACAAAGTCCCTTACTGAATGGGGCAGGCATCCTCGTGGAGGATGATGCGGAAAAGGCTGAAGTACTCAATGCTTTTTTTACTTCAGTCTTCACAGGGCGGGCCAGCTCCCAGGCTACTACACGGGGTAACGCGGACTGGAGAGAATAGTGGCCCTCGGTGATGGAAAGTCAGGTTAGGGAACACTTAATGAAATTGGATGTGCACAAGTCCATGGGGCCGGATGAACTGCATCCGAGGGTGCTGAGGGAGTT
>ML685781.1:18650844-18665543 GCA_007922175.1 Pelusios castaneus
GATTTGTGGATGCGGGAAGAGCCGTTGACGTGATATACCTTGACTTTAGCAAGGCTTTTGATACGGTTTCCCACAGCATTCTCGTTGGCAAGTTAAGGAAGTATGGGTTGGACGAGTGGACCGTAAGGTGGATCGAAAACTGGTTAGATCAATGGGCTCAGCGGGTAGGAATCAATGGCTCGATGTCTGGTTGGCAACCGGTAACGAGTGGAGTGCCCCAGGGGTCGGTCCTGGGGCCGGTTCTATTCAACATCTTCATTAATGATCTTGATGATGGAATAGACTGCGTGCTTAGTAAGTTTGCGGATGACACCAAGTTGGGGGGAATGGTAGATACTCTGGAGGGCAGGGACAGGATCCAGAGAGACTTGGACAAATTGGAACACTGGGCCGAAAGAAACCTCATGAGGTTCAACAAAGACAAGTGCAAAGTCCTGCACTTAGGACGGAAAAAATCCCATGCACTGCTACAGGCTGGGGACCGATCAGCTAAGTAGCAGCGCTGTAGAAAAGGACCTGGGAGTTATGGTGGACGGGAAGATGAATATGAGCCAACAGTGTGCCCTTGTTGCCAAAAAGGCCAATGGCATATTAGGCTGCATCAGTAGGAGTATTGCCAGCAGATCAAGGGATGTGATAATTCCCCTCTATACGACACTGGTCAGGCCGCATCTGGAGTACTGTGTCCAGTTTTGGGCTCCCCTCTACAGAAAGGATGTGGACAAATTAGAAAGAGTCCAGCGGAGGGCAACAAAAATGATTAGGGGGCTGGGGCACATGACTTATGAGGAGAGACTGAAGGAACTAGGTTTATTTAGTCTACAGAAGAGAAGACTGAGGGGAGATTTGATAGCAACTTTCAACTACTTCAAGGGTTGCTCCAAAGAGGAGGGAGCTAGGCTGTTCTCGAGGGTAACAGAGGACAGAACAAGGAGCAATGGTTTCAAATTACAGCTGGGGAGGTCAAGGTTGGATATTAGGAAAAACTTTCTCACTAGGAGGGTGGTGAAGCATTGGAATGGGCTATCTAGGGAGGTGGTAGAATCTTCATCTTTGGAGATTTTTAAGGCTCGGTTAGACTGGCTGGGATAATTTAGGGGGAGTGGTCCTGCTTTTTAGCAGGGGGTTGGACTAGATGACCTTGTGAGGTCCCTTCCAACCCTATTATTCTATGATTCTATGATTCTATGGCTGGGATGATTTAGTTGGGGTTGGTCCTGCTTTGAGCAGGGAGTTGGACTACATGTAGCCCTGAGGTCCCTCCCAACCATCATCTTCTACGTTTCTATAGCTATGTCTACACTGAAAAATTTAGGTCATCTTTACCAAGTCGACTTTATTAAGTCAACTTTAAGGCAACATTATTAAGTCGACTTAGAGAGTCCACACAGGACTTAAATCTGGCCTTACTAAGTCGACTTAGAGAGTCTATACTAGACTCTCTAAGTCAACTAGTTAGGTTGAGGGGGAGGTGAGGCTCCTTTGGAGTCTTGGCTCCCCAGGCTAGGAGGGCTTCTTCTTGGGAGAGCCAGCCCCGCAGGGGGCTGGTTCTCCCGGAGGCATGAAGCCCTGGAGCTGTCCGGGGGAGAAGGGAGTGCAGAGCTCCCTTCTGGCCCGGACTGCTCGACTCCCTTCTGGCCGGGACCGCTCAGGTCCCAGGCAGAAGGGAGCCCCGCGCTCCCTTCTAGCCGGGACCGAGTGGTCCCGGGGAGCTCCCTTCTAGCAGTCTCGGGGAGAAGGGAGCTCTGTGCTCCCTTCTGGCCGGGACCGAGTGGTTCCCATGGTCCTGGCCAGCAGGGACCGTGGGGCTTCCTTTTCTCTGGGACCCCCGCCGGTCCCAGCAAAAAGGGAGCCATGGCTTCCTTCTTGCCAGGACCCGCAGGTCCCGGCCAGAAGCAAGCGAGTGACTCCCCTCTGTCCGGGACTCCCTCAGGTCCCGGCAAGAAAGAAGCTGCAGCTCCCTTTTTGCAGGGACCCCAGCGGTCCCAGCAAGAACAGAGCCCTGCGGCTCCTTTCTGGCTGGGACCACGCTCCAGCTGTTGCGGAGACCCCGGGGGCTCCCTGGCAGCTGGAGCGCCACTGTGTGGGCAATTGCCCGCGCTCCTGCAGCTGGGGAGCCCCCGGAGGTTTCCCAGCAGCTGGAGTCAGGCAATTGCCGGCACGGCGCTCCAGCTGCAGGGGAGCCCCCGGGTCTCCCCGGCAGCTGGAGCGCGGTCTCAGCCAGAAAGGAGCTGCAGGGCTCCGTTCTGGCTGGGACCACTGGGGTCCCGGAAGAAAGGAGCCCCGCGCTCCTTTCTAGCTGGGACCGCTCATGTCCTGGGCAGAAAGGAGCTCCACGGTCCCTTCTCCCCAGGACGTGAACGGTCCCAGGGAGAAGGGAGCTGGGACGAGCCACTAGCGGCTTCCTGGGGAGAAGGGAGCAGGTGCTCCCTTTTCCCTCTGCCCTAAGTCGACTTAGGGAGTCCACACTGCTTAAGTTGACTTAAGAAGTTGACTTAAGCATTAAAGTCGACTTAAAAGCAGGTCTAATTAAGTCGACTTTAAATTTCCTTAAGTCGACTTAAGCAGCAGCTTAAGTCAACTTAAGGAAACTCCAGTGTGGATGCAGAGAAAATTAAGTTGACTTAAGCCTGCTTAAGTCCACCCAATTTACTAGTGTAGATGCACCCTGTGATACTAAATACACTAGATTGAGTCCCAGTGCAATGTCCTCTCCATGGTGTATCCTAATCCTGACATCATCTTTTCAGTGTTACTCCTTGAACAATTTTTCCTGAGATATGAATAAATGTCTGTTAAGGTCTAGAAAGAGATCAGCAAAGACTTTTTATCTGTGACCTAAACTAGACTTATGGCTCATTTTCCTGCATTGGCTCATTGTGCTACCTGGCACCCCTACTAACTAACAACAAATATATTGAGTCAACGTCACTGCTTGACTTTTGAATAGTTTTGTGATCTGTAGGCTGCTGGCCTCTCTCCACAGTCCGGGAAGGATTAATGTCACTTCCAAAGGTTGATCAGGCTCTTTCTTGAGGCAATAGGTTAAGAACATAGGAATGGCCATACTGGATCAGACCAATGGTCCATCTAGCCCAATTCCAACAGTGGCCAATACCAGGTGCTTCAGAGGGAATGAACAGAATAGGTAATCATCAAGTGATCCATCCCATCAGCCATTCCCAGCCTCTGGCAAACAGCATTCCCTGAATATCCTGGTTAATAGCCATTGATGGACCTATCTGCTATGCTTTTTTGAACCCCGTTATTCGTCAGACACAAAAAGCAATGTAACACAAAGCTGTTTCCTTGGCCAAACCTGGCTGTACAGACCCAGAGGCCCTTCCCCTAACATCCCTCCCCACTGAATCATTCCAAAGAAAGTCGAGGCCTTGGTGACTTTGCCAATCAACTGCTTTATTCTGCTCTAATGCTTACTTTGGCTTTTGAACATGGTAGTGTTTCCATAATCTTTACTGGGCTTTGGATCAGGTCTTCTGAGAGGTAATGGAAAATAAATGGAACAGAAAGGTCCTCCTGCTTGTCCTCCTAATAACTCTCACAAGTGGCAGTCTCCCACCTTCATCTGGAAAGATGAGAAGCCAGCTTGCTTAATTTCCTTTCTACGCTCCTACATGGAAGAAACTACAAAATGGGCTTTGGAGACAGCACTTGATACTAGGGCATTTCTTTATTCATAGCCAAGCCTGTTGCTTCCATGTGACTTTGCCATGCAAATAGGTTAGTGAAAAATCTATACTTCAGAATGATGCAGAGAAACTGTGCAATGAATAACTCCTTAATAGCAAGGAAATAAAGTGCGTCTCTGGGCTCTTGCCTTATTGTACACGGGTGCTTAAAGTAAGCCATAAATTTCTTGCTTTTTACTTTTGAGTACTTAACTATTCAAGTAGCAACACTGAAAGATATTTTAAAATGGAACAAAATGAAAGTCTGAGTCATTTTTATAGTCAAAGCAAGACTAAATATGGCAGAAGGCTGAATTTTTAAAGAGTGGCAAAAATATTAACATGCAGTCTCCGCTGGCATCAAATGCATCATGGAAAACGCTGTTGTCTGTTGCCAAACCAATGCTGCTGTAGCCCCACTTGAGGTTACACTTCCTCTGTGGTGAGGTGGGGAAGAAGGATCAGTGGCGGTTTCCTCTGACTGAAGCTACCTAGCTTTTTTTCGTCCACTTGTGTCTCTTTCTGAGGTGGTTTTCTTTTTCTTTATTCTTAAGTAACCCTGTGAGATGATGGAAGGAAGGGAACTTCAAGCCAGATTCAGGTTGTCCTATAACAGCTGAGCCAATTTATGACTCATGCTTCTTCCCTCGGAATACAGCTGCCAGATAAATGATCACATTTTCCAATGGAATTGGGAAGGGCCACTTCAGATGGATGAGTCCTAGATCAAATCTCACTTTCCTCAGTCTACAGTGGTGGAATTTCCAAATGAGCTCAGAACTAGCCTAAATTTGCTCCCACTGCAGTCAGTGGTAGTGATTAGTGTGAACCCTGAGCACTTTTGAAAATAGCATGACAGCTTCTAAAAAAGACCCAAGGAAAATAACCGGCATTGCAAAAACCCCGGCTTTCGGTCCAGTTAAGAGAAGATTAATGGCTGGGCTCCTGTCCAACATTGTCGTCTTGTCCTATTTGTGATAATTCTTCCTACTTACTAGACTAAGCATTTCTGTATAATAAATTAAACCTGTAGACCCAATTATTTACTGTACCTGGTACCCAATTAACTATGTTTATTTGTGTTGCCTCAACCCAAATTGCAAATAAGGTAATGCTGGTATTTCAAGGGTCACTACAGATTTAACATAAATAACCCTCCTTTCTCATCTTCTCATTCTTTTTGGTCACCCACAAATGGTCTATCACTCAGACTAACATCCAAACTCAATTTAAAAGCCAAGTTCACCCAGGGCCCATAGACCTATGGGCCTAGACCCTGCATATTTAAAATGACAGCTTACAATTTTAACTCTGGTTTGAAAAGAGAGATGACAGATCAGAACCCAAGAACCAGGGGCATTTGCACTCTCCATTTACTGTGTCCTTCCATGAAGTCATGCTGGAGTGAAATAGTAGGTATCTCAAAATAGGTAAAAGCAAAAAAATGACTGTACCTTTCTCTCTAATTACCGTTAAATCGGTGCATTTAACAGAATGCATTAACATTTTCCCACCCACACAAATTGACACTATTGACCCTGCCACTCAGATAAGCATTTTCTGAGACAAGAATGCAATTCGTGTGCGTTTTGATCACTGGATATCTGAAACTTAGCCTTCTGTCTTAAGTCAGTTCATGGAAACAGATCTGTAACAACTCGCCCACCTTTCCCTTTGCCAAATATTTGAAGACGAATGCCATATTCCTTACCGTAACAACCTAGATGTTAAGTAAACTTCTCATTGCAAATGAATAGGAATCTTCATTTTCAGGGGATTTATTACTAATGTTCTCTTATCATTGGGAGGTAGCTGACCCGGATTGGTTTTGGTGAGGTCTTCCTCATGGGCAGAAAGCTCCTGTGTGAGATCCATTGGGAGGCTGTTCTTCCCGAGCCTTCTCTTATGGACCTGATCCAAAGCCCATTGAAGTTAGTGGATAAGCCCCCATTGACGTATTGGAGTTTGGATGAATTCAGAAATGAATTTCTTTGCATCCTGATCTTGTCTCTCAACACACACTTTAGCACTCCATCCTTAAGTAGTTTTTGTTGCCCTCTTTTTGACTCCCTGTAACTTTTAAGAAAAATCCTACCTGGACTGTGTGGACTAGAGTTACAGTATTCATGGTGCAGCAGTCGCATATTCACAAGCCACTATGGACCAGATCCTAACTTGGTATAGGTCTCATAGACTCATAGACTTTAAGGTCAGAAGGGACCAGTACAATCATCCAGTCTGACCTCCTGCAAAATGCAGGCCTCAAGACCTCACCCACCCACTCCAGCAATAGGCCACCAACCTATGACTGAGTTATTTACCTCTTTAAATCATGATTTAAGGACTTTAAGATACAGAGAATTCACCGGTAGGTGAGCCATACCCTGGGCTACAGAGGAAGGCGAAAAACACCCAGATCCCAGGCCAATCAGCCCTGGGGGAAAATTCCTTCCCGACCCCAAATATGGCGATCAGTTAAACCCTGAGCATGTGGGCAAGTCTCAACAGCCAGTTGACTTAAAAATGAATTGACACCAGCTAAGAACCTGGTTGAACAGATCTCTCCAGTCATTTTCTGAGCTAAATTCTGCTTGGCTGTACTGATGTAAATAAAGAGTAGTGCCCCTGAAGTTAGACTGGAGGCTGAATGCATAGCTGCTCCGTGTCCAACAACTGGAAGGTCAGTTCTCTACAAACACAGTTTAGAAAGTGGGACTGTCAGCTGACTGAGTTCAGGATGGGGCCTATAATTATATTTTTATTCGACAATATTGCTTATATTTTAATGTGGCTTTCTTTTCTTTTCTTTTCTTTTCTTTTCTTTTCTTTTCTTTTCTGTGTATAGGTGTGTCATTGCTGGTCATTACTGTACTGACAGATTGGTGGGCATAGAATCATAGAATAATAGGGTTGGAAGGGACCTCACGAGGTCATCCTAGTCCAACCCCCTGCTAAAAAGCAGGACCACTCCCACTAAATCACCCCTGCCAGGGTTTTGTCTAACTGGGCCTTAAAAATCTCCAAAGATGGAGATTCTACCACCTCCCTAGGTAGCCCATTCCAATGCTTCACTCTCCTAGTGAGAAAGTTTTTCCTAATATCCAACCTTGACCTCCCCAGCTGTAATTTGAAACCATTGCTCCTTGTTCTGTCCTCTGTTATCATCGAGAACAGCCTAGCTCCCTCCTCTTTGGAGCACCCCTTCAAGTAGTTGAAGGTTGCTATCAAATCTCCCCTCAGTCTTCTCTTCTGTAGACTAAATAACCTAGTTCCTTCAGTCTCTCCTCATAAGTCATGTTCCCCAGCCCCCTAATCATTTTTGTTGCCTTCCGCTGGACTCTTTCTAATTTGTCTTGCTACTTCCTAACAGAAAACTGTCCTTTATCCTGAGAACATACAAGGGTGGCAGCATTATCCGTACAAGTGTGTCTACATCATTCCACCATGACTTCTCTGTTCTTGACTTGCAGGGGGACATTACTTGGGAGGACAAAGGTAATTAACTAGATTTCTTTCACACAGTGAAACAATTGGAACATAAAGTTCCTATAGTGAGTAGTTTGTGAAATTGTGCAGAAAATCATGAATTCCTGCATTGCAATGGACTGGATCCCCCAGTAATACCACTCTTCTGAACTGGTGCTGCTAGGCAAAATGTGGTGACTCTATCAGTAAGTTAGATGATGGTATTTTAAAGTAGTTCTATATAGGTATTTATAGTCACAGCAAGATCGAGTAGTAGAAGTTGGAGTTCAATAAATTCAAACTGGAAATAAGATGCAAATGTAAAACATGGGATCGTAATTAATCGTTGGAACAACTTACCGTGGGAATTAGAAAATTGATCAGCATTTGGAATCTTTAAATGAAGACTGGAGATAAGCCATCTACCTCAGAGATGCTTCAGTTGAACCACACGTCACTGGGCTCAATAATATTCCCTTACCTAGGGAAGAGTTGCTCCTGCTGGAGTCAGAGTTGCCAAGCAAAATGTTTGGTCTGTGTTATGCAGGAAGGTAAACTATATCCTAGAAGAATGAGGTTGGACGGGACCTCAGGAGGTCATCTAGTCCAAACCCCTGTTCAAAGTGGGACCAACCCTAACTAAACCATCCCAGCCAGGACTCTGTCAACCCTCACCTTAAAAATCCCTAAGGATGGAGATTCCACCACCTCCCTAGGTCACCCATTCCAGTGCTTCAACACCCTCCTAATGAAAAGTTGTTTGTAACCCTAACTCCCACTGCAAATCGAGGCCATTGCTCCTAGTTCTGTCCTCTGCCACCACTGAGAACAGCCTAGCACCCTCCTCCTTGGAACCCCACCCTCCCTTTCAGGTACCTGGAGGCTGCTATCAAATCCCTCCTTACTTTTCTCTTCTGCAGATTAAACAAGCCTAGATCCCTCAGCCTCTCCTTATAAGTCGTGTGCTCCAGCCCCTAATTATTTTTGTTCCCTTCCTCTGGACTATTTTCAATTTGTCCACATCTTTCCTGTAGTGGAGGGCCCAAAACTATACACAGTACTCCAAATGTGGCCTCACCAGTGCTGAATAGAGGGGAATAGTCACTTCTCTTGATCTGCTTGCAATGCACCTACTAATTAGCACAAGATGCCATTAGCCTTCTTGGCAATAAGTGCACATTGTTGAGTCATATCCAGTTTCTTCTTTACAGTAACCCCCAGGTCCTTTTCTGCCAAACTGCTGCCGAGCCACGCGCTTCCCAGTTTGTAACAGGGATTCTTCTTTCCTAAATTCAGGACTCTTCACTTGTCATTGTTGAACCTCATAAGATTTCTTTTGGCCCAAAGCACTAATTTGTCTAGGTCACTCTGTAGCCTATCCTTGCCTTCCATTCTATCTACTACTCCCCTATATCTTTGTATCATCTTCAAACTTACTAAGGGTGCAATTCACACCATCCTCCAAATCATTAATGAAGATGTTGAGCAAACCTGGCCCCAGGAGCAACCTCTGGGGCACTCTGCTGCTTACTGGTTGCCAACTAGACATTGAGCCATTAATCATTACCTGCTGAGCCCAATGATCTAGCCAGCTTTCTAACCACCTTGTAATCCATTCATCCAACCCATACATCTTTAATTTGCTGATAATACTGCGGGAGACTATATCAAAATCTTTGCTACAATGATGACGATTACAATACACATCCTTCAACCTTTTAATCTATCAATATATATACAGGGTGTATTGCATGATAGACTTGGCTGAATTCTTCTTGTGATTCCATAAAACTCTTTTGCTGGGAATTCAAAGATCCCAAAATGACAGAGCTTAGTCAAAGAGAAGATGATTTTGAAAACCACACAAAGACGCAACAGGTGCAGGCTTTGAAAAAGTGGGTCCCAACAATCACCCAAATGCTGCTAGTGAACCTAAACTATTCCCATATCAGCCAAACCTGATTTTTCCCCTTTACAGAACATTTAATTCAATATATTTTTAAGCCCTTGGTTGCATATTTTTGTTTTATTTAATTGCCTCAAATAAATATGCCTTTTGGTGATGTTGGTGATAAGCTATTTTGCTCTATTTAAAAAAAACAAACCCTCAAGCAGAAGGTTTCAGGAAGCTGTTGGTGGGAAATATTCTTCTTTTCAAACTATGTTTTCTAGTTATGGGGGGAGCGTCAGATATAGATATATTGACAGCATCTGGTATCAAAATCCACAGCTGAAACTATTGCCATGCATTAGGTGCTGTGTAAACAGCTTTCTAAGATTTACAAAAAGGCAAACATTAATCTGTTTGCATGAAGTAAAAGCTTAGAGTAAATATCAAATTAATACATTTACCAGTTTATCATGGCAATTAATAAAGGGAGACATTGCAATACTGGTCCTGCTTCTGAATCTAGCCCTGGTCTGCACTGACAGTGAAGTTCGACATAATGCTGCTTACCTCCACCTTCTGCAGCCCGTCTCTCCACTGTCAAAGCATTAAATCCGAATTAAATGGTGCTGTAATTTGATCTGATATCACCACCCCTGCAAGTAGTGTAGCACTGAGGTCGAAATCTACAATTCAAATTTACATCTGTGTAGCCAAAGAGTAGCTCTAATCTTGATTTTCCTTTTTTCCCAGTCTGCTGTACCATAGCAACATAGCTCCTCCCCTGCATGCAGCCCTGGAAAGTTTTCAATTAATTCCTCTCTCTGCATGCAGCACTGTGCCTCTCTGTTGTACCTGCAGCAGAGAAACAGCAAGGAAAGCGTTTCCTGCTTTCTCTTTAAAAAATAAGAAAAAAGAGGGTAGGTGGAGTGAGTGGAGGATGACTGCCTCCCCACAAGTCCCTCCACCTGCTACCCACAGTGCAATGCATTTCAGGAAGTAATGTGAGCAGGGGGGATGCGAGACCCTGAACAAGTAGTTTGCTGTGATCAGTCACCTTCACCTTCTATAATTCAACAGCCTAAGATTGAATTACGACCCCACCCCAGTGTAGACAAGCCCCTAGAGTCATGTCTTTAGCTTCAGTGGCATTATTCTGGATTTAAACAGTAGTAATTGAGAGCAGAGTCAGTGTCATTGTTTTCAACTGAGTTAGATTCTGCAGGATTAAATGAAGATGTTTAATCTGTTTCTTATCACTCATGGATACCATTACCTTTGCCGGTGATTGGTGGTTCTAAATTAAGTCATCGCATTCAGCATCGGAAGTAGAGCACAAAGGCCTGAGTCCTGCAGTCTGCTCTGCTTGTGGAGACCCCTATGTAGGCAGAGTCCATTGACTTTGATGCACATTAGTGGCTCTGGCTGCAGGATGGAGGCCCCAGTTTTTAGGCAGGTGCAGTTAGTTAAATGCATAGGTAGACTATGCTGAGGCCAGATATTGACTGCTCTGCAGGTGATTCGAAGCCAGTGGAGCTTGTCAAGTCTGCAAGATTTTCTCTTTTCCCCACTTTTTCTTTACAATATCTTTGATGGTGTCTCTGCTTTTCATGTGGAACCCCCACAAGGATTGGATTGTCCCAGTAACAGAGGTGTTTTAGTGATAACTACATCCCAAAACTGAACATGTCAAATAGAAACAGTACAGTTTGGTTCTAATGCTGGAGGGCTCATTGCCAGAGTCTGTGCCAACAATTCTCAGATCTGATATCATTGTTTGCCAAGTCATATCCTCTTGGCAAATCTCAAATTACTGCACTCTTTTATTCTGTGTGGAGCTAGAGAGAATGCTTCATAGAGATGCTGTAGGGAACAGTGAATGCATTATAAAATTTCCCTATGTAACCCTACTACAAACCATTCCATAATAAAAATGGGTGGCTGTAATGACTTACCTAGGGATATCTCATCCCATCTGTTGGCTGTGCTATTATAGAACTCACAATGTTATCTCCAGAAAGCCTTTCATATGATAACAAAGCAAATCCTGTCCCATGATGCTTCTCCAGCTGATAATTCACTTTGTACAACTCTCTGCATGAAGCAAAAAACTGAAAACAATCAGATGTGTGTCCCATAATTATTCATGCTCCAGTGGGAGCTACATACTTACATTGAGTTCCAAAGGGGGAGCTGTGTTAGTCTATTGCAGAAAAACAGAGTCCTGGGGCACTTTTAAAGACTAACAGATTTATTTATCGCATGAGCTTTCGTGGGAACGTCTGACGAAGTGGGATTTTCTCCCACGAAAGCTCATGCAATAAATAAATCTGTTAGTCTTTAAAAGTGCCCCAGGACTCTGTTTGCCTCCAGCGTTACTGATGTAAGAATAACAAAGTGGTGAAAAATAAGTGATGGTAAATAAAAGGCTCAGCACCCCTACATCTAAATGTGACTCCCTCACCACCCCTCTCACTTGCAGATTCCCACAAAGATCTCCAGTCTTTTTGAACATTTACACGCAACCATTAGCAGAATGAGCTAGGAAGATATCTTGTGCCGAAACGCAAACTGCATGCAGATGATGCAAAGCTCGCTCTGTCCTACAGAGCACACAATACATCTGTCACCAAGCTCACTTGGTGCTTGGCCAAGTTCAGCTCATGGATGAATGCCAGCTGCTTAAAGATGAGCCTGAGCAAGAGGGAAATCATGCTGGGTGACAGTAACCATGCTTTGGTTTCCTTTGATGGAAGCATACACCTTCAGCTGGTCATGTTGCACCACAGTGTGAGTGCTCTTGGGTTCCTCAGTGGTCATAGCTTCATCCATAAATAATGTTTTCTACATTTATGGTTACCAAGGACACTCCGTTCCATCCCAGCAGATGATTAGCTAGGCTACAGTAATGAACACTTCCATTGCCGCCCATGTGGGCTGCAATAATGGAATCTACCTAGGTGTGTCAACCCTTGGGAAACTGCACCTAGTACAAAATGCTTCTCCTCAGCAAACATGTTATTGCAAACTTGTCAGTTCCATCCTCACCTCCCTATGCTGGCTCCCCTAGAACAGTGCAAGATCTCAATCCTTATCTTCAATGAATGTAATGAAGGGTTCTAATTATTAGAGGAGTGAGGTTCTAAACAGCCTCCCATTAGAAGTAATGGGGGCAAGAAACCTAATTAGTTTTAAGATGACAAGTTCCAAAGGGGGAGCCATGTTAGTCTAGTTCAGCAAGACAAACAAGGAGTCTGGTGGCACTTTTAAAGACTAGCAAATGTATTTATCACATGAGCATTCGTGGGAGAAAATCTCACTTCGTCAGACCTCTCCCACAAAAGCTCATGCGATAAATAAATTTGTTAGTCTTTAAAAGAGCCCCCGGACTCCTTGTTCATCTAGTTTTAAGATGATGCTTGATGAGTTTACGAATGGAATGGTATGCTGAGATACTAGAGTTGCCTGTGAGAGCAGTGGGCTGGATTAATTGAGCCAGGAGGTCTCTTCCAGTCTTATGTTCTTACAATTTGGGGTTGGGGTACTTAAGAGATCATCGAAAACTCTGAGCTGAAGACTGTAGTCAGCAATTCCATTTCCTTGGCCCACCATATCTGCCTACTGCAAAGTTCTAGCTTGCTTGTCCAGAAGATGGGCACCACTCCAAGGTAGTGGCATGATCTCCCACAGATTCTAAGAACCACTTCCAACATTGCCACTTTCTGTTCCAAATTCAGGGTCCATTAAGAAAGGCACAGCACAACAGATGTTATTAAAAGAAATTTAAAGAGTAATCCATACACAATCTTCCTGTTGGAAAGAGGAAAAGAACAACATGCAATCTATGTCACTGCGCTAGATGAAGGTTTTCAGATACTGCAGAGATTGGTGCAGTGGGAGGGATCTGAATTATTATGTAGAAAAATGGTGTAGCGCTTGTCTTAAATATGTCATGGAGGAATCCTCTGATTGAAGGCCCCTGTAGCACCTATTGTGCCATATCCCTCCCTGCTCCTTGGGATGTCTGTATAGCTCATAGATCCCTGGCTGCCAGAACAGACCATTGGGACCATAGATAGCCGGCTGTAAACTAAAGCAATCTCAAAGCCCCAGGGCTGAGGTGTGCAAAAGTGCGTTAAACCCACCACTGCCCACCTCACCTCCACCTTTGGGCTGAGTGAACATGGACATACTGGGAGACCTAAGGTTATGGCACTGAACTGGAACAAGCAGAGGCAGTTTAAAAGCTGGCCTTGCAAACTAGAAACACAATGATTTTGCTAAAATTCAAATCCACTAAGTCCATCTTTCCTATCTTAGTTTAGGACTAAAGATAAAAATGACTCTTCCTATGATTGTTCCCTATGCACAACCTACACTAAGCATGATGGAACCACAGATTCTGTTTGGCTACACTTCTGTGATTTTCTTTATCTAGAAGGTTTTTAAGAATTGCCTCAGTGCTCTTAATAAAAACTCCCCATTTTGTCTCTTTGTCTTCCAAACAGTCCATCTTAACAGGAAACTGTGACTTAAATTTCTGTTGGAAATTCATTTATGGGCCAGTCATTTCTAGCCTTAAAATGCATTAATTTGGCTATTTAAGCATTGATTAAATGGCTGTGTCGTCTTAATTTTGATTAAAGGAGAAATACTTTATGTATTTTAGCATTGTTCTTCTGTGCTATTATGTCCTAAGAGGAGGCACAGGTTAATAATTCACATCTGAAGGGGAGATGAGACGGGGTGAGAAGGATTTTGCAAAGTCTTGGCTAGGATGGTTTAGATGGGGTTGGTCCTGCTTTGAGTAGAGGGTTGGACTAGATACCTCCTGAGATTCCCTCCCAACCCTAATCTTCTCTGATTCTCTGTGAAGCCCTTGCAAAACCTGTGGGGTCAGGAAATTTGATGGGGCAATGTTTTCTGAAAGCCATATGAACTAAAAAGCTATATGAATTAAATACATTTTGCATGGATCTGATTATGATGTTATTTGCATGTGCAACTGAAGTGATCATGTCTCCAAAGAAGGTGTTTTAAGTGAGTTTTATGTATATAGCTTTACCTAATTTATTTGACAAAGTTTTAAATGACAGATCTTCAATAAAGAAACTGGACACTCAGCTATGTTTCTTATTGAGGAAGAAACAGGATGTAATGTGAGGTATCCACAGTGAATAAGTTTTTTCATGATTATTTTTTAAATAGTATATATGATCAAATAAATAGTGGAGATGTTGACTGGAGAAAGTTTTAGCTTTTTCAGACTGCTGCTTTTAGACGGGATGAAACTTGCACAAAGTTGCATACACCATCTAAGTTCCACTTCTGCCTTGTTCTGAGAGTGGGTGCTCACACCTGGTGCTGGCCCTCAATTTCACCCCCCAGTAAATACATCCCTTGAGAAATCCCATTGTGGATACAGATCAGGGCATTTTTAATTGGCCACATGATGTCATCATTATTTCACATCTAGGTAAGTGATCCTGAAGGTATCAGGCAGTTAGATCTTTGACTGAACACAGCTGGAAGACCATAGTGGCATTTGCGACATCTTTTATAACCAGTAAACCCCGGGCTCCTGCTGACAGCAGGAGCACCTGGGGGATGGGGGGGGGGCGGCAGAAGCTCCGCCCCAGTAAACCCCGGGCTCCTGC
>ML685781.1:18665943-18678622 GCA_007922175.1 Pelusios castaneus
CCCCCCCACCCCTCTCCAGGCCTCCCTCCAGCCCCTTCCCAGCCCCCTTACCTGGCCGGAGGCTCGGAGGTGGAGGGACGGCCGGCAGAGCGGCTTCTGGGTCAGGCCGCTCCGCCCTGAGTACGCTCTGTGTGAGCGTGCTCAGGGCGGGAGATTTGAATCTCCCCAGCCCGGCCAGCAAGACGGGGATTCAGCTGTTGCACGCGCGCATCACAGGTGCAGCTGCGTCCCCGCCATGCATATATACAACTCTCGTTTAGTTATATAGATTACCTAAGGGAGCTATGTGCATGGTTGTAGGAAAGAATGGTATTAAAAGAAAGGTCCGTGACCAAGTACTAATGAAACAAATGTATCTAACCTCACTGATTACCCTGAAAATGAGGACTCACAGGCCCCAGTATTGCCAGGACTCATTGACAACCTTCTGGAGTTTGAGGATGATTGTCTTCCAATCAAATGATAGCTGATTATTGCTGGTAGATCTTCAGGTGACTAAAACCACCTACCTGGGATCCACAGACCTTGTCAGAGTTGGAGCAGACATTTCCCAATGGAAGGGGAAGATTAAGATTGTTAAGTCGGGCTGCGGCATGTACTTTCCTGCTTTTCCATTTTCTCCACTGACACCCTTGCCACAAAGTCCTTTTCCACTTTAATTGATCAAGGGCTTAAGTGTCCCATGAGTTTATCTCAATATTGCACTTCTTCATGTTGGCTTTGAGAGTGTCTTAGAAGTACTTTTTTTTGCCAGTCCTTGACCACTGGCCATGGCTCAGTTGTGAGAACATGATCTACATCGGGAGTCAACTTTCTGGTATTCAAAGAACATGATCAACCCAATGGAGTTGGTGGCAGATCCACAGTGGGATATACCGGAGGTTACCCTCTTTATTACCACCTGCAGTGACCCTGGCCTCTCTCCCCCATGTGGGGAAAAATGTACATTTAAATATTGTGTAGTTCACTGTCTAAAATAATCTCTTTCTGATTTTAAATGACATCTGATATGAATGGGGGCTCAAGGATACAAGGGAGCTTTCTGCTTTCAAGGCTCTTCTGGCACTGCCAGTTTCTCTAGTCCTCCATTAAGTTATCTAATGCAAGTTCAGGGTTATGGCCTTTGCCCAGGGTATTCGGGACACTGGCATTGATAGACATAGAACTCATATTAATATTGCAGTTGTGCCTTGAGTCCCTGACCAAGATCAGGGTCTCACCGTGCGAGGCACTGGACATGCTCAGTGCCAGGTTCAGAGAATTTATAATCAGGCCAGACTCCTGACCTTGGGCCAGTCTGAGTGTTACTGATCTAAATAACTTTGATATTACTTTTCATCTAAAAGAATAGGAATAGGCTGGGCAGCCAAAGTTATTATTAATAAACTCTCTCCACCCACTTAATCAAAGCAGATGACTGACCTACTGGCCACCCTTGCATGCTCTTCAGTACCTTGTTTTCAAGCTAGGTGCACATGGATTTCTCCACTATTTCCTATGTTCCCACATCAAAAAATGATTGTTTTTTTAAAGTTGGAAGGTCCCTTTAGGAAGCCCTTTACAGGCAGAACATTAAGGTACAGTTTTAATATGGGATCTGATCCTGCTGCCATTGAAGCTAGTCAATAACATGTCTCCCTTTGATCTGATTGGCATCAAGACTTCATGTCCTCAACCTGGGTACGAATGTGAGGCTTGATCCTGCTCTCACGTACATGGATTTTTCACCATATAATGCCATGGGCTTGCTTGTAGTATTCCTAAATTACTCTGGTGTAGATGAGTTTCAGGCTCATGTTCCCATTCTGTAGCACAGACGAGGCTTAACTTTGTTTTCCTAATCAAGCTAAAAGATTGGTCCTTTGCACTCAGTGAAGTAATACCTGTTTATGCAGGAGCAGAACTGTGTGCCACAAGCCACTGCCAAGACAGAATACTGAAATGAGAATAACAACAAACCAAGAGCACTGGCTTGTTATTGAGGTTCAAAACAAGAGCCTTGCAGGCAGGGTCTGCTATATTGGGAGGAAGTTTTCTGTCTGTACCAGCAGCTTTTTTTCTGACTCAGTTTTGATCAGGTTTGGAGGATGCTGAAAAGGATGTCCTGTGATTATACAACTGGAAATATTTTAATTAAGTGGTGCAGCTCAAGTTGCAAAGTGAATTTAAAATGTATGTAAATAATTTCCCAATGCCTCGTCTGTGTCAGACAGAAATGAAGTATGCAGAACGTGAGATCCTTGCCTGTTTTTTGGGATTAAAACGGTTCCTGTTGCTTAATATACAGTTTTTTTTTTTTTGTAAAGTTCACAACAGTGAGTGAAGGTGAGCCAGACATGCCAGAGTGGCAGCTTCATCACTGGGACTTGATAACATGACGGTATCAATCAGCCGTACTAAATTAGCATTTCACTGATAGTGATGCACAAAGCCTTTTAATGAGGACTTTCAAGTCTCTGAGCTCAGGGTTTCTGACTGCCTGTTCCTAAGCAACAGAGAGGACTGGCCACCAGCAGGTTTTTGATGTATTCTTAAATAAAGGATTTACAATGTGGGAAATTGCATGCAAAAATTAGGATAATAATGTTTTGTGCTCTGGTCCAAAGTTCAAAGATAAACAAACAAGCTCTGAGCCCTTAGAAGCATCCTGTTTTCTTCTTGTTCCTTCCTCTATTCAGTGGGAAAAGCTAACCTCTGAATTTGGTGTTTCACTGAAATAGATACGTTAAAGATTTTTTTTAAAAATTCTTTGTGATTTATGTTAATGTGGGGGAAAAATGCACAAATCCTTTGTTATAAACCACCCAGCCCTGCTAAGATGTGTGAACTCTCTTTCGAGACCCTGACACTGTAGCGGACTCATTCTTCTGCTGCACAGAATCTCTGCTGCGTTCAGCAGAAATAAATGCACTGCAAGGGAGACAGTTGCCTCTCCTTGGATCAGCCGTGGGTGAGTTGGGTGATGGCATAATTTTGGAGCTGATTTAGGGCTGCTCTTCTATGTCTTGGCTGCAAAGGAGTCAACCAGCCAGTTGTAGTCTGACCATACCTCTTAGAACACCTTCCAGGCAGATGGTAGGGCTGGGTATGATGGTTTTATTTCACTCGGTGGTTCCTGCTATGTAACTTCTAAAGTCAGCTATCCAGCAAGTGTGTGCCTAATTCATAATGCTTTACAGGGAACAAAAAACCCAAACCAGCCTACAATTTGTGCAGAGTATGGATTGAAATGAGCATCTGGCTATTTGAGGGTCAGAAGGAATGACAGAATCTCGAATATTTACATCTCCAGAACAGGAAGGCATCTGGTCATGACCACATGTGCTGTAAATACATGGCCACAGTATCATCCAAGAGGAAGCAGTAGATTCTGTGTGGTCCTCTGGGGCCTACAGTATGAAGCCTTGGAAATCTGGCCAACTCTGTGGCTCCTCAAGTCACCTAGCAAAATTATTGCAACCTCCTTCTCTCTAGCCTCTCTGTTTTACATTTCACGTCCCTCTGCTCTAGCAAAAACCATGGGGGCTAAAATCAACTTCCCTTGCCCACTGCTTGGGTCACATTACTCCCTCCCTCTATCACTTCTCTGGCTTCCCCTGATCTCCTGGTCCTAAATGAGTCTTCCTCCCATCATGTCTTCTCATTTGTCGATGCTGCTGCTCCTGCTGTCTTTGGTGCACCACAGCCTCCTGCCTAAACCTCTCCTTCAGCATATCTCCATTGGCGTTCACCAGGCCGATTTCCACCCACTGAAGTTCTGCCTCAGAGACCTCACCGGGGCCACCACTGACTCAACTCCTCGGGGGAGGAGGGAAGCACTAATGTGGATGAGACATCCGTAGCTGTCGGCATTTTTACTTCCCCGTCGTGTGGACCTGCTCTGAACAGAGTGAGCTGGCATCGTGCTAAAGACACCAGCAGTGCCTTGTCTACAGTAGCTCCCGTACCATTGTTACCACAGCGACAGCAGGGCATTTTAGGGGAGAAACTATAGACACCTCCTGGGTGTCCTTCCCTCCATTCTTATTATGTAGGATGCGGTTTTTTCCAGTGGAGTCCAAGGGCAGCAGTCATCCAACTTCCATTAACTTTCAGTGGGATCTGGGCACCTAACCCCCTTTCTAACTCTTCATGCCACCATGGATTCCTGGAACTCTTTCCTTCCCCTGGCATGTCAAGTGCCTGACCTCTCTCCTTTCACATCCCACCTTACAGCATTTCTGTAAAGGGGCAGAAGGCCCGCCCAAGAAGGAAAAGTCTTTAAAAAGAAATGGAGCCGACCCCTTCACTTTTTGGACTGCTCTGAGGTAAACCCACCTGCAGGTGGGTGGATGTACCGACGGCATGGCCTGTCTGTTCAGGGGAGCACAAAGGGCATTGCGTGGCGATCAGTGGAGCTGAATGCCTAACCCCCCTGGGTGCCTGTTAAATTCCCCACCTCTTCGAGCACAGATGTAGTCCCTGTGACCTTGTCCCCCTGTGCCTTCCAGGTGTTAAATGCTACTTCAGCAGAATGGTAGGATCTTGCGTCCACCTCGTGCTGACATAGCTATCCGCACGAGGGGCAGAGCAGTGAAGACTTGGGTCTACTGCTTTCTACAGCAGAAGCCCGTTGTTACCGCTCCACGTCTCATTCTTCATGCTGCTCTGGGCCCTGCTACACTGCAATTTAAATACTAACACCAGGAACAACCTCCACACTTTATACTCACAGCAACAAACTTTAATGCCACCGCCCAAATGTCCACACACAATGTTGGAGCTGCCTCTTGGGTGACAAACAACCCACTGCTCACTCAGTGAACCTGAGCCACCTCTCTGGCCTGGCCTGTGGAGACTCATTGCTCAGGCATGCTGCAGCCTATCCCCAGGTGACCACAGGCATGGATATTTCACTGTCACCACCAGAGCCGCACGTCAGTCTGTCTAACAGCGCCACTCAGCAAAGGGCCCTCCTGCTGCCTCGCGGTGTTACAAATTCCCTAGGCTTCTTGATCCTGGCTCTCTTCCTGCCGAAACCTTGCCTGAGCCTCCTTCCCACCTTTCTCCAGCCCCTGGACTGACTTCATCCCAGCTTTGACCTTTTGATTTGTGAGCAGATTTGGCCTCTGATCCGGACTGGCTTGTCTGCAAGTTCTGACTCCAGTTCCAACACATGGCCTGTCCCTTGACTCCGTTTTGTCTTCAACCTGGTCATGACGCTAAGCCTCACTTTGACCCTTGGTAGCTCTTTTTGGCCACTTCTCCAGCCAGCAGGCCTGCCCACTGAGACCCCAGAGCCTGGCACTTGGCCCGGGAGTGGTTTCATCTATCAGCCTGGGACACAACTGAATTCTCTGTCTGTGTTCAGTTGCTTGGAGGATGGTAGGGTCTGATCCCAAGTGCAATCAGGTTTTCCATTAGTGAGATACACATCAGACCATCAGTGCACATTGCTTTTGCTGACCCAAACACCGGTACCAGTAGCACAGGTAGAACGGAGAGTCTAATCCTATGCTGACTGGCAAAGATTCTGTTTATGGTGCAGGACTGGGGCATCAGGCTCAGCTTTGATAGATCTTAGTCAGAGGATTGGCCTGTTGATGAGAAACCTCAGGGGAGAGCACAGCAGACTCTGGTAAGGGTGCCTTTTCCCCTCCAAAAGGTAGAAGAAGATTATTCATCTGCACCTAAGGATCAAAACTTCTGGCATTTGCTATGGAGCTGGAAATGGTAGTGCATGGAACTTCCTAGGTCTGTACACTGTGTTGGGAAACCTTGCAATTGTCCTACTTAATCCAAAACATGGAACGCCAAAGAGGCAGCCAACCAATTTGTACTTTAAAGCATTCCTGTGCTGTTCACCCAAGATTTTTTAAGGGCCTGGTTCTCCAGCTAATCACTGGCTTCCTGGTGCAAGAAAGGTTTGTAAAAACAAGATCCCCAGGCAAGCTCTTGCCTTTTCATACTAAAGAGCCATCTGGTGTCCATGACTTCTGATGCTATAGTGCCAGTGAGGGAGTTCACACTAAAATGCTATCTACTGTTTTTTATCCTCAAACCAGAAATTGAGCAACAGATGAGAGGATTCTTAAAGGGGAGGATAAATTAGCTCTCGGAAGTCATTCCCTGCTAGTAAATAAGAGCGTGAATTCAGTTAGAATAGCATGAAGGAAGGATGAAATTCAGCTCTGTGCAGAGAATGAGCAGAAGGTCTGTACAGCACTGAAATCCCAGGTAAGTCCATAGAGTACGTAGACTTTGTGTGGGCCCTCTGCACAGGTTGAATTTTACCCCAGAAGGCACCAATACTTTCGTGTTTGTTGGATTAGCAGGCACTCCACAGTATAGCTACACTCCAGATAATTTCCAATGTTCATTTAAATACCGTTTTATGCCATTATTTACATGTTGCTGACTAGGTGGGCGTTAGAAGGTCTCTGTCTTTTGGTGAACGGAATTATGCAGCATTTCCTGTGAATAGTTCTCCCATCAATCATTTTATTACCTCCGCTGCATCTGCCATCTAACTCCTAGATGCTCAGAATACCTGGCCTGTTGCTTTATAAAGAAGTGTCTAAGAATAGCCAGGCCACTTAACAGACAAGCTTAGTAACTTGTCAGACCAAGGTCATAGAAACCTAGCCACTTTCACAGTAAATTAGGTGAGTGTGGAAATGAAAGGAAAATATCTGTTACATGATTCCACCAGTGGGTTGTGCCACACTACTGTGTTATGCAGCCAGCTGGCAGATTAAAATTTGACTATAGTCTTGTGTTGACCATGAAGGCGAAAGGGTTTATTGTTGAAAGAACTGCAAGCTTTAAGGAATAACTTGCAAGAATGATATAAAATTGTCTCTGCTTAATAAGAATGGCAAGTCTAGTTGTTTTAATGTTTAACATTGGATCTTGTTTATCAGAACAAGTATTTCTTAACTACAAATTGCGCGAACTGCATCAGTATGGAAAGTCAGCATATTGCCGTCTGTGCTTAGAATTTTTACGACATGCCTGAGGCAAAAGGGAGACAAAGGAAGTGCCCGTCACTTGTGTGTGAAAAGAGGAAGTCATTGCCTTATCAACCACCTACTGATACAAGATCAGAAGGCTGAGTTAGTTGTCAAACTAGGCCAGAAGGATTGGGTATTAGATATCTATTGTTATGCGCTGTTCTTAAATAATAAAGGAAACTTTACTAATAAATGCAATGATGAGTTGGAACCTACCCTAATAACAAGCTTATCATCTTCCTTAATGCTCCTGTGTTTGTTGGAAGTCCATTGGTCTTATAAGTTCTGCTGAACGTATAAAACAGTGGAATTCTTACCACTTTATTTGGGTAACATATTTTGACCCCAATTCTACCACTGGATCCATACCATTGGAATCCCGCACCCATGAATCACCATATTGCAGGATGAATGCCTTGGTGGGCCTTGAATTGCAACAGTAGAATTACTAGCTGGAAAAAGCAGGACAAAATCTCCATTTACGATCACAGAATCAAAAATACAAGCCAGAAATGAAAGCATATACCCCTGATCAGCTTTTCCCTCTCAGAGGAGTAACTCAACTGAAGCTAAGTATACTGAAGAAGAAACCAACAAACAATCCTGTACCATCTCTATAATACAACAGTAATTCAGATAAAGTTGTGGAGTTGATGGGCCCAGAAAATTTATTCCAGAGTCATGAACATAAAAGAAGAGCCGAAGAGCCTATGGATTTAGTTACTGATACAGAATTGTTAATCAGCAGAACAGCTGGTTGTGGCTCACAGTAATAAGCTGTTTTAATATCCAGGGACTCCCTTCTGTACCTTGGTGCTTAGGCAATACTAATGGAGTTAGTGTATCAGTGCTTAGCTAATCCAAGTCCAGCCAAAGGTGGATTCTTGGAGGACAGTCCGAAATAACCAAGGCACACCAAGAGTACAAATTACTCAGCAGCATCCAGATGGCTTTGGATACACAGTGCCTTGTCAATGGCATCTGAAGCAGGTTAGTGATTCAGAATTTTACTGTAGCATCTAAATGGCTATCGGTGTTGAAGTAACAGAGAATTTGCAACATGTTGAGACATATACAAGCCTGTGATAAGGTATTCGCCTTCCTTCATTTTCCTTTTCCATTTCTCTTCTGAGCGGTTTATGTGCTAAGGGGTTATACTTTTTCCTTCCGCTGCTGCAATAGGTGATATAATGGAGAGGGATTTCAGCCAGGCTCCAGTGTGTGTGAATATAGTGTGTTTGTATAACACACTGGCAAAATTGGTGTTTGGTTCCTTTCCAGAGGTTGGGTCACTAAGGGGTAATAGACTACTATTGAGTTACTCCTTTAACCCAAGTGGTTGAGGCTCTAACGGGAGGACCCACATTCAAACCCTGCTGGCTTCCTTGGGGTAGGAGGTTATTATGGTTGCATTTGTAGGGCTACTTGCCTGATTTTTTTCCCTTCACTGTTAAATCTCCCTCCCCTCAGGTTCTCATTCCTGTTTGGTTCTTTCTATGCGTTCCATGCTGGTAAATATCTCTTCAGTGTTGCCCTTTGAGGTTGGAACACTATTTTAAATGCTCTGTTAAGGCTTCAGACTGGCCAGAATGCAGATGATTTATCCCCGGGGAAAATGTTTTCCAGCTTATTTGAATTGAAGGGGATTTTGCAGATCTTAGGCATTTTTTTCCCCTTCTTAGGCTTTGAAGAGGCTTTGTTAAATTATGATGATGTTATTAACGAGATCTGAAGCATATGAGTAAATATAAATTTTAGCTACAAAAACTCTGTACTGGACTCCCCTTTGATAGCCAGATTATTGTCCTCAAACAACCGAAACGCAACCTCCTGCTCTGTTACGTACTGCCAGCAGGGGATGTGGGGACCAGCAGGGGGTCTAAGCTGCAGCCCCGTGGCATAGGATAGAGGGCGTGGCTAGCTGGGCAAATGGACATTCTCTGCGGCTTTCCTCCTGGCCATTGGCCAGGACGAGATGGATATTGGGTAGGCTGAGTAACAATAGGTGGAGATTGGGTGGAGAGGATAGTTAAATTTCTGTTGTCACTCAGTTAACTGCTGGGGAGGCTTATATATCTGTGCGGAGATATGTATAGAAATTTAACTTTCACCCTTTTGGGGAAGGGCACATTTTGGGCACCCACCAACTCCAGGAGCTCACTTGTCCTTCTCCCTGCCCTGATCTTGACAGGAGCTCACTTCCTTCCCAACCCCATGTCCCTGGGGACAGGAGGACCTTGTTCTGTACTCCTGATGGTTATTGGTTGGGCCTATGGCCCCTGCTTGCCCCCTCTTTTGGAAATCTCTGTATACGTGTGTTTCCAAAAGTTTGTGTGCCCAGAGCATCGAGTCTTTTATTGCAGAGCATGAAAGTACAGCTGAATAAATTCAAGCTAGAACTTCCTTTAAATGGGGGCTGCTGGGTTATTTATAAATAATAGCGCAAAAGGATCCCCAAACAGAGAGAAACAAAGCAGGCTACTTCCTTGGCCAGGAAGGCAAAACTCACCCCACAGTTTGTAGCCTCTTTTACCTGACGAGCTGTTCCCAGAGCCACACTTTGCTACAGAGCTCTCTAGCTTCCAAGCAAGGTCAGAAACTTTCCTGCTCCTCTTACTCTTAAAGCAGGGGTTTGAAATTCCTACATGGCCCTCCGTACACCACAGGTTGGTCCTTCTTTTCAGGGTAGAAATGTGTGCTCGAGCACAACGGGTCTGTGAAAGCATCTATTAGCTATTTTCCACTGAAGTCAGCCTCCGCCACAAAACTACTTCTAAGAGTGACCACAGACGTAGGCCATGACCTCACACCGTTTCTATGCTGTTCGCCTCCTTGTCCTAATCCATTTTGTTTTGTTCTTCTCTGAATACGCTGCTGCTCATTTATGAGCTGAATGGCTCCAGCCAGCTGAGAGCCTGCTCCTGTTGAAAGCATCTGCCCTCAGCTGCTGCAGAGCTGAAAATACATACACCCAGCTATAGAACTGAAATAGAAATAGCATGTATTCGGGCTGATAAGAAATTGGCTGCTCTAATATTTCCCAGTTCAATGTATCTAGATGAAACACATTTTCAGATATTTTCCCACTTAGCGGTGTGGCTTAATATCCACCAGTCTCGCCTTCATTATGCTAAATGCCTTTTAAAAAAGGAACCCGGGCGCTATCCGCAGAAGACCTACCAGCGTACAAAATGGCTTCATCCCTATAAAAATGCAAATGAACTCTGGAAATGTAGGCCTGCCTCATTTGTATTGGAAATAAAAAAAGGGGGCTTTGAACAAAGCTCCGTTGACAATGACATATTCAATAGCAATGGGAGTATTCTAATGTCACAGCATCGACGATTTCTCAGCCATCTCTTGAAGTTGCACTTCTTTTTAAAATCCTGAATTGCAGGGTTTTAAATGGGTGGAGGGCGGTGTGGTGCGTGGCCAGGGCAGGGGCTGCTCCCAACGCAATAAATAGGATTCTTCCCCATCTTACAGGTCTGAAATGGGCAGGCGAGAAGAGAATATAGCTCATTTTCTGAGGAGACCATAGAAACATTATCTAAATGAAAGCGCCGAGTCCATGTCTTAGCATCCCATCTGTCCTGCAAGAAGGGAATGCACCTGTCCTGAAGCAGTGGAGAGATCTGATGGCTTCCCCTCTGACTCTTTCCTACAGTTCCTGGGGGTGGAAGCCACTCTGAAAGGAGAAGGGAGGGGAGGAGACATGGCGATGGTGCCACCTGTTTTTCCTTCAACAACTAGCTTAGCTGGAAAGGCAAAGAGAGGGATGCACCCTGCTCATTGGAAGGTCTAGTGCAGTGGGCATTCTCTGCCTAGGAACATGGGGTGCTAGGACCTTGCCTGGGGAAGAAAGACTTTAGCCTGTCATACAACATGGATCCCTCAGGCTCACATTCCTCCATGCAGTGGCTAGCAGAGTGGTGCAAAGAATGGACTCCCAAACACCATGAGAATTTCATAGCTGTGTGATCCCCGATATGCTTCTAGAACCCAGATCCAAAGTGCTTGGTGGTGCATGAACTTTGTGAACTGCTCCTTCTGGGACGGAGCCAACCCAGAAACCTGCACGCCATTTCCCATCATACAAAATTGCCAAATGCCCATCAGAGCAGATGTGAGAGACAGAAGGGAGATTCCCCCATTAGGGCGGGGGGCATCAACCAATATGTTTCTGGCAAACATGGCAGAGTCTGAAGTCCTTGAGCCCTCCAGTTCCCCAGCGATCAGCCTACATCTGGTCATTACCGAGGTCCTCTTTTTCACAACCTTCCTCAACTGACTTCAAAGGAGCAGCAGTGGCATAAGCTGCTGTCAGGGCTGTGTCTTATCCTTCTGATATGTGCTCTGGGATTGAAGCCCAGCTTTGGATCATCTCACAGTGACAGAAAAGGGTTTGAAGGCAAAGAAAGCAGCCAACCCTGAATTTCAAATAGTGGGAAATTAGCTGCAAAAAAAATGTGATGCCATGTGAGATCCCGGGCTTCTGCTCTCCCGGCCAGCCAACACTAACCAGGCGTGCAGGGCATATTATAGGTTGCTGACCAGTGGCGGATTTAGAGTTAGTGGGGCCCGAGCCCAGCTTCATTTTTGGACCCTCCCCCCACTCTTTGGGGTCCCAACCAAGAAGAAGAACACTCTCTTATCCCCCCCCTTTTTTCATTCTTTTTGTTCTTCATCCTCCTCCTATATTATCCGTAACAGAAAATAAATGAAAATGAAGTGAAGCACCTTGTGTGCGTCTACACTTACAAATTAAGTCGATTTAAGCTTGCTTAAATTGACTTAATTTAATCTGTGTCTACACTACAATTTCCTTAAGTCGAGTTAAGCTGCTGCTTAAGTTGACTTAAGGAAATTTAGTCAACTTTATAAAACCTAGTATAAAGTCGACTTTACTGGCTAAGTCGACTTTATAAAGTCGACTTAGCCAGAGTGGATGCAGATTAGCCCTAAATCGACTTTAAGTTGACTGAAAGGGCTCCAGGGCTCCCCCACTGCCCTCCCTGCCAGGGTGGCTGGCACAGCCAGAGCCTGGCGTGCCCCCCCCACAGGGCAGGACACAGCCCTCCCAACCCCGCTCCTATGCCCTTCCAGGGTCCCTGTCCTGCTCAGCCCCCATTGTGCCCAGGTACAATGGGGCAAATGCTGAGCCCCCTGGCACTTGGCAAGGGGTGCTCCCCCCGCCACCATGGACCAGTCCCAGGCAGTGTTGCACCCCCCATGCAGCACTGAGGGACTCCCGCGCAGCCCGGCAGCCCCGCCGCTCCCTCCAGATCCCCGGGGCTGCGGCTTTGCTGCGGCAGACCCGGCCTGTGCCCGGCCTCTGGGCTGGCCATCCCCGCCCCCAGGGCAGAACAGGCAGGCTCAGGGCTGGGGCAGGTGCGTGGGCCTGTCTGCCTGCCCCACACGGCCAGGGCAGCGGGGTGGCTGCAGCCGGGGTGGGCTTCCGGGCTCCCACCCGCCAACCGCCTCGACTTCCCAGCCCGGGGCTGGGCTCCTCCGATGGCCTCGGCCTCCTGGCACGGGGCCGAGATCAGCCTCCGGGGCTGGGGTCTGCTCCGCCCCACCGGTGGCTTCCCAGGACCACGGTCGGGTCCTCCCCCGCCAGCGGCCTTGACTTCTTTCTTTCTTTCTTTCTTTCTTTCTTTCTTTCTTTCTTTCTTTCTTTCTTTCTT
>ML685781.1:18678632-18785171 GCA_007922175.1 Pelusios castaneus
CTTTCTTTCTTTCTTTCTTTCTTTCTTTCTTTCTTTCTTTCTTTCTTAAAAAAACTTTTAAAAAATTAATTTTAAATAAAAACCTTTCTAAAAATTAAATTTCAATTCAAAATTCATTCAAATTCAATTAAACACAATTAATTCATTATATTTACAATTACTTTCTCTTCAATTAATGCCTATAATTTCTGTCGTGCGAGTTTACACAAAAATTTTATTCAGAAAACGTTTTGCACACGACTTGAAAATTTTGCACACAAGCCGCCAAACCTTAGAGGGAACATTGGTCCCAGGTCCATCCAGCCCCTAGAAGTCGACTTAGGCGTCCAGTGTTGATGCTGTCAGTCGATTTGGCAGGGTCCCCTTGAAGTCAACTTTATTTCTGTGTGTGGACATGCTAAGTCAACTTATCAAAGTCGACTTAAAGTCGACTTTGTTAAGTCGATTTAGCAAAGTCGACTTATTTTGACAAGTGTAGACATAGCCCTTGATTTTATTTTTTGTTGACTAACTTTTTTTTCATAGACCACTTGAAAATTGCTGAGGGCATCCGTGCAACTCAGCAAGTGATCAGATAATTCAGATGTTTCCTCACCCATCCTTTTTGATCAATATCCACTATTCAGTATTTTTTAAATGAGGTGACAAACTGTGTTTGCTTAGCTTTGTCTTCTTGTCTCACATTCATTTTTTCTTTTTGGTTGAGTTTTTTGACTGCCAGACTCAGTGTTGTTTCATTATTGCTAAAAAAAACTTCCCTTGATTTTTAGGTAGATTAAAAATGTTGGAAAGAACAGGGGTATAGCCATAGGTGGCCCTGGGTGGGCCAGGGACTGCCCAGTTAGGTTTAACTGCAGTTAATCCTACATTTTTAATCAGGCTCTGTAGAGACAGGATTTTGATTTATTACATAGTAGTGACAAATCACAGGCGTTGTAAAGTGCAGAGGAGGGTGCTTTTTTCCATTGAATAATTGGTCAATCAGAAAGACTTTGATTGGCTAATGATGGTTTCCCTTATCTAAGGGGACTGTTAGCCCCTTACTGGAACATACTGGGTCTTTTTGATTGGCCATCTCTTGAGGAAGCAGGACCCTGGAACAGACAGCCCTCAGTGGGGAGAGGCCAGTGCGCCAGGTCAGCCTGATTGACAGGGAAGACAGGCCAATGAGGGAGCCGGGGGCAGGACCCTCCATGTGAGCTGGAGCTCCCTGCCTGGTCCTAGGCAGAGCCAGAGAGCTGGGCTGAGCTAAGGACAAAGCAACTGATGGCTGGGCGGTCAGAGATGCAAGGGCAGGGAGCCGAGCTGAGCAGAGTGGGACTGGGGGTTGGAGCCTTCTGGAGCTGGGTGCAGGAAGCCAGAGGAGAAGACCAGGGAGCTGAGCTGACCCACAGCAGCAGAACCAGAGGGGCCTGAGGAGCGTCCCAGAGAGCCAAGCCACTCTGAAGCAGGATGGGGCTGCAGCTAGAGCTGGGTGTAGTGAGCGGCTGGGCAGGGCCCAGCACAGAGGGACATCACCAGCCAAGAGGCCTTGCAGGCCAGACTGGGAGGGGGGTCATCACCCCAATGGGGGGCTGGTGCTGGGGAGGAAGGTCCCTGCCCCCTAGAGCATGGGGACGTGTGGCTACTGTCAGAGCAAACTTCTGACTCTCTGCACAGCCATGGCCTGGGCAGGAGGCCTGTGATGTGTGTGGAACAGGCTATGAACCTCCCTAACACCCCACTAATAGTGTGTGTAGAGCTCCTGTGCCAGGATGTTTTTCTTTAACCAATGATTAGTGGGTCAGGAAAGTTCCCAGTGCAGAGCTAGCGCCCTGGAGTGGGGACACCCTCGTCCCTGCCCTCACTGACCACAACGACATTGGGGGTTGAGCCCTCAGGAATCCCGGGCCCAGCCTCGGTGGGGTTATGAGGACTTCGGCACACAGGAGGGTGGGAGGGGAGCCCTTTTCAGGCTGGCCTCTGGATAAAGGGAGTGGGAGCGAGGATGCAGATCCTTTTGTTAACCAGTTCCATCTGCGCAGCATGTGAACCAGGCTGATACCCCGCAATAGTTGGCCCATTCCCTCACTTACACTTGGTTTCTGTTAAGCTATTGCCAAGACAGCAGGAAGAAATACGATTGCAAATTCTATGCTAGGTGACTTCAGAGAGCCACGTTTAGAGCAGAGTTCGCGGAATAACTTCCCAGAATGCAGAAAGCCTGGCCTGCTTCGCCATCTGCTACGCTCATTAAGTTCAGTCATTTGTGAGATTTATCCTGACGTATGGGTGACCTGTCATTGGAGACCTGCTGCCCATGCATGGTTTATTTCATGGTAAATCTGCTCCTGTTGCTGACCTTAAAGGTGAATACTCTGCGGCTGGATTCTCTACTGCTCTATTTCTTGCAGTGGCCTTGAGACCAAGTGCGTGCTCAACACGTCCAACCGCTTTGCATGGGGGAAACTGATGGCACCAGGTGGCGGAGTTATCAATGATGGAAGGATTCACGCTCTAAAACTGACACCTCTCCTGCCTCCCCACCTGAGAAGGGTTACTACAGACCAGTGAGAAAGAAGCTCTCTGCCACAGAAACGGACATATCTGGAGCTGAATCAAAATGCTAAGAGCTGATGCTTTTGTGCCAGGCATTATTCTGTTTAGTTAGCACGTTCTCTTTAATGGGGATTTCACTCAGTGCTAGTGGCCCCATGGAGGGCTTGCCTTGTATGGCCTGTGGGAGGAAAAGTCTTTGGAGAAAAAGGGAGGGCCGAGAGCTTGGCTTTGGATGCAATTGCCTTGACCTCCTTCTACCACCAGCAGAAAGTCGGCTTTTACCTCCTTTCTGAGGGGTGGGGTAGGTGGAGAGAGATTCCTTCCCAGCAGCACACCTGCTAAGGATGAAAGCCCTGAGATGAGGAGGTGTTCCGCAAATGATGCATTGTCTCGATTTGCGCATTTGATGAATATGCATTGCCTCATTTGCATACATTGTCTCTTTATTTTTAATGACAAATTGTTTTCATGTTCTGCTCCTGCTCCCTCCTCACTGCATGGGTTGTTCTGCTGCAGCGAACGGCCAGCTAAAAGAGGCACAACACTCAATAATTTTGCTTGACATTTCGGTGTCTTTTAATTCTAGTTAAACCAAAGGAATAAATAGAAGCTAAAGTGAAGCACGAAGGTGTATGGGTTTTCAGAGACGTATTTGTGCCAAGCTGGTGCCAGAAACTGCAGCAGCAAATGAAGAATGGGGGTGCCCATATGCTGCTGTGAAGGGCTGGGAAATGTACGATCGAACCAAACTAAGGAAAGCCCTGTTAGATCCAGCAATAATTTTACGAAATGACACAGAAGCCCTGGCTCCCTGGCTCTTTCAGAGGGGACACCGTTTCAGGCTCTCTGGTGGTGTTTCAGGCTCCCTGGGAATTGGGGTCAGACAAGCGGTATTGCCACCCCTAAAAGTTCAGTAGTCATAAGTTAGGCCCCAAGAAATTGTGAGAAGATTTGCAATGTGGGTTTGGTCTGCCTGTTGATTTTTGTACTCCCCTGCCCATCCCATATGAGACAATGCTCCCAAACTTATCAAGGGTATGCAGTACTCTGCCCCATATCTGCTCAGTTCACCCCCACCAGCAGCTCTTAACTCCTTCTCTCAGGTTGGGAGTGCAGTGGGATCCCCTTCTTAGGGGCTCTTAATCACCCCCATTGGCCCCTTCCCAGGCTGGAAATTGCAGAGCTGAAATTCCCAGAGGGCTGGAGCTTCTCAGGTCATCCTAAGACTGGCTCCAGCCCTTGTCCTGTCATCACTGCTTCTCCTCAGCCCGTAGCCCCCATCCGCTGTGATAGCATTCTCCCGAACACCTGTCACATCTTGGCCAAACAGAGGGCGTGAACCAGGAACCTTTAGAGCTGAAAGCGGGAGTCTTCACGGCGTGACCTAAAGAACCGCGCTCTGTCTGTGGTATGGCAACAGACCATTCCCATGTGGATCAGGCACACGTGCGCCCTATGGCTATGTCTACACTTGTTAAGTCAAGTCGACTCTCTTAAGTTGACTTAACAAGGTCGAAGTTGACCTTGTTAAGTTGACTTAACGGAGCGTCTACACTTAAAGTTGACTTAAGTCGACTTTAAGTTGACTAACAAGAGCCTATAGTGTATCCATACCCGTCCACGCTGGCTTTAAGTCGACTTAAGAAGGTCAACTTAAGCCTTAAGTCGACTTTCAGAAGTGGT
Source organism: Pelusios castaneus (assembly GCA_007922175.1). Taxonomy (NCBI): domain Eukaryota; kingdom Metazoa; phylum Chordata; order Testudines; family Pelomedusidae; genus Pelusios; species Pelusios castaneus. Next base: position 18,682,854 of record ML685781.1, read on the forward strand.
GTTATTAAGTCGACTTCGCAAGCGCCCAGTGTAGACGCAGAGTTCTGAAGGTCGACTTAAGCGTCCTTAGCTCGACCTAAGGTGCCAGTGCAGACGCACCCTATGGGACTCTACCCAAGTGAGGTCCGTGGGTACTATGTTCTGAGGTCTAACAGTAATGGGCCAATATGCTCTTCTCCCACGCATCAGTCTTTGCTAGGTTGCTCCAGATGTAGATTAGGGATGGCTGCAGGCAGAGGGTCCCACCTCCACTTCCTGTTTTTCTCCTCGTTTCCTGGGAGATTTAGACTTCTGATTGGGAGCCTGTGACAGAGTGTTGGAATTGGGAGCCTTCTTGGGGAGCAGGGCCGGATGCAGTCACTCTGTGTTCATTTCCTGTTGAAGGCACTGACTGGGGCATACGCTTCTTGCACCCCTAGCCCTTGCTTTTAAAGCTGTTTCTTGGAGCTAGTCCATCAGCACGTACTTTGAATTTAATCACTTCTTGAATCATCATTTAGCTCTTAATGATCTTCCCCAAGTTTCAAAATGTGTACTACTTCTTCACTGGAGTTGCCTTTTTTATTGAGAGAGAGTGCCTCACTCAACCGCATCCCCGAGACTGGCGCCTGGTCTACACTGCCCCCCAACATTCAGTGGCAGTCGACACGAGATATGCAGCCTAAGTTCTAATTACCAGGCAGTTCCCACTACACTGCATCAACTGGAAATGCCCTCCAGTCGACACAGCATTGCTTTTCCTGTGGAGGTGGGTAAAACATGGTCGATTTCCTGAGCAAATGAGTGGGTCTCCACTTCTGCTCAGTGGATCCCGCTGAATCCTGACTCTGTTGCCATCAGTGTGCACATACCTTCAGGTGCTCCTGCTGTAACATGCAGTTTCTCCTTGACCCAGAAGGCTTTTCTTTCCTCTATTGAATGTTCCTTCCTTGAGAGTGTGCCTCAGGCTTCTGGCGGATTGTAGGTGTGACCTCTTAGAAAAAACCTGGTTGATGGTGGAGTCATGAGAGAAAGAGCTAATGAACTTCACACAACCTAACTTGATTGACTCAACAGCTTATACTGCCTCTGAACTGAATGGACCTCCATAGCCCTTAGAACCAAGAAGGGAGGACATGTGTGGCAAAAAGGCAGTTTACAACCCTTCTGGCTTTGTGTAAGGGAGCTCTAGCTCATGTGGGAATGTAGGCCTCAATTTTCCTAGTGCTTCTGGTCGGGGGACAGGGAATCATAGCACAAGTCTCCCCAGTCAAATGATAGTTACACCCAAGTGAAAAGAAAAGGAAGTGTTTGTTAAATCCACATTCAGGACTGTCCAAATCACTTCAGCGATTTCCTGCATGGCCTTGAGGATGTTAGATAGTGTGTCCAGAAAAAGGAAGTTTCTCCCTTCTTTCTGTGTTCTTGGTAACATGGAATTTCATACCTCTGGCATGTTTGGAATGTGTTTTCTCAGGTGTGTGGTCCAACAACTCATCCTCTTGTACGAGGGCTTGACAAACCCCAGGCACCAGGTTGCCATGGTGCCTGGGAATTGTACCTTGGTGCTTAGTTGTGTTGGGGGCACTCCAGTGGGAAGAATGCCCCCTGGCATCCAAAAAGGAGAGGGGGACTTCATCATCCTTGATCACCACCACAATTGTTCACGGTGGCGGGGCTTCTGCGCTCTGGACCACTGCTCCCACCAGTGTCTGTGGTGGTGGTGTTTTTTCAGTGGCAGGGTGTGTGGCTTCACCTTGCCCCACTGCTGAAAATAGCGGTGGCGGCATTTTGGTGGTAGGGCCCCCCAGTGTGCCATACACATAGGCATCCTAGTTTTGGGGCTTGTGCCTAGGTGTGAGGCACATTTGTCAAGGCCTGTCTTGTACTCAATGGTTAGAGAGTGAATCTTCAATTTCTAAATTAGATACAAATCCAGTACTTTTTACTTTGTTGTTTAGAAAAAGTAATTTCCTCTTTCTGCTCAGGTTTTTCCCAGAATCCCAAATACTTGAATGTGAGCTAGGAGTAACAGATCTCACTACTTTTGCTGTTTCTCTTCATTTGTTGTCTTGTCTGATAGGAACAATAGTTTTCTGACCAAAATGACAATTCTTTGCTCTTCTGTCATGCTGCAGGAGTTGACTGACTGGTGTGATGCACTTTGCCTTCAGAATGGCAGGATTTTCTTTTGTCTCCCTTGAACTTTTAACAGGCACTTTTGTTACAGGTTTTAGTTTTGAAGAGCAGCCGTGGTCTAGGTTTGACACATTTTAAAAGGTGTTGCTCAACAAAGAGAAGAGTGGGTTTTCTCGGTCATTTAAAGCCTTTCTTAGAAATGTTTTCATCATTTTAATTCTACTCTCCACTGCTCTGGCTGTGCTTGTCTGGGACTGGATGTGTGATGCTGAAAGTTATATTTGCCAGACAGGACTGGATTAACTGGCTCGGGGACCCAGGATGACCACGACTTGAGACCCCCACCTGGAGCCACGGCCCCCCCACCATGGTGACCTGAGGGTGCGCTCTGGGCCCTGGAAGGCTGTGCCAGAGGTCATTCTGTGTGTCAGCCAACCCCACTCCTGGAGCGAATAGACACTGGCCTGGGGGCAGACCAGCTGATATGGGGTGGGGCGGGAGCGCAGAGCCCAGCCTCTGGCCCCAGGGCCCTGTCCCCACCAGTTCCAGCAGGGCAAGGGCCCTCCCAGCACCATCCCAGGCTCTGCTGGGGCTGAGCAGGGGTGGGGGGAGGCAGATCAGGCAGGGCGTCTTAGGGGCTGGAGCCCAGGGCCCCCCTTTACGCCAGGGGCCAGTTCCTCAGCCTCTGCATTAATCCATCTTTCCTAGTGTCATGCTTGAAGATGTTCTGCATTCTATTCTGAATGGTGTAGTCTGATTGGAGCAGATTTAAAAGCAGAGTTATTTTTATTTTTGTTTCTTTTGTTCTTAAGCTCTGTGTCAGGCAAGGAATGCTCATTACATGGTATCTGCAAGGCCATCTTTGAAGGGGGCAAGTGGGGCAACCACCTGGGCCCAATGGTTTGGCGGGCTCCATGCTGCCTCATGGCTGGCATTTTGGGGGCAGGGGGTGTTGCGCTTTGGAAGCATATCCAGCCCCGCCCCCGGGGGCAGACCAGCCTGCCCAGGAGCGGGGCAGGAGTGCAGAGCCCAGCCTCTGGCCCAGGGTAGCCCTGTTTCCCCAAGTGCTGGGAGGGTGGGGCCAATTAGCCCTGGGTCCTGCCCACCCTTGGAGACGGCACTGGATATCTGCCACCAATATCTGACCGTCAGGGCTATTTTCCTGTTTTAGATATGTCCCTAAATCTTTGGATACATAGAGGAGTTTCATTGTGTCCTCATAGCCTGATTGTATTAAAAGTTCTATGCCCTGTTTCTCTTTACGCCGTGATTTTCATAACTGGGTGTTTATAGTTAGGGTCCAATTTGCATATTTAAGCAGGTAAATGATTGGCCTAATTTTCCAAAATGCTCCGCACCTTGCAACTCTCATTGAAATAATTTTTAAAAGTTAGATGAATTAATTAAGCTCTTAAATATGCACCTAACAGCTAACATTGGACACTCGGCTTTGAAAATCTTGGTCAAATACATAATAATTATAATAATAATTATACATAATTATTTTGATTATGAGTTATTTAGAAAAAACATCAATAGGATCATCTAGATCAGATCCACATGTTGGGTCTATCCATGGAAATCTGAATGGCAGTTTCACATTAAAATATTGTAACGTAGATAGGGTTCTCTCCTCCATCGCAAATTATCCCACTCTATCACCAGTTATTGTCCATAGGTTCAAAGTACTTTACAAATGTGTTTAAGTACTAATTCCCGCTCCCCATCACAACTCTCACAGATCATGAATCGGAGAGTGGACAGCAGTTTAATGGCGTGGCTGAGTTACTCAGCTACTCAAAGACACATTTGGGAACAAAACCCAGATAGCTTGACTCCTCCCACTGCAGCATATGTGTGCTTTTTATACCAGCATTTTGCGCATTTGTGCATTTTGCCCTTCTTTTAGATGCACCACAGTCTTTTCTATTGTAGATATTGAGGTGGCGTCAGAATCATCTGCTTTCTTTCCCACATGGCACATGTTTGCAAAGTCATTTCCATTATTGCATTTTAAAATACATCTGCCATCATTGAGACAGTCCTGTATAAGGCTGCCTCTTTCCACAGCTCTCTCTTTGCTTTCCATAACTGGTTTTTCATTTTCTGCTAATCCGGCTTTTATTTTTCCCAACTACCTTGCTTGCTGGTGTCTACTGGTCTCTTTCAGTTACTTGCAAACTTCAGCTGTTTGATCAATTTATACAGTGTTGTCTTGCATAAGTCCTATGTCTGTGGGCCTTGTTACCTTGGTATCTCACACACCATAATAATCCGTGGATCATGGAATCTTTTAAATCTTCAGAGTTGCATGAGCAGCTGCAAGAGTCCAATCGGTCAGCGGTTCTTCTTTTCCCCTTACCTACAAGAGAGTCACTGGAGCTACACAGATGTAACCGAGGGCAGAATCCTAGCTCATTCTGTATATTTATATAATTAAAAGCCCCAGTTTTACCAGCTTTGAAAATATATTTTCAATGCAGACAGCATTAGATATATGTTCTAAATCCAGTAATAGCCTATTTCTGCCATATACGGAGGACAGTGATGCGCTCACACTATGAGTGAGTCTCGCAGGGTTTCCTTCGTAGTCAGGGCAGCTTCAACAGACGTTCTTCCCCTTCCTACCCTGCTTCTTCAGGACTGGACAGCCGGTCTATTGCAAGTGATGTGCCTCTCAGGGCCTTGTCCAAAGGCAGCCAGAGTCCTTCCATTCACCCCTAGTAAGCAACTTTCCTACTAAGTTGTGAAAGGTGGTATTGTGTAAGACCAGCCACGCACTGTAGCAGGGGTTGTTCCAGACTCTGCAGCAGGTTCTGAGCAGGCCAACCATTAGGCCTGCAGGGAATCCTATCTCACACCTAGCAGAACCTACCCCCTAGCTCTGCATGTGTGCTGGGATCTGCCCCTTGTTTTCCATAATCTATGCTAGAGACACTCGGCTTGGATTTTCCTACTGGAACCTTGAACCACATGTCTTTATGCAACTCCATTGCAAAATCAGACCCCGCAATTTCCGGGCATGTGCTCAGGTGAAGAGCTGTGGCCTTCTCTCTCTACTCATCAGTTATCTATCAAATTGTACTTTAGATATATCGCCCTCCTTCCCACTGCTGCAGGTCATGTTTTATACCTTCCCTTAACTGAAGAAAAGCTAAGTGATCTGTAACTTCCTAATGTGTTTCTAGGTCCCCTTTGAAATTATGGCATTATGCTGGCCTCCTTCCAGTAAGGATCTCCTCCCTGCTAAGGAAATGTCAGGTGTGGGTTTTCCATCTTGTGCCAGCTGCTGTCTTAAATGCTTTTGATTGTGTGATGAATATATTCCTCTCCCGGGAGATGTCAGTTATCCTGACTTTGAGGCAGTAGGCCCTGCGGAAGAGCTCTGGGAGAGACCATGCTTCCGGGGGGAACAGTACATGTGTATTGCCTTTCACAGGTTTGTAAATAACCAACAAGACCAGAGGCTTTGCAGGGCTGTGTCTCAGGCCACTCAATAGATATAGTATGGCAATAACAAGAAGAGGATCAGGAATGGTGTAGGTCCCTTACTAAGTGGGGCATGGATGGAAAAGGCTGAAGTTTTCAATGCTTTTTTTACCTCAGTCTTCACAGGCAGGGTCAGCTCCCAGGCTACTGCACTGGGCAACACAGAATGGGGAGAGGAAGAGCAGAGCTCGGTGATGGAAGGTCAGGTTAGGGAACACTTGCGACCAGGGGACTGCAAACAGGGGAGTTTGAGAGGGAGTTTGTGGGGCCACTATGGTGACAAAGAGCTGCACCGCTTGTACCAGCACTGCTTCTGTTTTCTCCGCCTGCGCCTGTATCCAGACAGACATACTGACCATGGATATCTCTACCCAGATCCTGGCGTGGACTTGCAAGGACTGTGGCCTGAATTTCCCACTCTCAGACGGTCAGGCTGGGGAGATCATTCAGTGTGACAGGTGCCTTCTGGTGTAATCTCTCAGGAAGCAGGTGGGGGGGGAGGGGCTACAGGAGGAGGTGGCTAGGCCCAGGAGTATCCATGCCCTGGAGAAGTTCCTGGATAGCATCCATGAGGAAACATGCAAGGATGAGGAAACTATCCAGGTGCAGAAGACTCCTGCCACACCCTCGGAGAAGGATGAGATGGCTCTGGCACAGGGTGGATACTGACAGCTGGTTACTTCTGGCAGCAGACAGTGCTCCACTCCTGCTCCCATCCCACCCTCCGTTGTGGTGAAGAACTGTTATGCAGCGCTAGAGATGAGCGATGAGGTGGTAGAGAAGCCATGCACCCCTGAGGCTGGGAGGATCACAACCGTCACACCCAGGAGGAAACGTTGTGTTGTGGTGGTTGGGGACTCTCTTCTGAGGGGGACGGGGGCACCCATCTGTCGCCCAGACAAGGCCTCTCGGGAGGTATGCTGCCTGCCAGGGGCCCGTATCTGAGATGTTACAGAGGGATTGCTGAGACTCATCCGTCCCTCTGACTACTACCCCATGCTACTCATCCATGTTGGAACCAATGATACTGCGAGAGGTGACCCTCAGCAAATCAAAAGTGACTACAGGGCTCTGGGAGCACAGATGAAGGAGTTTGGTACACAGGTGGTGTTGTCCTCGATCCTTCCAGTCAAGGGTAGGGGCCCGAGCAGAGACAGATGCATCCTGGAAGTGAATGACTGGCTGTGAAGATGGTGTTACCAGGAGGGCTTTACTTCCTTGACCATGGGGTGCTGTTCCAGGAAGAAGGATTACTAGGCAGAGATGGACTCCACCTATCGAGGAAGGGGAAGAGCGTATTTGGACGTAGACTGGCTAACCTAGTGAGGAGGGCTGTAAACTAGGTTTGAAGGGGGAAGGGAACCAAAGCCCACAGGTAAGTCACAATGAGGGAGACCTGGGGGAAGGGATGGAACTTGGGGGGATCCAGGGCTGTAACAGCAGGGATAAAAAAGAGACTAGTCAGAACTGCGGGGTGGGGGGATCAAATCATTGTCTTAGGTGTCCTAATGAAGCCCTAATACCTGAGGTTAGTGGGGAAGGAGGACACTAGGAGATAATGCAAGGAAGAAGATGCAACAGGAGAGATAATTGACAGGGGAAAGTAGGGCAATGGGCCCGGTATTTTAGGTGCCTGTACACAAATGCGAGGAGGCTGGGTAACAAGCAGGAAGAATTGGTAGTACTGGTGCAGAAAAGGAACTATGATGTAATTGGAATAACAGAAACGTGGTGGGATAACTTGCATGACTGAAGCACTGACATGGATGGATATAAATTGTTCAGGACGGACAGGCAGGGAAGAAGGTGGAGGAGTAGCGCTACATGTAAAATTGCTGTATGACTGCTCAGAGCTCCACTATGAAAGTGGAAACAAGCCAGTTGAAAGTCTGTGGGTTAAGTTGAGAGGAGAGTGCAACAAGGGGGATGTCGTAGTGGATGTCTGTTACAGACCGCGAGACCAGGTGGAGGCGGTGGACGAAGCATTCTATTGACAATTAGCGGAAGTTTCCAGATTGCAGGCCCTGGTTCTCACGGGGGACTTCAATTCTCCTGACATCTGCTGGGAAGGCAATACAGCAGTGCACAGGCAATCCAGGAAGTTTTTGGAGAGTGTTGAGGACAACTTCCTGGTACAAATGCTGGAGGAACCAACTAGGGGCCTTGCACCGCTAGACCTGCTGCTCACAAGCAGGGAAGAATTGATCAGGGAAGTAGAAGTAAATGGCAACCTGGGCAGCAGCGACCATGAGATGGTAGAGTTCAGGATCCTGATCAATGGAAGGAAGGAAAGAAAGAAGCAGAACACACACCCTGGACTTCATGAAAGCAGATTTTGGCTCCCTTAGGGAGCTGATGGGCAGGGTCCCATGGGAGGCTGATCTGAAGGGGAAAGGTGTCTAAGACAGCTAGCTGTATTTTAAAGAAACCCTGTTAAAAGCACAGGAAGATAACATTCCGATGTGCAGAAAGAACAGCAAATATGGAAGGCACCCAGCGTGGCTTAGCAGAGAACTCTTCGGTGAGCTGAAACATAAAAGGGAAGCTTCAAGAAGTGGAAGCTTGAACAAATGTCGAGGGAGGCGTATAAAGATATTGCTCGGGACTGCAGGGATCAAATCAGAAAGGCCAAAGGACAATTGGAGTTGCAGCTAGCAAGAGATGTGAAGGATAACAGGAAGGGGTTCTATAAGTATGTCAGCAACAAGAAAAGGATCAGAAGTGGTGTAGGTCCCTTACTGAATGGGGCAGGCATCCTCGTGGTGGATGATGCAGAAAAGGCTGAAGTACTAAATGCTTTTTTTACTTCAGTCTTCACAGGGAGGGCCAGCTCCCAGGCTACTACACGGGGTAACGCGGAATGGAGAGAAGAACAGCCCTTGGTGATGGAAAGTCAGGTTAGGGAACACTTAATGAAATTGGATGTGCACAAGTCCATGGGGCCGGATGAACTGCATCTGAGGGTGCTGAGGGAGTTGGGGGAAGTGATTTCAGAGTCACTGGCCATTATCTTTGAGAACTTGTGGCGAACAGGGGAACGTCCTGGAGGATTGGAAAAAGGCAAATATAGTACCTATCTTCAAGAAAGGGGAAAAAGGAGGATCTGGGGAACTACAGACCAGTCAGCCTCACCTCAATCCCTGGAAAAATCATGAAGCAGGTCCTCAAAGAATCCATCCTGAAACACTTGGAGGAAAATAGAGTGATCAGGAACAGTCAGCATGGATTCACCAAATCGTGCCTGACCAACCTGATTGCCTTCTATGATGAGATGACTAGATTTGTGGATGCGGGAAGAGCCGTTGACGTGATATACCTCGACTTTAGCAAGTCTTTTGATACAGTTTCCCACAGCATTCTCGTCGGCAAGTTAAGGAAGTATGGGTTGGACGAGTGGACCGTAAGGTGGATAGAAAGCTGGCTAGATTGTCAGGCTCAGCAGGTAGGAATCAATGGCTCAATGTCTAGCTGGCAACCAGTAACAATTGGAGTGCCCCAGAGATCAGTCCTGGGGCTGGTTTTGTTCAACATCTTCATTAATGATCTGGATGATGGGATAGATTGCTCACTCAGTAAGTTTGCGGATGACACGAAGCTGGGAGGAAAGGTAGATACACTGGAGGGTAGGGATATGATTCAGGGAGACCTAGACAAATGGGAGCATTGGGCAAAAGAAATCTCATGAGGTTCAACAAGGACAAGTTCAAAGTCCTGCACTTAAGATGGAAAAACCCCATGTACTGCTACAGGCTTTGGACTGATTGGCTAAGTAGCAGCGCTGTAGAAAAGGACCTGGGGATTATGGTGGTTGGGAAACTGGATATGAGCCAACAGTGTGCCCTTGTTGCCAAAAAGGCCAATGGCATATTAGGCTGCATCAATAGGAGCGTTGCCAGAAGATCGAGGGAAGTGATCATTCCCCTCTATTCGACACTGGTGAGGCCACATCTGGAACACTGTGTCCAGTTTTGGGCTCCCCACTACAGAAAGGATGTGGACAAATTAGAAAGAATCCAGCGGAGGTCAATGAAAATGATTAGTGGGCTGGGTCACATGACTTACGAGGAGAGACTGAAAGAACTAGACTTATTTTGTCTACAGAAGAGAAGGTTGAGGGGGGATTTAATAGCAACCTTCAACTACTTGAAGGGGTGCTCCTAAGAGGAGGGAACTAGGCTGTTCTCAGTGGTGATAGAGGACGGAACAAGGAGCAATGGTTTCAAGTTGCTGGTGGGGAGGTCGAGGTTGGATATTTGGAAAACCTTTCTCACTTGGAGGGTGGTGAAGCACTGGAATGGGTTACCTGGGGAGGTGGTGGAATCTCCATCTTTGGAAACTTTTAAGGCCCGGTTAGACAAAACCCTGGCTGGGGTGATTTAGTGGGAGTGGTCCTGCTTTTAGCAGGGGGTTGGACTAGATGACCTCAGGAGGTCCCTTGCAGCCCTAATATTCTATGATTCTGTGATATAGTTAATGACTGGAATGACATCAAGCTTGGTTTTCTAGCTTGTCTTCACATGGTCAATGTGATTTTTAAACGTGGGTGTAATTTTCAAATGAAATGCTTTAGGATATTCTCCCCCCACTTAATAAAAGAACATAATTCCCACACACACTCCCAAAATATGGTCAGGCCTCTCTGGTTTTGTAATGGAGTCAGCAGCGCTTTAGGCCTATTGTTGAAAGTGTGCTGGTTCATTCATCCTCAACTCTTCCAGAGGCCATAATCCGGCACCTATACAGCCTGGTTGAATTCAGTGGGACTACTTCCTGCATAATGTTATTCATGTAACAAAATGTTTGCAGAGCCGTGGGGCTTTGCCCATAGAATCAATGCTAGGATTTGCTCTAAGCCCAGTGCATTTTGGTCCAGGACTTTGTGAGTTCGGGGTACATATGGAATCGTCAGTATCTATCTTGGTTATTAATGATTATTATATGTATTATGGTAGTGTCAAGGAATCCAGCCAGAATCAGGGCTCGTTGCACTAGGTACAGATGTAGAGGACATCCTCTGCCTGCTCAGAGAGCCTACAATGAAGACTTGAGCCTGGGAAAATTTAATGCACATGCTGAATTTTAAGCACAAGTAAACCCATTGAAATGATTCAGCTTTTTCAGACCAGAAGTCCTATAGATCTGCTTCATCGTAACAAAAGAGTTTTGAAGCATTCTAACTTCTGATGGGCCAAGCCAGGGAAAAATGGGTATGATAAAAAACTGCACTCACCATTCATTAAATGGGGAGGAAATTGCACAGTGAGTACAGAAGAAATCTCCTCTTCATATCTTTAACACCAGATCTTTCTCAATAAAAGTAATCATAGTCCATTGAGGATTATCTTTAACACCAGATCTTTCTCAATAAAAGTAATCATACTCCATTGAGGATTTTTTGCCCCAGACACTTTGAACAAAACAACGGAATGAGAAAGCCTCTATGGCTTTCATTTCTCGAAATATTAAAAATATTAATGTGAATGATCTTATGCCTAGCGCAAATATCATCTAGAATGTCAGGGTTGTCATGGGCTTAGATACACCAGGAGTCAATCCTTTGTCAAGTTATATTGGAATTTTAGTCATCCAAATAAATTGTTCTTTCACACACACACCCCAAAGCGTTGTTTTGAAAAATAATGAGTCCGGTCCTCAAAATGTATTGCAAAGCGCCACATTTCCTGACTTTCTATAAACATCTACTCAAGGAGCAGGGTAATATCTTCAAAGCAAATCCATCTGGGTGAGGAAAACTTATTTATGTAAAAAGATTTGACTGTGAAATTTTCGTGTGCCACAGCATCCATTTATATTTTTGTCTTGGTGTAACTAATGGATACAGGAGAAGGCTGTGAGCACGGGCTGAGGGAGGAACATTTCAGCTCTGCAGACTGGGCTGATCAACATAATATATGATTTAAAAGCCAGTTATGAGCCGAACTTTGATGATAAATGTTCCTGTGGGAGAGATTTTAATTCAAACCATGCACGCCCTGTAGGGGAATAAAAACTTCTTCTTGAACCACTATGTGCATCCAGACACATGGGAATAAGTGGAACTCTTCACCATTTACTTTTTCCTTGGATGAGGGAGGTGGGGAGTAGGTGGGGCCCTAAGTCCACACCTCTACTTGCTGGGCAGAGGAGTGATGTGGGTGGGGAGAGGTAATTTACTAATGGTACACCCCAATAGTCAATTAATACTTGCCAGGAGCAGGGAGGGCAAATGGGATGAATAATGCCTTTGGGATATGTGTCCTGAGGCCACTCCAGGGGCGGTTCTGTTAGTACTTCACGCTGGTCAGAGCTGTGCCTACAGTCACAAACTAGCCTTAAACAGGCTAATTTTCTATTATTTTACAACAAATGTGTTGTGAATTTACAGTTGCTAACCATACGGGATTGATCACCTGCCACCATTGGTGTTTTCTATTGCGTGCTCTGAGCCATGAAAGTGTACGTAGTGTTGATCAGAAAATTTAAAAATCGGATCCATCTGGGGTGAGATGATTTCTTGCTCTTTCATCATATTTGTGTGGGTTTGGGGTTTTTTTTAGATGACCATAAATGACGGCTCTAATTTGGGGGTTGCGGTGCACACTAGTATATTACTGTGGGTACATATGACTAACGCCCATGCAGCAGAGGTGGTCTTTGGCTATTGGGGGCCCTAGACGAAGGCACATTGCGGGCCCCCCTATAGGCCTGTGGGGCCCCGTATAGGCCCATGAGGGGCCCCTGTCGCCAGCCCCAGCTTCCCGCCGCCAACTCCGGCCCTGCCCCTCCCGCAGCCTCAGCTCACTGACGGTCCCAGCTCCCCCCCACCAACCCCGGGCACAGGGGCCAGCTCCTCTGCCTGCTGCCAACCGAGGCAGACACGGCTTTTGGGACAGGTGAGGGGGGCCCTTACAGCTTGGGGCCCTAGGCATGAGCCTGCCCCCAAAAACCGCCTCTGCCATGCAGTTACAAAACGTGATGGGCAAGTGAGTATGGCCACAGGATTCTTATGTCTCTAATTTTACAACATGTCTTGGTTAGCTCTGCTTGGGCCTGCTCCAAAGCCTACTGAAGATCCTGGGAGTCTTGCTCAGGCTTGTTTGGGTGATGAAGTGACAATGACACAATCAGGGGCACCTCTAGACTGCAAGCACAGGCTCTGAATGTACAGCACCTAGCGCAATGAAATATCTTAAATGCTACTGCAAAATAACTTTGATTTCACTGTTGCCCATTTCCTCTCTTCTTCATCTACTTTTGTTGGCTACTGACTCAGGATCATTTTAAAAGGCCATCTAAAACTGTCCGTCAGCAGCCTGTCATGTGGAATTGAAAAATCACTGGAGACCTTTTAAACACAATCGTGCGAAGGGAAGCCAGCACTGACTTGCATAGCTCTCATCAGTTGCCATCCTATGTTGAAACATTATTGAGCCAATCATAATTATTGTGTCAACAAAAGCCAATTTGTACCCTGGTAGATTGACATCTATTCTTAGACCGCAGCTGCTTTTCTTTTAGTAATTGAAGGGATGGTTCTTAGTGCACATTGTCGGAAAACGACACTTTTGCTGATGTGACTGAAGTGACTTATATTCGCTCTGGAGCTGAACAGATATGGTCATGTCCAAGATGACAAATCATTTTCTTCCTTCAGAAAAATCTCACGGTCTTGAACTGTAATGAATTGTACTTGAGGGGCTGATGGATACAAGGAGCAAACATTGGCATATACTTCTAGGTGGAGGTCATGGCATCGTACACCTGAGGTGTGGTACGGAAGATGAAGAGATGTAGCAACTGAACGGAGATCAAGGCTGAAACATTCTGTTTGCACAGGGTCGACACAGGCCAAATGATCAAGAGGCGGATGGAGATGTGAACACTCAGAAGCATCCCTCAGTGCTTCTTTTGGGACATAGCCTTATACCTTCTCTAATGGTGCAGCTACCCTTGTGAATTAAGTCGACTTAAGCCTGCTTAAATCAACTTAATTTAATCTGCGTCTACATTACAATTTCCTTAAATCGACTTAAACTGCTGCTTAAGTCGATTTAAGGAAATTTTAAGTCAATTTTATTACACCTGGTTTAAAGTTGACTTTACTGGCTAAGTCAACTTTATTAAGTCGATTACAATCCACCACTTGGTTTCAGCAAGTGGCAATTACAATCCACCACTGCATATTTACACATTCTTAATTCAATGGCTTGACCAAAAATAGTGTTCATAGGCCAATGGACTCCGTGGGCCCAGCTTTCCATGCCACTGAATATGGCTACCTCTTATTGGGGATTTAATGGGAGGTAAATCATATACTACAGCAGGAGGAATGGGCCTCTTCATATATGTAATCTTACAGCTGAACAGTCAATCAAGTGGGCTAAGGGAGCAGACCATGATTTAAGGGAGGACAAGAGGAAGAGTTATGATTCCAACCCACAAAGATTAAAAAAAAATGTTTTCACACATGTAACTGATCACAGGATTTTGACTTGCAAAATTTTTGTTACTCGTGGTGATGGGTAAGACAGAAAGACCCCATCTTGACATTCAGATCCCAAGGGGGATTTGGGGAGGATAGGGAAGAGAATCTTTTACTTACATAATGCTGTTTTTATAAAGCTGTCTTTCAGAATAGAACTGTGATTTTTTTTTTTAAGTATCTGATCCTTCTCACTTTGAAGTTGAGGACAAAGTGGGAGATGGATCACGCCCCAAGAATCAATCACTTGGCTTCCCCAATACTGATGGATACTCCTCTACAACAGGAATGATGTGACCAGATTGGAAAGAGTCCAGCAGAGAGCACCAAAGATGATGAGGGGGCTGGAACACATGACTTATGAGAAGAGGATGATGAGACTAGTCTATTTAGTCTTCAGAAGAGACGAGTGAGAGGAGATTTGATAGAGGCCTTAAACTATCTGAAGGAGGGTTCCATGGAGGATGGACCCAGGCTGTTCTCAGTGGTAGCAGCTGACATAGAATCATAGAATCATAGAATAATAGGGTTGGAAGGGACCTCACGAGGTTATCTAGTCCAACCCTCTGCTAAAAAGCAGGACCACTCCCACTAAATCACCCCAGCCAGGGTTCTGTCTAACCGGGCCTTAAAAATCTCCAAAGATTCCACCACCTCCCTAGATAGCCCATTCCAATGCTTCACCACCCTCCTAGTGAGAAAGTTTTTCCTAATATCCAACCTTGACCTCCCCAGCTGTAATTTGAAACCATTGCTCCTTGTTCTGTCCTCTGTTACCCTCGAGAACAGCCTAGCTCCCTCCTCTTTGGAGCAATCCTTCAAGTAGTTGAAGGTTGCTATCAAATCTCCCCTCAGTCTTCTCTTCTGTAGACTAAATAAGCCTAGTTCCTTCAGTCTCTCCTCATAAGTCATGTGCCTCAGCCCCCTAATCATTTTTGTTGCCCTCCGCTGGACTCTTTCTAATTTGTCCACATCCTTTCTGTAGTGGGGAGCCCAAAACTAGACACAGTATTCCAGATGCAGCCTGACCAGTGTCGAATAGAGGGGAATTATCACATCCCTCGATCTGCTGGCAATACTCCTACTGATGCGACATAACTAGGAGCAATGGTCTCAAGCTGCAGCGGGGAGGTCTGGGTTCGGAAAAATGTTTTCACTAGGAGGGTGGTGGAGCACTGGAATGGTTATCTAGGGAGGTGGTGGAATCGACATCCGTAAGGGTTTTTAAGCCCAGCTTGACAAAGGCTTTGAGGTTGGTCCTACTTTGAGCAGAGGGGTGGACTGGATGACTTCCTGAGGTTCCTTCCAACCCTCGTCTTCTCTGATTCTGCGTACTGTAACTGTACAACAAGATCAGGCAGACACATTGATACCCCTGACTGAGATTAATCTAGTCAGGAGCCCAACACAAGTGAATTATACTCTGTTTCTAAGCTTCACTTCTTACAAAATATTTGCTATGTGAACATTGACATCAACCGTACAGAAAGTATCTGTTACCCAAAGAGGTGGATCTTCAGCTCATGTAAAGGGAGATCAGTGGAGCAAAGTGGTCCTGCTTTTTAGCAGGGGGTTGGACTAGATGACCTCGTGAGGTCCCTTCCAACCCTATTATTCTATGATTCTATGATTCTAAAGCTGATTTGTACCACCTGTAGGTTCACTGGAGCAGTGAAAAATGAAGAACCCCTCATGGCTGAATTTGGTTACTACTGGGTGAAATGGCCAACCAGCACAATGTGGGTGGCGATTTGCAGAAAGACATTCGGTATAGAACTCAGCTCACAAAAGTCAGACAAAAAACCAAACTAAACAGCTCGTTGAGTTAGTTCTTGCTTTCATACAATACGTGATCCAGGCTGCAAGCTTTCAAAAGAGAAACATTGCTTAATGGTAGCATAATTAAGTATCAAGCTCCCTGAGTATATTAGTACCGAATCAATTGTATTGATTAGATGTGATCATCGGCAATTTTTAATCCAGTTAGCGCCAAGGCTAACCCATATGGGATGGCCAGGAAGCCTGGACTACATTTCAAATAGCAGAGAGACCACACTGATGAAAGAGTAGACGATAAATTATAATGGTGTTCTGCCATTAATGGCTGTGCATTATTAAGCATCTGAATTGATAGCAATATAGTGAGGCTGACTGCTGAGTTCCTTGATTTCAAACCAATGAACTTTCCATTAACTAGGATGAGGATATATTAACTTGCACTCAAGGCATAAGTGTCTCTTACACATTTAATTGGCTCTATAAGCTGACCCTATAGAGAGCTACTTGCTATGGGGCAAGGACTGTTTCTACTGAGTTCTTTGTGCCATTTTACTTGCTACTGAACGAACTGTCAGGGTAATTGTTATATATATGGCCTGTATCTTGAATGGGCCATGCAATACGGCTGGAGCATCAGACAATATTTTGCACATGGCCTTGTGGCTAGAATCCCATCTGCAGCTGTACCAATGGGTGTTTTGCTTTCTTCCGTCAGTGAAGGAAGATAATTACAGAGCCAGAAATGTTGTGCTCACTAGTGCCAACATTTGCTACATGACAACAGGAAATTATTAGGAAAGCAACTTTGCTCTGTCTCGGATACAAGCCACTTCTCCTTTTCTCTGTCCATGCAATATACGCCATTGAACAAGATAAATGTCAACCTATTATGAAAACCAGAACTTAGGAATCATCTTCAATTTCACACCCATCTAAGGAGGACTGAAAACTCGGTGAACGAGCTCAGTCTTAGCTGATATACAATCTGCTCTTTCGTCAACTCGTTTAACATGGAATTGTGGTTATCAGCTCTCATAATAAAGACCAAGTATGAAATTAACAAAATAGAGCTGGGCACGGGCTAAGGCAAAGTGCCATAAAAGTGACCTGAGTCTTGAAAAGGGCCAGATTCTTTTGCATCAGTGCGTTTACTCATCAGGTGCTGGCAGGGCAGTGACCATGCGATTTGGAAAAGATGTTTCAGTGATGCATGAAGCAACTGAAATAATTCTAGAGCCTCCAGGGATTCTGATACCCAGAAGCATTCAAAGGGACTGAGAAGTGGGAGAAACTGGCGACAGGTTGAAGTGAAACTCTTTAAGGGCCAGATCCTCCACTGACGCAAATTGCCATAGCTCTGTTGATATTTATAGACTGATACTGATTTGCATCAGATGGGGATCTGGCCCTCATTGCGTTGGTGTGGTGCTTTTAGCTCTGGTTCTGGTTTAGCTGTAGTGTGCCTTTAAAAGGAAAAGGACTGATTCTCATTGACAGTAAGAGTCTATTACACTCCTCTGGCAACAGATAGGGCTCTGAAAGTGGAGAACTTTTACATCTACCCTTATTTAGTCCCATTTACACTGCCAGAGTTCTGTAAAGAAGCCTTAGTATAAATGGAATCTGGCCCAAGGGAGGAGGGCTGGAGGGAATTCAATAGCAGATTCCTTTCTTTTCCCTGGAGATACGGTCTTTCTTCTTTCTTTCTTCTCCTCTTCTAAGAAGTCATCCAGACTTTTCTGCTTTATATCTGGAAACCATAAGCTCATTATAGTTTGTATTCTTCTAAGAAACAGCCTATCCATCACCGATGGATAGTTGTGTGGCACTGTATGATTCCTAGCCACACTGAATCATTTTATCAGTCGAGACAGCTGCTCTGTGCCAAGATGGAGATCACAGAGGGGTGACTTTTATCCCTGAAAGACTGCTCCAGCACAGGTTCTTGCCATCCAGTCTGACTACAGCTCGTGGAGTGTGAATATCAAATGAGGGCGGTCAGTCCAGATAAACAAGCAAAAGTTTGGATGATTAGTGAAGGCTCTTGAATCTGGAAGTTCTGCCTGTAGCTTTTGCAAGAACAGACTTTTCAATACTTGTGGCTTCGACTTGGGCCAAAAATCTGACAAAAATCAGCCTGTCTCCTGTTTCTCAGTCCTTGCCAGCACTTGGCAGGGCAGATGTAGCATGCTGGCAGAATGCTTTCTAGTGATTGGTGTAGTAGAGGATAACAAGCTGCTTCTAATGCAGCTTGCTCCTTTTGCGGTCTGTTGTGTGACTGTCCTGCCATGTAGCACTGGGGTGGGAGGGTTCAAACAGGCGACTCAATAAAAACAATAATGCAAAGACGTTAAACCCCCAGAGAGTTCATTATTGACTCAGATTTTGAAACAAATGAAGGGTGGGGATCAAAGTAGCATCTAATTGGTTTTGGGGTTTTTTTGGACCTATGCGCACACACTAGATTAGCAGCAAGACTAAGCTGTGTAATGACAGCAGTGGATCAGATTGTTGTAGAATCATTTCAGCCTTATGTTTTGCTAGTATTTGAATATGCCACCATTTAAAACAGAGAAAAATGCAGTTGGGGCCTTAAGGCAAATCTGCATCTGCAGCCATCCTTTGCTGATATTACCTTCCACTTCAGTATTATTTTTTAAAGATCTTTTAAAATAATATGTGTAATGCCTGGGATGTGTTCCTGCCACATCAGCCCCTGCTGGGAAGTAATACAGCCATACAACAATGGTGTTCTGATGATCTACTCCGCTAATCCGTCATCCCGAAATGACACGCTGTTGATATATTACATGAATCCATCATCAGAAATGCAGCTGGCTGATCGCTGGAGCTTTGATGATGTATTTGTGTAAACTCTAATCCAAAGGGCATCCCTCTGATGATGTATTACTTAATAAAATAACCAGCCCTGCTTGGCAAGAGTACATGAGGCTAAGCAAAGATACTGGACTTTGGGAAATGGTTTTGAGCAGCAGTCTGGGTTAAGAACATACTAACATAGGGTGCATCTACACTTGTAAATTAAGTCGACTTAAACTTGCTTAAGTTGACTTAATTTACTCTGCGTCTACACTACACTTTCCTTAAGTCGACTTAAGCAGCTGCTAAAGGAAAAATTAAGTTGACTTATAAAACCTCCTTTTAAGTCGACTTTCTGCTTAAGTCGACTTTCTAAAGTCGACTTAAGCCAGTGTAGACGTGGAGTACCCCTAAGTTGACTTTAAGTTGACTTAGGGGACTCCAGGGCTTCCCCACTGCCCTCCCTGCCAGGGTGGCATTTTGGGACATCTTTAGCAAAGCTTTAAGACCCTTCTCCTAGCACTCAGCTATTATGTTACTGAACCAAAGGAAAGAGCTGACACTAGAAATGGATTACTGGCTGCATCTAAAAACGTTTGGTGGCTTCAAGGCATCTGAACCTTGATAAAACTGCCAATGGATTTCCCCTCAAATTGTGCAGTTCATGTCATTGCATTTATGAGATCCTAAGAGCATACCATCTGACTTGTACGTTATATGCATTGCTGAGAATAAAGGAAGCCTCCCTGAATCACCGGAGGATGATATAAAGCAGGGGTCGGCAACCTTTGCCGGCCCCCATGCCAGCTCCATCCACCGCACCTTCAGCAAGTGCCGGGGGCGGAGCCAGCAGATGCTGGGGGCGGGGACAGGGACTCCTGCTAGCCTCACCCCACACATGGTGGCTCCTTTTCCCTGCTTGCCACGTTCCCCAGTGGGGGGACGGGGCTAGCAGGGGACAGGAACTATGGCACGTGCAGCTTTTGTAGTCCCAGGCTTCACTGGGGGGGGGGCCGGGCCCCCCCAGCAGGGGGATAGGTGCGCATTCCAGGTTTGGGACACATGCCGGAGGTTGCCGACTCCAATGTAAAGAATAGCTCAGTTTGTCTTGAAAGGAAATGTGTCAGACTTGGGTCTTTCTGCCCTATTTTATTTTGTTTAGATTCTTGAATGGTGCCTTTCACCATGGTATTCAAAACCAAACATGGGCTTCTGGGTATTTCATCTAATTCTTTGGTAGACAGGATGAACCGAAAGAGTTGTGTTAGCCATGACGGTGTATAGGTTGTGTTTTCTAACCTGCGCGAAGGTCAGTGTCTACATGAGGAATCATGCCCAGTGACGAAGTCTTTGGTGGACTTTTGTCCTTTCTCGGAGGATGTTGTTCTTGGGAAACTGGAGGCTACATTTTCACCAGAAAATTGTTTTCATCAGAATTGTTTTCACCAGAAAATTGTTGCATAGTGGTCTGAGAGCAGAGGCATCTGACAAGGGGCAATGCCCGCTCCTACCATTGCCTGTCGGTAGATGCAGTGGGCTACTGATGGAACAGACTCAGTTCACTTCTGAAGCTTGTGATCTGGGGTGGCTGTGTTCCCTGTATGCCACGTGTGTGCTTGCTGTGTTCCCAGTGAGTGAGGTGTACCCTGGGGCCACAAGCAGTGGCAGACTCCTGAGTAGATGGGGAACACCTATTGGCTGCAAAGTGTCAGGTTCTTTCTCACCTGGCCCAGTGGCTGTCTTCAGTGCTCAGACCCTTTGCTTAGGCTGTGGGTGTGGCTCATGTGAGTCTTTCTACCGCATTTCACTGCCAAAGGCGTTTCAGTGTCCCGGGAGAAAGCCTTTCACTTCTGCTCTGGGACTGGTGACCGCAGGTTCAGAATGACCCAGGGAAAACTATCTGTGTACCCCTGGTGAGAAAGAGAGTCACAGATTCCTCCTTAGCTATCTCTGTGCTGCGAGACATTGGCACCCTAGGCTGGTGACCAGCACACATTCTAAGCACCCTCTTTGAAAGGGTGAAGTGGAAGGTAAGTGGTGCTGGACGCCGAGGCGGCTTTTAGGGTAGGTGAAGCAGGTGCCTGCCTAGGGCCCCGAGCAGTAAGGGGCCCCTTCACCTATTCCAAAAGCCATGTCTGCTTCTCAACTGGCAGGATATGTGGCGGGCAGCTGGGCCAGGGACTGGTGGTGGTGCAGTATTGGGGCCCTGGCAGGTGCCAGGACCTCAGGGGGCTGGCCATGGGAAGCTGAGGGTTCAGGGCCCCAGGTGGGGTGCTGGGGCTGCAGGGGGGAGGGCATGGCCAAGGGGCGCTGGGTCCCCCAGTGGGAGCCTTTAGGGGGTCCCACAATGGGCCTTTGCCTAGGGCCCCAGATAGCCTAAGGCTGCCTCTGGCTGGACGTCTGAATTTCACACCGAGAGTGGAGGAAGAGGGGAAGGGGCTAACTCTCAGTATTTAACACCTCCTTGTCAGCAGGAATAACTTCATTCGAATGGGAAGAGGAATGTGATGGCTGCATGTTTTCGAGTGTAAAACCGAGCGGAAGCTGTGCTATATAAAGGCTATGGGGACGTGAGAGCATCTGATGAACGCTGATACTTGAGCTCATCTGGGTTCTTTGGCTGTATCTGCCGTGAGTTTTCCCCATATTCCTCCATCTTGCCTCCCAGAATTTCCATGTGAAAAGTGCATGAAAAGGGCTCTGAGGAAAAAAAGACCTCTCATAAACAAGGATTTTCCCCCAGCTGCTTTAAATCTGCAGGGAGAGAAGCATTTTTTTTTGGGTTTCATTAGCTTAACTATTAACTTCATGGGAGCCAACCGGCAGGCAGAGGGGGTGGAGGATCATTATTAGGACCCCAGGCCAGGTAGCAAAGTGTCTGTAAAGTAGAAACAGCAGCCCCTGTGAAGTCTTTCTACTGGATTTTGATTGACAGCTGTCATGGTGAGGCACCTCAGTGCCTAGAGCTAGATCTATATTTCACGCCCTGACTCCCACAGCGTGCTGTAAATAATCTAGTTTTGGAGGTGCAGCATTTCTCGTTTGTCATTCCTCACATCTCTCGGGATGGCAAACTAGGGCTGTTCACGATTGTCTGCACTGAGCTCTCTGTTCTGTGATGAGTTGGAGCTGGAATAAGACAAAGGGGGAAAAGGTATACACTGGCAAATGGACGATTTGTTTTATGGAAAACGACACCGAATGGTAATAGACAATGCCCTGCAGTGTCGGAAGACCCATTACATTGGTACCTTGAAAAGAGAGTTGCCAAGGATCTGGGGAAGAGCTCTAAACTAGGCAATCAGGTGGTTTCTTCGAGTGCTAATCGTCTGATCCTGATGAGTTGTATGAGAAATAACAGGCACGTTGTTGGCAGATAAGTGAACCTTCTGAAGCCTGTGGCAAATCAGTCCACTCTGTCCCTGTGGGTCCTGTGCTTTGTCTTGCTGTGGGCCCAGGCAAGCCCTGTCTGCCCCTGGTTCTGGGCAGTCATTACTCCGCTGCCAGCACAGAGTAGGAGGGGGAAGGGGCTCGGGTCCTCCCTCTACTCCGAGCCCCAGCCTAGGGGCCCTAGGAAAGACAGCTGTATGCTGCTGGTACTGCCACCGGCAACAGTTCCTTCCCCTAGGCTATTTCCCCCTCTCGGTGTTCTTTTACCTCTCTTCGTTGTTATTTTACTTCCTTCGCCCTCCTCCAGCACTCCTCTGCTCCTCCAACACCCCTCTGCTTCTCCAACACTCCTTTGCTCCTCCAATTCTCCTCTGCTTCTCCAACACTCCTTTGTTCCTCCAATTCTCCTCTGCTTCTCCAACACTCCTCTGCTCCTCCAACACTCCTCTGCTCCGCCCACAACACTCTTGCTGGGGCCAGGCTTTTTATCAGCTGGCCCCTGATTGGTATCAGGTGCCTCTAATTAGCCAGAACCACACCCTGCTCAGTTTGTAGGGAACAAAGCCAGGATCATTCTGTGGCTTATATATCTGCTCCTGCGACTGTGGGGCCTCTTTCCGGTCCCTCGTTCGTGCACGCATCCGGGCAGAGTTCCTCTGGGCGGCGTCCACTGGCTCCCTCGACACCTTCCGGGAGCAGTGGGCGCTGTCCGAGGTTCTCTGCTCGGTGTCCCCTTCCGAGTCCCTGATTTTGACCCTTTGACCCTCACACCCGTTCCTGTTAGTCATTTGTTGTCCCCCGTATTCAATTGAAGCCGGGTCCAGTGCTCCATCCCCTTAGGCTGGGGGAGGAGTTTTAGCAGTGGGCGGGCTTGCGCCCGCCCACTTCCCGTTTCCTTCAAATAGGATGACTCTCCTGCTTCCCTCTGGCCCTGGTGTCTCACACCTGGGTAATAGAATATTCATATGAACTTAAAGGCTGCAAGTACAGCGTACTAGTGCTTTCCTCCAACAACCCACTACTCTGTGTTTCTTTCACATAGCTGGATCATTGCTTTGACTGATCTTAGACAAACTAGGTCTCCATATAGATTAAGCCCATTGTATTAAAGAAGAAGTGGACCTGCACAGTACAGGAAAAGCTGTTAGGAAGAACACAAAGGGGGAGGAAAATATAGCACAAAACTCCCAACATTTAACTTCTTTGCTACACCCAAAACTGCACTAAGAAATAAACTTTGTTTTAACTGAAACTGACATATATGCTAAGAGTTGATATTTTAAAAGGGTGTCATCAGCTTTAAATCTACCGCTTAAAAATAAAAAAAGATACCTGCTTGAAAAAAAAAAAAAAAAAAGACTCTCCTGCTTCCCTCTGGCCCTGGTGTCTCACAAGCCCTAATCCTATTTGCCAGCAGCATTGTAGCCTTACAGCAACATTTTCAGTGGAAGAAGGTCTATTGAACCTTAAAGGCAGCTTGAGAAGGCCTAAAAGTAAAATGAAAAGGAGCTGGAGTGATTTCTTCAGGCTGCAGCATCGGTGCTGTGAAGAGCGCTGTTGACCAGGAGTGTCTGCAAATAGCAAGGAGAATTTAATACAGTCCGAGTCGGAATTGAGTCTGGCAAAATGTAGGGAAAGGTCGGGAAAAAAAAGAAGTAAGGATCACAAGGCAAGGTAGTTGCAAGTAGCTTCCAGCAATCTGACTAAGCAGGTTGAAACTTCTCTAAGATTATATTTCTCACAGACACATCAGGACATCCATCTGGAGAAAACGTCACAGAGTCAGCAGATCTGCCTGTAAATGTGGCAAGTACCTTTTGGGTAGTGCTTCAGAAACTGGCATCAAGGACTGTAATAGCTATTGTTCTGGGGGTAGGTTGAGCTAACAAAACACCCATAAATGAGGAACCCACCCCTCCAAAATGGAAAGGGGTCAGCTGGCTTCAAGAGTGAACAGAGAAGGTGTTCAGGCTACCACATCAAGCAGGAGACATCTAAGGTAAGGTAGTCTGGAGGAGTAGGATGGGGAAGGTGGTAAGGCAGAGATATCGGAGAAGGGCGGGCTGTGATATTGATTTGGTGTTTCCTTCAAAGGCATTGTGAATAGACCATGCCAACATTCTAAAACATTTCCCCAGAATGCACTACATCTGCTGAGAGAGCACTGTGGAATACATCTTGAGTCATTTGTGTTGATGATGATGATTGACTAAGTATGGGTATGTATACACCAGAAAAAGTTAAGTCGACCTAACTGTCCTTAAGTCGACTTAATAAAGTCGACTTAAGGGTTACTCCCCATCCACACCATCCTCAAGTTGACTTAGGGAGTCGACGTAAGGCTTAAGTCGACCTAATGGGCGGTTGTTATTAGGTCTACTTAAGCTTTCATTAAGTCGACTTAAGGAATTTCTTAAGTCGACTTAATGAAAGTCAGGTGTAGACATGGAATAATTTAGGTCGACGTAAGGGTCCTTAAATTGACCTAAATTGCTAGTGTAGACGTACCCTATGTGGTATTATTGTAACTCTCGCAAGGCCCATTCAGGATTCGGACCCCATTGTACCACCAAATGAGCATGGTGATGAAGAAGAATTTTGTCTCTACTCCCAAAGGTCTGAAGAGAACAATAACGCCAGTGTGAAATATACCCAAAATGTAGAGGCCTTTGTACTACGGAGGTCTTATGTAAATGCTCAAAATAGACTTTAAGTAGGACATCAGTATGTAGGCCTTGGGTTGGCCACCTGCACCTGTTAGGATCTAATCTTAGGTCTCATTATAAACAGTAAAATGATCTTTTAAATTACACAGAGATATCTGCCTTGTATTATACTTTTTATGATGTGGATACTCCACGCAGACATAGGTAGATTTTTTGGTAGTGTAAGAGTAATAATTAACATTTGAAAAAAAACCACTTGGTCATAAAGAAAATATTTGATGGCACAGACACTAATATTTGCTTGTGCTTTTGAAGTATGTGCTTACTTCTGAGATGCACTCCCACGTAAAGAAAGTATAAATTGGAAAAGTAGCTGTCATCCATAATATATCTTAATCACTGAGGACTTGATGGACAAGAAAATTGCACATCTGAATTGTAAATAGAGAAAAGCTCCTGGGAATAAACAATTTGACACAAATACAGTATTTGAAAAGGAAGCTGCATAAATACTATGTCAAAGTTTCTAGGTTTTGTGTCATTGGCAGTGATTTGGAATAGTGCTCAGGACAGCACACAACCTGCTTCAGTAACCATGCTGCTTCTTATCAGACTCAATGTCATATAAATGTCACAAAGATTTAACGTCTCGGTGATAAGGGCCAGTTGAAAATGCCTTTCTATTATGTATTTATAGCAATGAAATACTACCTGTTAACCAAACAGAATTTAAAACACTTGAGCCATCCAGAGCTGGAATTTTCATGGTCTACTGTTAATTTTCACTGACCGCTTTTATGACACACTCATCATCTTTGTAAGCTTCAGCTTTCACTGCACATTTGATGGCATTGTAAGTGGAGCAAATAATACCCCACAAATTATTAATGAGACTTCTTAAAAGAATTCTGATTGGCAATCTTTCTAAAATTCCTTGGAGAGGGGCTGTTTATCCGGCTTCTTCAATGCAAGGAATATTTGTTGCAATTGGAGCTGGAGAATAAACTATTTCTGGAATCTCTGGGTGCGTCTACACTTAGAAATTAAGTCAATTTAAGCTTGCTTAAATTCACTTAATTTAATCCGCATCTACACTACAGTTTCCTTAAATCCTTAAGTAAGCTACTTAAGTAAGCTACTTAAGTCGACTTAAGGAAAATAAAGTCAACGTAATGAAAATTAAGTCGACTTTATTAAACCTCCTTTTAATTCGACTTTAGGCTTAAGTCGACTTCCTAAAGTCGACTTAAGCCAGTGTAGACCTGGAGTAACCCTAAGTTGACTTAAAGTCGACTTAGGGCTCTCCAGGACTCCCCCACTGCCCTCCCTGCCTGGCATGTCCCCCCAAAGGGCAGGGCAGAGCCCTGCCCACCCTGCCCCTATGCCCCGCCAAGGTCCCTGTCCCCCTTTGCCCCATTGTACCCAAGTACAATGGGCAAAGGCAAGGGGGTGCCCCCCCGCCACCGTGGACCTACCCAAGGTCCCCCTACCCCTACAAGTCGACCTAGGTGTCCAGTGTGGACACTCTAGGTCAACTTTGTAAGTTCCCCCCTAAGTCGACTTTAAATTTAAATGTGGACATGCTAAGATGACTTAACTAAGTCGACTTAAAGTCGACTTAGTTAAGTCAACTTAGCTAAAGTTGACTTAAATTTACAAGTGTAGACATAGCCAATGATTGTTACATCTGGGATGGTCAGGGACGCAGTCCCATACTTGGAGTGTCGTTAGCCTCTGAATGCCAGAAGTTATGGTGGACGACAGGGGATCCATCACTTGGTGATAGAAGTTCCTTCCCTTTGAAGCACCTGGAATTAGCCATTGTCGAAAGACAGGAGATTGGGTTAGATGGATCATTTGTTTGACTCAATATGGCCATTTATATGGTATCTATGATGAGGAGAATTGCTTTTCTTGAGACAGGGGCAGGCTTCTGAAATGTAAATGGCAGGTGACTTGAACATAGCTGTGTTTAGAATTGCATTGTTTTGCCTTTCTTTCATCTGACCAGTAACAACCATTGTATCTCAACTGCTTAAGTCATCATGGAAGATCCACAAGAGCTCACACACAGCAGCTTTATTGAGGCACATATTTGCTAGACACTCATCTGGTGTACATTGGTGTAGCTCCACTGGAGTTAAGAGGAGTCAATGTCAGTTTACAGTGGAGTAATATCAGATCACACCAGCTGATCATTTGGCTTTATCTGTGATTGTTTGGTTTTTTTAAAACATGATTCCCAATGTCTTAACGGTAGCACTATCTAACCTCTCTCTTATTTTGAATGTGTTTTTAAAGAAGATTGTAGTTGCAATGATGTGAAAATAGAGCTCATTAGCAATAATTTTTTCTTTTGACCTCCTTAAATAGTGATACGAAGTGCTTCATCACATTTACTTGTGTTCTTGGTGATGATGGATCTGATGAGATTTGAAAATGCGCACGGTGAAACTTTTAGCTTGTTACCCTTCAAGGCACAAATGTATGATTTGAACTTTTGCCAGCTGGAATGTATATTCCGGTTATTCATTGTACTTCCTTCCTCCTGTGAAACTGGAACAAGATCTCTCTTCTGTTCCCAAGAATGAGTCCTATCCCGTCCCAAAATGTTGTCGGAGGGAAGGTAGCAGGCTCGATCCTCAGCTGGTATAAAATTAGCATCAACATACATATATTGAGAGAGTGGAAAAAAAGCAGCAGTGAATAATTTTCAGGAAGAAAAGGTGGCTGAAAGGCGAGTGTACAATGCATTCATAACAGGATTTTTTTAAATTAATGCTCCAAGTTATGCCAGACTGTATAAAATGTATCCCATTCTTGAAGATTAATGAGCCACTACCATCACATTTTCATCACTAACGACTTGGCAACTATACTGCAAAATGAAAACAATAAGAAAACAGATACAGCTTAAAAACAAGTGATATTTACAAAACCCCCATAAATGGTCACATGCAGCCTAGAGGTAGATGTGTTACAGTGGCTGGGTTTTTTTTAATTAATTGCTTATACATATGTTCTAAACCCTGACATATCTTCAGGACTATTTTGCTGTGACCATGACTAATTAGGCATTTGAGTCTCACACCGCTTGTGGTTATAAAGAAGTTCAAGACGAAGGAATTGCTCACAGAAGGGTTCTTCAGCCATAGAGAAACTCCTGGAGCTAAGCAAGGGCTCGGATAGCACAGAAGTAAAAAAAATAGCCCTCCCGCGATAGCTGTGCTTTCAAGCAGGCCACAATCCTGCATTTGGATTTTCCTTGGTGATCCCTTCTAGTGTCTCCTTGGCTTCAGAGGGCCTCCATATAAGATTGGGGCCTAAGAGTGTTTAATAAAATCCTCATTACCTCTGGTAGTTCTCGGTTACTATTTAGAGCTTTATTAGATAGCTTTGTCCTCTCTTCCCCACTTCTCTCCTTTCAGTTGCCACTCTCACTTTCTGGGTGCTGTGGATTCAGGTTCCGAACCTGGAAACACGTAGTCAGATGCTTACCTTTAAAATCCCATTGACATCAGTGGGACAATGCATGTGCTTAAAGTTAAGAATTGGCTTAATTCCAACTAACTATTTCAAATTAAGGGTTAGTTTGAACTAAGCAATCGAATTTATTAGTTCAAATTAAGGAAGCCCTTAATTCGAACTAATGAAAGCCTAGTGTGGCCAAGGCTTAAGTTAGTTTGAATTAAGCTTCCTTAATTCAAATTAACTTGCAAGTGTAGACATAGCCAAAGAGGTCTGGAACCTAACAGTTGTCTTTGGGTGCTAACATCACACAGGAAATTCATTGGCATCATAATTAATCATTTAATTAACAATTCAGTAAGTATATGAAGATCAAAATTTGGACACTGTTGGATCCACACAGGTTGCAAAATTGGGTCTCATGTTTATGAATCCCTGTAGTGTCCCTTGTTCAAAGAATCATCAGCAAATCCCGAGACTGCTGATAGGTGTTCTTGAAAGGATCCTTGTTACATTTAAATGAGATCGATATATACAGATTTGTTCCTTTAAGGATTCCAGAAAGTTAAGAACTGACTCTCTTTAGCATAATCATCTGAAATGAGGCCATGTTTGTGAAAATGCCGGTTTTCTCTAAAACACAGCTAAGAAAGAGGTCACCTTTTATGAAAAATTCCAGAAACTAGTCCAACCACGTTGTTCCAGTGGGGGTGAGAGGACAGGGGGAGGAAGTTATAGTAATGCGCTAGTCAAAATGACTGTGCTCTTAATTCGGAATGAAGAGCACTGGCTAAGCTTGAGTAAATATGCAACAACAGAAGCATGAAGATGGTGCTTAATGCTTGGAAATGTCTTCATCCTTGTTTTGCTAAACTGAGCCCGTAGAGAAAATTGGAGCCTCCTTGAACTGCTCAAAAGAAGCATCTGGCAGCTGTCAAGGATAAGGCCAAAGAAACAAGATCATTAGGAATCAAAGCAAAGTTGCTATTCACATAAACGATACTAATTTCTGTTTAACGTGAAACATAGAAATATGTGAGGATCCTTTTAAACAATGTCTTATTTGCTGCAAGCACTTAAAGAAAGAATGTCGACAGCTTCTTCGTTCTCATATATTTGCAAAGTCGAAGTTCAGCATCTGAAATAGGCAGAGACAGTCCCGGTGCTCTGTTACCACGTTTATTTTGGCAAGATCTCTTTCTCTCCATGGGTTTGTGCTCTACTGAGGTTGGGGGAAATGTTGGGAGATGGGGAAAATCAGTTCTCTGTTACAGATAGGACTGTACGTCAGGTGAGACTTCACTATTGTGTAAAGATTAGGCTGTTATTGTTTTATCTTTAATTAGGAGTTTTTGCTGTGTGGTGAGCATGGGATAATCTTGGGAGTTTCTCTATGCTAGGAGTTGAAGAGATGAGACAAGGGAATTGATTCTTTGTACGAGTTATAAGACTAGATCCAAATTCCACTGCGGTCAGTGGAAAAATTCTCTTTGACCTCAATGAGCAGAAGTGGCCGTTGGCTATTGGGGACCCTAGGCGAAGGCCCATTGTGGGGCCCCCTGTAGGCCTATGGCGGACCCTTCAGTGGCCCCACACCCCCTTATCCCCCTCACCATCCTTGCCTTCTTCACGTGGCCCTCTGAGCCAGTTCCTCGTCCTGCTGCCGACTGAGGAAGATGCGGCTTTTGGTGTAGGAGAAGCAGGCGATGGGACCCGTTACTGCTCGGAGCCCTCGGCGTGAGACTGCTTCGCCTACCCCAAAGTCGCCTCTGTCAATGAGCTTTGGGTCAGGCCCAAAACAAATCAAAACTCAAGATCCCTGTTGTGCTTTGCCTCAGTTTGCGGCTGGTGAGTGTGTGCTTTGCTGTGGCACAGATGGTTGTGATCCTCCCAACATCGGGGGTGCATGGCTTCTCCTCTTCCACCTCATCTCCCGTCTGTAGTGCTGCGTAGCGGTTCTTTACCACAATGGAGGGTGGGATGGGAGCAGGGGTGGAGCACTGTCTGCTGCCAGAAGTAACCAGCTGCCAGTGTCCACCCTCTGCTTGAGCCATCCCATCCTTCTCCGAGGGTGTGGCAGCAGTCCTTTGCCTCTGGATAGTTTCCTCATCCTTGCATGTTTCCTCATGAATGCTATCCAGGAACTTCTCCAGGGCATGGATACTCCTGAGCCTGGCCACCTCCTCCTGTAACTCCCCCACCTGCTTCCTGAGAGATTCCACCAGGAGACACCTGTCACATTGAATGATCTCCCCAGCCTGACCATCTGAGAGTGGGAAATGCAGGCCACAGTCCTTGCAAGTCCACGCCAGGATCTGGGTAGAGATATCCATGGTCAGTATGTCTGTCTGGATACAGGCACAGGTGGAGGAGACAGTAGCAGTGCTGGCACAAGCGGTGCGGGTCCTCTTCACCATAGTAGCTACACAAACCACAAACTTCCCTCAAACTCCCTCGCAAACTCCCCTGTTTGCAGTCCCTGTATGCAAGCTCCCCCTGGTCGCTCAGCCACTGGCTTTTAAGGCCTTCTCTGCCTGGGTCAGCCCTTGCCCCTCGTTAAGCACACAGGGGAAGGGTGATCACAAGGCTGATTGAGCTGATCAGGGCTGAGCAGAGAACAATGGTACAAACAGCCCCCAGACAATCACACAATCACAATCCCAACTCACACAGTAACTGACAATTCACAGAAATCACCTGTGGGAAAAAAAGACACAAGCACAAACCCACACAGTCAGCAATTCAC
This sequence comes from Pelusios castaneus, assembly GCA_007922175.1. Taxonomy (NCBI): domain Eukaryota; kingdom Metazoa; phylum Chordata; order Testudines; family Pelomedusidae; genus Pelusios; species Pelusios castaneus. Next base: position 18,713,812 of record ML685781.1, read on the forward strand.
TCTCCCCAAGGTTCGCTCTCTCCCTTGCTTCTTCAGCAAGGGGATCTCCTTCGCCTTTTACATATGGCCTAGCATCACTGTGCCCGCATGCCCTTTGGAGACTTAGCTGTTCTATTTAATGCTGAAAAATGAAATAGCTTCTTAGGAATATCCATGCACAGACCAGACCCGAAGAATCGATTAATGACATTTTGATGCACAGAATGGTTCTGCGTTTTTTTAACCACTCCGATTGGTCATCAGGAATATGGGTCTGCAGTAGATTGCAGCTAGCCTGATTGGCTCCTACGCCGGATTGGCTGGAAAAGTCGGCACCAGCAGCCGCCGTTCAGTGACTGCTCAAAGTATGTGCTCCCGGCTGTGACAGTTCCTCTTCCTGCTTCTTTCCAGCCTATGAACAACCATGACTTGGCCTCAGTCTTGCCCGTCTAGCCTCACTCCAGATAACCCAGTTCTGACCCTCAGCTCTGATTCCTGATCTCTGACTTCAGCTTCGACTCATGCTTTCAGCATCTGGCTGCTGATTCTACTCTGCGTCTAGCCACAAACCATGATTCCTACCCTAAATATCAGGCACAGCTGCTCCCCATCCCAGCCACCTGACGCTGAGCATCTGTTTCTCTAGTCCTTGTAGCACAGAGAAGCTAAAACAGAAACCTTGGAAAGGTTACTAGTAGCAGAGGTGAGCAGAAGGCTATGGATAACTACTATAAAGAACTGTAATCTTTGATTTATTGTTTCCAGATTTAGTAGACATCCATTAGCTATTCTCAGTTGTTACTACCGAAAGAGTCTCATTCATTTATAGATACTAACGCAGTTGTTCAAACAAATGGCAGTAGATTCCTAAAGAGTGATAAATACTTCTAAACCTACTGGCTGCCCTGAATGAGTCATTTGCTGGTATCATTAGTGTAGTGTTCATACCAAGAATATCGCACAAAGTCACTCCTCCTTGCAAGAAAGTTGGTGCCCTTTCTGAGGTCAGATTCTGTAACAAAAACTTATAAACCAAGGCTGCCTTTAACCGTGCAGTGCCATAATCTTGGTAGCTGATCTTTATTACTGCTGGAAGTTCAACAGTCTTTATCTGTAGCTACGGGAGTTTCTGGAGTGGGAGCACACAACTTGGAAAAAGCATTCAAGTGCCAGAATTTCTAATAAAACTAAATTAAGAGCACCACATGAGAGAAGAAGAAGCTGGCATGTCCTCCTGGGCAATGATGCTTTATGGCCATCAGCACAGGGGGTGTTCATGGTGTGTGAAGAGCCGGAACATTGAGCCCAGAATTTTTTAAGGCCAAGGTTATTTAGAGAGCTAATAAAAGGTAAGATCATAGCAGCTCATGAGCATCTTGATCTAGAAAACAGTGTGAGCAGGCTTCTGAAGGGCACAGATGGACTGGTTCTGGTGATGAATTCATGAACTGGTTCTGGCTCTAGTCCGTCAGAAATCATGGGTGAATAGCTAATTAGGAGGGGTGAATTCTAGCTGTGTGGAGGCTATGTTGTGAGCAGATGTGTGCGAGTTCTGAGGACACAACTGTGCTTGGATTGCAGCAAAACTTTTACTGGGGCTTTCAGTTTCAAAGACCTGCTATTAAATGGTGGTTCCCCGGTAGTGTTACTGACATTGACGAGAGGAGCAATGAAATGCTTTCCTTAAATGTGGGAACTTGGTTTGCGAATATCCAGGGAGAAATTGTGGCCCCACTGATGTCAAAGGCAAAATGTCAATTAACTTCAATAGGGCCAGGATTTCCCTTCTAGGGCCTGGAATCTTGCAATGATCACTAAGGCTATGTCTACACTTACAAAGCTAAGTCGACTCTATTAAGTCAACTTAAGTCAGGACTTCACCATTTCAGACCTTGATTTCTGTAGCCTCCTCCTCTGGATGTGTCTGACCCATTGCATCCAAATGGCCTATCCCTCTGATCACAACAATGAACTCCTCCACTGGCTCCTTTTTCCTCCACATGCTCAAGCTTCTTGTCCTGACCTCTACAGCTTTCCCCTCTTTCCTTATTTGGACTTGTATCTTGACATCATGCCCTTTCCTCATCCTTCCCTGCTTCTCTCCACTGTTAATGCTAGTCTTCACAGATTATTGGTCTGTTTCTCTCACCAGCATCTCTACCCTTTCCTTCATGCTCTGCCTTATGCATGGAACATCTTTCCAGAACTAATCTGTGGTGTCACATCTCTCTCCTTTGGGGGATGTCTACATTTCAAACTATAGGAGTAAGTTCCATCTCAAGGAGACATATCTGTGCCAGCTGTCATCGAACAAGCCTGCTAAAAATAGAAGTGTAGCTGTGGTTATGTGAGCAGCAGAGGGAGCCAGCTGCCCCAGGTAAGTGCCAACTATCTTGAATGACTATAGATTTGGGGGGGCTAACCCCTTTCACTAATTGCACTGCAGTGACTAATCTATTTTAGCATGCCAGTTCAACCAGAGCTAGAATGGGTATATCATCTAGAGCAGGAATTTATACATCCAACTTGAAGTGTAGGGTTATCTTAAACCTCTCCCAAAGACCAACTTCTGCTGTGGTGTCTCCAGGGACTCAGCTGACCAGTGATAGCTTGGTTGTGTGGTGCTCAGGAGCAACCAATTAAAATAAGTGCAAAGACAGTAAGGTGTTTGTGTTACCCACATTGGCCGACTGTGGCTCTTTGTTCCTTTTTAGTGTCTGAGCCACATTAGAGGACAAAAGTCTACTACATCTATGTCAACTAGGAGAGCTACACATTTAGCTTGCCTAGTGAAGGCAAAGCTAAGATCATGTCTACACGACAAAATTTGTTGAACTAAATTACATCAATACTCAGCCACCACTTGTGTGCTTGTACACTTGGCTATTTATGTTGGTAGTGCACGTCCTCACCCAGGGTGCGTCTACACTTGTAAATTAAGTCAATTTAAGCAGGCTTAAGTCGACTTAATGTACTCTGTGTCTACACTTGAGTTTCCTTAATTCAACTTAAGCAGTTCCTTAAGTCGAATTAAGGAAAAGTTAGTTCGAATTAGTAAAACCTCGTTTACTTCGAACTAACCTTTAATTCGAACTTGTTAGTTCGAATTAATTCAATGTGGCCATATTAGTTCAAACTAACTGCTTCGTTCGAACTAACCGGCACATTGACCTTAATGCAACTGACTAATTCGAACTAAGCAAGGGCCATGCATGGCCCTTGCTTAGTTTGAACTAGCATTCTAGTGGGGCCATGCTAGTTCGAATTAAGTTAATTCGAACTAACTAGAATTAGTTCAAATTAGTTAGTTCGAATTAACTAATTCGAACTAACTTTGGTAAGTGTAGACATAGCCCCAGAGAGCTTGTATCGATTGTATTGTCATGGTGGGGCATTGTGGGTCTACGCTGACACTGTATCAACCTAGTTACATCTACGCCGCTTGTGGAAGTGCTGTTACTAAATCGGCATGGAGAGGCACCTACATTGACAGGAACCAAACTGGAGTGAAGACACTACCACAGATAAGTCAGTGAAGCTAGGTTAACCTCACCATGTAGTGTAAACCAGGCCTTAGTGAGGAAGAAGTCAGAGAGTCTGGAGAGAGTGGTATTAAATCTCTTCTTTGTGGGGGTTAGGAAAGATAGAGCAGACCTTTGGACTGATGGTATTTAGTAAGCTGCTTCTAAATGTGTGGAGTGTAATGTTGTCTTAGAACACCTGAACCTTCCCCACCCAGTACCCTGCCCCAAATGCAGGAATGGAGTAACTGAGAATCAGCGCCTGAGAACAGAACTGACTTTCCTCATAAAAGTTTATGAAACTGGAACATCCCTCAGCTGTAGGCCCTGATCCCATACAGGGCTCTTGAGTGCCCAGCCCTCCCTCACTGGAGTCCCATTGGTCTCTCCCCCATGCAGAAGCAAGGACGACTGCTGGAATTTAACCTTCACTGCTTTAGCTACAATTGAAATTGTCCACTGCCCTCAGCCAGATTTACACTAACACTTCAGCTGGCAGCTTAATGACCACAATTGTAGTGGTAGATGAGGCAGATACTTAGGGAATTTAATTTGGCATCCTTCATTTCATTTTGCGAAAACCAGACAGCCATGATTTTGACTTTTCACAAGGTGTTTAGAGTTACAAACGGACCAAGGACAAACTCTTAATGGAAAATATGATATCTGCAGGGTGATTCTGTCGTGAAATAAAACTTTAAAGAACAGCTGTAAAGGTACACAAAGATGAATGGCTCTGCGCTGCCCTAGCATCATCTTGACGAGGTCACAAAGATTCGTAACAAAATGCAGGGCAGAAGGACAAAACAATTGAAATTTCTCTTGGACCAGTTCAGTAAATAGAAGAGGTCCTAACAACTGCCCAGACCTCCATCCAAATGTTACCTAAACCTATGCTGTAGGTTAAATCAAAGTTCAAATAAGAGCAACGTTCTCTGGTCACAGCCCGAGTCTACTCACCAGGGTCAGTGCGCAGTGTAGACTTATCCTAGCAGGCCCACTTTCTTGTCTGGGGTAGATTGTAGGCTCTCAACAGATCTGGCACAGGATGCCTAATGGGCAGGAAGAGAGATCGGGGGTGAGGAAAACTGTATTTATTTGTTACGGCAGAATCCAGAGGTCCCAGCTGCACTAGGTGCTGTACACACATGTAGTAAGAGGCAGTCTAAGACAAAGAGTGGGAGGGAAAACAGAGGTATAAAGACGTGTCCAAGGGGAGTGGCAGAAGTAGGAATGGAACGCAGGTTTTCTGACTCCCAGTTCAGTGCTGTATGCGCTAGAAAACACGGCTACTCCAGAACAGAGCAGCCATGGGAGTGAGGGTGTCTGCTGATTGAAACGGGCGGGCTGGTGACAGGCGAGTGGGATAGATCGGAAGGGGTAGGTCCCGTTGTGTTGGGAGGAAGAGCGACCTCAAGATGATTCAGACAAAAATTGGACATTTCTCCAGCCTGCAAGAGCTCGCCCACCCAGCCATGTGCACCTGGTGAGTCATCGCCTGCCCGTGCTAAGGTCTCAGGACCATGCCTGGATGTCTGAAGCCCTCAGGGGGTCAGGCAGCGTGAGCTTCAGAATGGTCGAGCCGGAGTCACTGTTGTTCTATTAGCGGTCAGACAGCACATTTGCTTTCATATGGTTGGCTGGCTTTGATGCCTTCCTATAAAATCCATATAGATAATAGTTTGATATAAATTCCATGAAGCTGGAGCTTTCCCTGGGCTTAGATGCATCGAAGTGCAGAAACCCCCCACTCCCCCCGGTAGAAGTGATATACTCTCACTTTAATTGCAAATGAGATATTTTGGGGAGGGTGTGACTTTTGTGCAGTCTTCTGTGGACTGTAGAGTCCCCCTGGAGGTGGAGGTCTTAGGGAAATTTGCTGGTGGGGTGGAAAGCTCCTGGAACCATCCTGCTTCAGTGCTGGGCAGAGGGGCATGGGGGACCCCAGTGAAGGGTTAGAGACAGAAGCCACTTTGCAATGGCCTGTGTAGATAGCTGGCAGGCTCCACTCACATCTTGCAGGTTCATGGGGCTTGGCACTGGACACTGCGCAGTTCATGGGCAGAGGGCCAAAGGCTCAGCCCTGATGGAATGAGCTGGGGAAAATTCTTTGTCCTCCCCAGTAAAACCCCTCGATTGCCCTTCTTGCGTTTTTTCCCCAGGGAGTCCCCAACATCCAAAAAGGCAGCACCATTCCTTGTAACTGTTGGTGGCTGAGAGAACATCTAGCTAACATGAGTTCAGAGGGCTTCAGGAAGATTCACCTCCATCGTACTGCAAAAGACACGAATACTTTCATATCCGGTCCCTATGAAAGAGAGCTAAATGGCTGTCAGATTCTGGGCTTTCACTTTAACTACTTGCTAGATTTGACTTTTCAACTAACAATCAGAGGCTCTGTCTACACTAGAAAACGTTAGGTCGACTTTGTTAAATTGACTTAGTAGGTCGACTTTGTCGACTTAAAGTTGACCTTATTAAGTCAACTTAACAAAGTGGACTAAGTCGACTTAACTTTAAGTCGACTTAATCCACTTTGTTAAGTCGACCTAACCACCCTTAAGTCGACTTAATAAAATCGACTTAAGGGTTAATCCCCGTCCACACCGTCCTTAAGTTGACTTAAGGAGTGGACTTAAGGCTTAAGTCGACCTAATGGGCAGTTCTTATTAAGTTGACTTAAGCTTTCATTAAGTCGACTTCAGGAATTTCTTAACATGACATAATGAAAGTCTGGTGTAGACAGGGAGTAATTTAGGTCAACCTAAGCCGCCTTAAATCAGCTTAAATTGCCAGTGTAGACATAGCCAGAGAGAGGTAGTGCTGGAAGAAACCTCAAGAGGTCACCTAGTCCACCCGTTCCCCTCTCCCTGCATTGAGACAGCACAAACTGAACCTAGCCCAGCTGTGACAATCATGGCTTGACTTAGAGATGAGACGCAATGAGGGCAATGTTTTCAAACATGGATGCCTGATATTCTGCACTTGAATCTCTGTGGCTTGATGCCGAGGGCTTGATTTAAGTGCTCCATTGTTTATGGATGGAGTTGCTCATATGCTTTGCAGAACTGGAGCATGAGATGGTGGAGAGCTGGGTCTAATTTGTGTATGACAGGGTTTCTCAAAAGTAAACATTTTCTATAGACTATCAGGCCCTGTGGCCCTTCTTGTTTACATAGTCTTCAGTCTGGAGAGAATTTTCAGACCGTCTACATGGCTCCATTTTCAAGTGTATTCAGTTCACTGATGTTCTACAGGGAATGGCAATATGCAGAAGCCTCGAGCGTTCATCTTCTGAGAATAGAAAGTGGAAAAGCCAAACTTTCGTCACTGAAATTCAACAGTGAAAGGCTCACACTCTGCTGTTCCTTCACTAATATGAAATGCCCCAGGAAAAACTCACTGTCCTCTGGATCCCAGGCCTCTCAAACTCCATTGCACACAAACATACCTTTTCTAAAACACAAAATATTTTCCCCATGGCAGCACTTCATTGAGGAAGAAAGCAAAAGGGATCCTGGATTTTGGTTGTGTACTTTGAATAACCCAGAGTTTAAATTAGATTTAGACCTATTCATCTGTGGAAAACAATAATAGGTGATCATGACATGGAAGACTGTATCACAATTAAAGCTAGCTGAAGAATTTTCACCAGCAGACTTTCTGTTTACAGAGAGAACCCTAGTGGTTAGGACACTCAGCTCTGAGATGGAAGACCCAGCTTTAAGTCCCCATCTGTTTGTTTTAGGCCAAGGACTTACAAATCATAGAAATGTAGGGACCTGGAGAGGTCATGAAGTCTAGCTCTCTGCACTGAAGCAGGATCAAGTATACATAGGTCATCCCTGACAGGTGTTTGTCCAGCCTGTTCTTAAAAACTTGAAGCTGGGTTCCCCATGTCCCAGAGAAGAACTCAAAGCCCCAGGCTAACGAGTCTTAGAATCATTATGTTGTGAGATGACCTTCTCCAACTCAACTACTGCCATGTCAATAGTCCTAATACCTACTGCGGTACCATTTTAGGTCACATGAACTTGCCTCATACAACTGAAGTCTGTTTTCCATGCTGCATATTGTGTCTAGTACAAATTCTATCTGTCTTAAGAATTTTAGTGCATCTATCGCTACAGTATCTAGCCCCCGAAATTAACATGATTGTCTGCTTTACCGAAAGGTTGGTCTTGAAGTTAAAGCATCCAGCTGGGGTTTTGGAGAGCAGTTCCTGGCTCTGCAACAGACTTTATGTGAGTTTAGGTAAGTCACTTAAAAAAACCCCAAACTCTCTTTGCCTCAGTCTTCTATTTGGGAAATGGATGCACTAATATGCACTAATATTTCCTTTCTTACAGCTAGACCTGGTCAAAAAATTTCTGATGGAACATTTTTCCATCGGATAATGCCAATTCATCAAAATGGAAACTTCCCATGGGAGTGTGTTGATTTCAACATAATGTTATCAAAAAGAAAAAAAAAACTGAAACAAAGCTTTTTGATCTTAATGGAAAAGGACTTTTTGATTTTTTCTTTTTGAAATGGCTTTTTGTGTCTACATTTATTTTCTTTTATGTTATATTATAAATTATGAAATAGTGTAAAATAAAACAAGTCAAAATTCAAATAAAATATTTAATTTTATCATCAAAATGGAATGATTTGATTGACCCAAAGATTTTGTGGGAAATTTGATATTTTTTGTTTTAATTTCCCATGGAATGGAAGTTCTGAATCTCTGCTCCATCGACTTGGTGGGAGCATTTCTGAGAAATAATGCACAGATCTTCACCAAGATGTAAACTAAAACTCAATCCAAAAATCAACCAGATAGAAAACAGGCTGGTGGGATTAGCAGAAATGATGCTTTTGGCTAAACAGTTACAAAACGATAAAGCCTCTGGTCTAGACAATATTTCATCTCAACTGCTAAGGATTGGCAGCTTGAATTTAGTTCACTGGATTTACAGAGTTATCCCAAAAGTTTGGGAAACTGGTCATATTTCAGAAGATTGGAAAAGAGGCTGTACCATCCCATTTCTCTAAAAAAGGAGAGCAGTCACCATGCTGGAATTATATGCTGCCGTCAGTTCCAGGGAAGGTGTTTGTACTCATACTATAGAACCGACTGAAACACTGTTTGTCCAAAAATGAGAGAAAAGCAATGTGGTTGCCATGCAGGTCAGGCTACAATCTATGCTATATATGCTCCGCAAAATGGTATTGAAAATGATTAGAGTTACAAAAAGAAGTTAACATTATGTTTATAGACTTTGCAGCCACTTTTGATTCAGCACATTGCTAAACACTGTGGATCCTGCTAGGCCAATATGGGGGTGTTGGAGGATTTAATGCGTCTGGTGGAGGAACTGTACCATTTAGTTGTATTACAGATTTGTTTTCAGTAGACTCAGGCATATGCCAGGTATGTGGTCTCTCACCTATCTTATTGAATGTTCTAATAGACTATCTGATGAAAAAGCTGATTGAAGCCAAAGTAGGAGTTGTAACATTTAAAGATCCATCTTTATAGAATCTCAAGTATACAGATTATACTGCTTTACTTGGAGGGACCAACTGCAGCTAATGCTGGAAGAGTGGCATAAAACTGCAGAATCTATAGCTATGTCTACACTTGTTAATTTAGGTAGACTTAGCTAAGTCAACTTAACAAAGTCGACTTAGCATGTCCACACTCAAATTTTAAGTCGACTTAGAGGGGACCCTACAAAATCGACCTAGAGTGTCCACACTGGATGCCTAGGTCGACTTGTAGGGGCTAGGTGGACCTGGTATGGGTGGACTAGGGGGGCACCCTGGCAGGGCATAGGGGCAGGGTGGGCAGGGCTCTGCCCTGCCCTTTGGGGGGGGCACGCCAGGCTGTGGCTGTGCCAGCCACCCTGGCAGGAAGGGCAGTGGGGAAGCCCTGGAGCCCCCAATGTAGACTTAAAGTCGATTTAGGGCTACTCCACGTCTACACTGGCTAAGTCGACTTTCTAAAGTCGACTTAGCCAGCAAAGTTAACTTTAAATGAGGTTTTATAAAGTCAATTTAATTTTTCTTTAAGTCGACTTAAGCAGCTGCTTAAGTCAACTTAAGGACAGTATAGTATGGACGCAGATTAAATTAAGTCGATTTAAGCAAGCTTAAATTGACTTAATTTGTAAGTGTAGACACACCCTATGGGACTTATGGTCAGTGGTTATGAAATCAAAGCTATAGAAAAAAATAAAATGACCTGCTTATGCTTCGTGTAGATGGCAACGACACTGATTAGGTGAACAGTTTTATCTATCTGGGTAGCTGGTTCATAGCAGGATATTCTATATTTGAAGAAGTCTCACCCAGAATTGTCTTGTGCCAGTAACATTTCAGCATCTTCAGAGGCCTATGTTTGGGTGGTGGAATGTCTGAGATACGAGTGTTCGATGTAGCCGTGATGACAACTCTGTTATAGAGCAGAAACATGCTGTTAATCACAGCCGAGGAGAGGAACCTAAACAACTTTCATTGTCAGAAGTGGTGGCGTATTCTTAACATATGTTGGTTTCAGTTGCCCCAAAGAGACACTTAGGGAAGTCTGAGAAGTTGCAGTCTTGCACCAACTGAGAACATGATTACATAGTTGGGGTCATGTCCATCATGCCGAAGAAGGTAGCGTTTTATGGAAGATTTAGAGGGTTGAAGGAGGTAGAACATAAGCTGACCACAAATGAGGTTAGAAGATGGTATTTTAGGGATCTGAGAGGTTTAAATTCTCCCATATTGAATCTTACCAAGGGAAGAAGATCTGCAAGGGACCATTCCAGGTGGAAGAGCATTCTAAGGGCCACCACAGCTACCTCATGGTCATGTGAATCTGCTGCTCTGCTCCAACCTTTGGTCTGTCTTGTTAATTTAGACTATAAGGTCTTTGGGATAAGGATTGCTTCTTATTATGTGTTTGGCCAGTTCATAGCACAGTGGGGCTGCTGGGCATTTTAAATACCAATAATTAATAATAAAATATCCTTTTAAAGCTCTGCACTTCCCCTCTTGTTTTCATACACTTGATAAAGGATTAACTCTCAAATACTGTTTTCATCTTTAAACTTGCGATCCTGAACAGAGAGGATTGTGGCACAAATGACACCACTGAAAGGCTGTTTATGGGATCTGTAGTGAATAGCAGCAGTGAACATCTGACCAGAAGCCAGACTATGGCAATAATAATGCACTGTTTGAAGGTGTGATGTCCAACTGCATATTATCTCCCTGGAAAATGAATCAAACCTTCAGATGAACACTAGCTATAATGGGGTTGCCTGTGGTAACGGGTCTGGATTTGATGACACAAGAGATCCCTTCCAATCCTGTCTTCTAACTCATCCTCCGAGGGATGCACTACATAGAGTTGTCAGTCCCTGTACTCTTCACCAGTGCTTTCACCCATCTAGGAGGGGGTCTGCATTGTGAGGAGTAAATGTTGATAACTCTAAGAGGCTGCCAAGACCTCTTTCTAAAGTCTCTTAAAAGCCAAACTGTCCTGAAATCATTACGTTCCAGGGCTGACGGGGGTTGTGAGCTTTGCCTCTTAGTCCAGTTTAAGGAGTTGTTGTTAAAAGACTATTGTCAGGTTCAGTAGGTGTATTGACCGTAGGATATATGCAAATTCTGTATAGACTATTTAAATACAAGGCAGTTACAAAAAAACTAATTATCCATTACCTTGCGTCCCTTGAGAGAGTGTAGCAGATGGCCCTGCCACTTATCTGAAGTACAGAAATGCTTACAGAAACACAGTCCATCCCACATCCCATCTCGGTTAATACGAAGTTCAAGGATTGAACAACTGCCTCTTAACATTTTCTCATCACAGGTAATTAAAAAGTTCCAAGAACAAAAGCCAGTTAAACTTTAACACGATCAAAACCAGACAGACAGCTCCACCATCCCTTCCGCTGCTTGACAAATGGACAGCTGGGCAAGTCTGGCAGCAGGGATGGATATGGACAAATGTCAGAACTTGGCTTGATTTGAACTGTTGAGTTCCTGGAAAAGCAAAATTCTAAATAATTTAAAGATGCAAGTTTATACAGTTTCTTGTTTTTTATCCCTTGGTCAGAGCATAGAAAATCATCTTCAGCATCTTCTCTTGGGGGAAAAAGTTAGGGACAGGTCATCAGAAGAATTGATCGGGGAAGTAGAAGTAAATGGCAACCTGGGCAGCAGCGACCATGAGATGGTAGAGTTCAGGATCCTGATCAATGGAAGGAAGGAAAGAAGCAGAACACACACCCTGGACTTCAGAAAAGCAGATTTTGGCTCCCTTAGGGAGCTGATGGGCAGGGTCCCATGGGAAGCTGATCTGAAGGGGAAAGGTGTCCAAGACAGCTGGCTGTATTTTAAAGAAACCCTGTTAAAGGCACAGGAAGATAACATTCCGATGTGCAGAAAGAACAGCAAATGTGGACGGCGACCAGCGTGGCTTAGCAGGGAACTCTGCGGGGAGCTGAAACATAAAAGGGAAGCTTACAAGAAGTGGAAGCTTGGACAGATGACAAGGGAGGCGTATAAAGATATTGCTCGGGACTGCAGGGATCAAATCCGAAAGGCCAAAGGACAATTGGAGTTGCAGCTAGCAAGAGATGTGAAGGATAACAGAAAGGGATTCTATAAGTATATCAGCAACAAGAAAAGGATCAGAGGTGGTGTAGGTCCCTTACTGAATGGGGCAGGCATCCTCGTGGAGGATGATGCGGAAAAGGCTGAAGTACTCAATGCTTTTTTTACTTCAGTCTTCACAGGGCGGGCCAGCTCCCAGGCTACTACACGGGGTAACGCGGACTGGAGAGAAGAGTGGCCCTCAGTGATGGAAAGTCAGGTTAGGGAACACTTAATGAAATTGGAAGTGCACAAGTCCATGGGGCCGGATGAACTGCATCCGAGGGTGCTGAGGGAGTTGGGGGAAGTGATTGCAGAGCCGCTGGCCATTATCTTTGAGAACTCGTGGCGAACGGGGGTGGTCCCGGAGGATTGGAAAAAGGCAAATATAGTACCTATCTTTAAGAAAGGGAAAAAGGAGGATCCGGGGAACTACAGACCGGTCAGCCTCACCTCAATCCCTGGGAAAATCATGGAGCAGGTCCTCAAGGAATCCATCCTGAAACACTTGGAGGAAAATAGAGTGATCAGGAACAGTCAACATGGATTCACCAAGGGCAAATCGTGCCTGACCAACCTGATTTCCTTCTATGATGAGATGACTGGATTTGTGGATGCGGGAAGAGCCATTGACGTGATATACCTTGACTTTAGCAAGGCTTTTGATACGGTTTCCCACAACATTCTCGTTGGCAAGTTAAGGAAGTATGGGTTGGATGAGTGGACCGTAAGGTGGATCGAAAACTGGTTAGATCAACGGGCTCAGCGGGTAGGAATCAATGGCTCGATGTCTGGTTGGCAACCGGTAACGAGTGGAGTGCCCCAGGGGTCGGTCCTGGGGCCGGTTCTATTCAACATCTTCATTAATGATCTTGATGATGGAATAGACTGCGTGCTTAGTAAGTTTGCGGATGACACCAAGTTGGGGGGAATGGTAGATACTCTGGAGGGCAGGGACAGGATCCAGAGAGACTTGGACAAATTGGAACAGTGGGCCGAAAGAAACCTCATGAGGTTCAACAAAGACAAGTGCAAAGTCCTGCACTTAGGACGGAAAAATCCCATGCACTGCTACAGGCTGGGGACCGATCAGCTAAGTAGCAGCGCTGTAGAAAAGGACCTGGGAGTTATGGTGGACGGGAAGATGAATATGAGCCAACAGTGTGCCCTTGTTGCCAAAAAGGCCAATGGCATATTAGGCTGCATCAGTAGGAGTATTGCCAGCAGATCGAGGGATGTGATAATTCCCCTCTATTCGACACTGGTCAGGCCGCATCTGGAGTACTGTGTCCAGTTTTGGGCTCCCCACTACAGAAAGGATGTGGACAAATTAGAAAGAGTCCAGCGGAGGGGAACAAAAATGATTAGGGGGCTGGGGCACATGACTTATGAGGAGAGATTGAAGGAACTAGGCTTATTTAGTCTAGAGAAGAGAAGACTGAGGGGAGATTTGATAGCAACCTTCAACTACTTGAAGGGTTGCTCCAAAGAGGAGGGAGCTAGGCTGTTCTCGAGGGTAACAGAGGACAGAACAAGGAGCAATGGTTTCAAATTACAGCTGGGGAGGTCAAGGTTGGATATTAGGAAAAACTTTCTCACGAGGAGGGTGGTGAAGCATTGGAATGGGCTATCTAGGGAGGTGGTAGAATCTTCATCTTTGGAGATTTTTAAGGCTCGGTTAGACAAAACTCTGGCTGGGATAATTTAGGGGGAGTGGTCCTGCTTTTTAGCAGGGGGTTGGACTAGATGACCTCGTGAGGTCCCTTCCAACCCTATTATTCTATGATTCTATGATTCTATGATTCTATGATCACCAAGTGTAAATCTTTGTAATTCTACTGAAATTAGTGGAGCTAAGTTGATTTATACCACCTTTTGTACTTTTCAATATAAAGTAACTCCAATTAAATTGTCCTTGACATAGACTCATAGGGTACATCTACACTGGCAATTTAGGTCGACTTAAGTAGCCTTAAATCGACCTAAATTACTCCCTGTCCACACTTGGCTTTCATTAAGTCGACTTAAGAAATTCCTTAAGTTGACTTAATGAAAGCTTAAGTCGACTTAGTGAGAACCACTGGTTAGGTCAACCTAACCCTTAAGTCGACTCCTTAGGTTGACTTAAGCACAGCATGGACATGGATTAACCCTTAAATTGACTTTATTAAGTCGACTTAAGGGCAGTTATGTCGATTTACTAAATCCGCGTTCAGGGTAACCACTTTGTTAAGTTGACTTAAAGTCGACCTTATTAAGTTGACTTAACAAAGTTGACCTAACTTTTTCTAAAGTAGACATAGCCATAAACTCTAAGGTCAGAAGAGAACAATATGATCATCTAGTCTGACCTCCTGCACAATGTAAGCCACAGAACCTCACCCATTCACTCCTGTAATAAACCTCTAATCTATGACTAAGCTATTCAAGTCTTCAAATCACATTCAAAGACTTTAAGGTATAGAGAATCCATCATCAAGTGAGCTGTGCCCCATGCTACAGAGGAAGGTGAAAATCCCCTGGAGCCTTTGCCAATCTGCCCTAGGGGAAAATTCCTTCCTGACTTCAAATATCAGTCAAATCCTGAGCATGTGGGCAAGACTCACCAGTCAGACACCCAAGAAAGAATTCTCTGTAATAACTCAGGACCCATCCCATCAAACGTTCCATCGCTGGTCATTGGTATATCTACCACCAGTAGTCAAAGATTAGTCAATTGCCAAACTAGGCTGTCTCATCATACCACCCCACCATAAATTTATCAAGCTCAGTTTTGAAGCCAGGTAGGGTTTTTGCCCCCACTGCTCCCCTTCGAAGGCTATTCTACAACTTCACTCCTCTGAGAGTTAGAAACCTCTGTCTAATTTCAAGTCTAAACTTCCTGATGACCAGTTTATATCCATTGGTTCTTGTGTCACACTGGTGCTGAACTTAAATAATTCCTCTCCCTTCCTGGTATTTATTCCTCTGATGTATTTATATAGAGCAATCATAGCTCCCCGCAACCTTCTTTTGGTTAGGTAAAACAAGCCACACTCTGAGTCTCGTCTCATAAGGCAAGTTTTCCATTTCTCGGATCATCCTCATAGCCCTTCTCTGCATCTGTTCTAGTTTGAATTAATCTTTATTGAACATGGGGGAACAGAACTGGACACCATATTCCAGATTTTTTTATTTTGATTTGCTGTTACAGCCTGACCTGATCCTGTGTCATACACTTCCCTGCATTTAATATCCTCCAATTCTGTAAATTTCCCATCTTCAAAGCATCTGACAAAGTGGGATTTTCTCCCACGAAAGCTCATGCGATATATAAATCTGTTAGTCTTTAAAAGTGACACGGGACTCTGTTTGTTTTCCTGCAATAGACTAACACAGCTACCCCTTTGAAATATTCCTGATGAGGTCTCATTAGCACCTTGTATAATGGTACTAACACCTCTATATCTCTACTGGAAATACTTTGTCTGATGAATATTAGAACTGCATCCATGAGTGCAGGGGACTGGACTCGATTGACCTCTCATGGTCCCTTCCAGTTTCTATGATAAGCTTTTTTCACGGCCACATCAGATTGGCAGCTCATAGTCATCCTTTGATCAACCAGTACGCCCAGATCCTTCTCTTCTTCTGTTACTTCCAAACGATGTGGTCCCAGTTTACAGCAAAATTTTTTATTAGTACCTAAATTCATTCCACTATTATATTTAATCCTATTTCTATTATTCCAGTTTACAAGGTCATCCAGATCTTCCTGCATGATATCCCAATCCTTCTCTGTATTGGCAATACCTCCCAACTTTCTGTGATCTGCAAACTTTATTAGCACATTTTCACTTTGTGCACCAAAGTCATTAATAAAAAGGTTAAATAAGATTGGTTCCAAGATCATTCCCTGAGAAACTCCACTAGTGACCTCCCTCCAGCCTGCAAAGTCACCTTTCAATATGATCCATAGTAGTCTGCCCACTGACCAGTTCCTTATCCACCTTTCAATTTTCATCTTAAGACCCTTATTGTCCAATGTAACTAATAATTCTCCATGTGGAACCATATCAAATACCGTACTGAAATCTAGGTAAATTAGATCCACTGCTTTCTCTTTGTTTAAAAAATCTGTTATCTTCTCAAGAAAGATCAGGTTGGTCTGGCACAATCTACCTGCCATGTTGTATTTTATCTCAATTACCGTCAACCTCAATGTCCTTAACTACTTTCTATTTCATTTTTTCCCCCAAGACCTTGACTACTTCTGAGGTCAAACTAATAGGCCAGTAGTTACCTGGATCACGCCCCCCCCTTCTTAGACATAGGAACTGTGTTAGCAATTCTTCAGTCACATGGGACAATCCCTGAGTTTATAGAGTCATTAAAAGTCTGTGCAATTTCATGTGCTAATTCCTTTAATATTCCTGGAGATTATTTGAAACCTTTCCTCTTGCCCCCCCCCCCCCCGGTTTAGTCCCATTAAGCTTTTCAAATTTGGCTTCTGCCTCAGATGTGGTAATTTCTACCTCCACATCCTCATTCCCATTATTCACTTTACCTCTATCCCCAAACGCATCATTAGCTTCATTAAATATAGAGGCAAAGTATTTGTTTAGCTATTAGGCCATGCCTAGATTGTCCTTAACCTTCACCCATCCTCAGCACTCTTCTTCTTTCTTTGCTTTCTCTCTATTTAATTGGCTACAGGCCCTTTTACTATTGTGAGTGATTTTCATAGGACTTGTTGGATTGCAGATTATGATGTACAAAACTTCAGGCCACCTGAAGATGAGCTCGGTCTGACTCAAAAGATCGGTTCTCTCACCAGGAAGTTGGTTTAAATAAAAGATTTGACCTCACCTACCTTGTCCCGCTAATATTTTGGGACCAATAAGGCTACAGCACTATTGCATACAACTCCCATTGGATCAGTTTCCAAGACTTTCTAAAGAAGAAAAAAACACATAGTTCCTCATATTACAAGCACTCATCAGGAGCTTCCCCTTGCTTATGTGAGCAGCCAAAGGGACTGCCCATGTGTAAAGTTACACGCAGAAATATTTTCAAGAGCAGGACACAGGTTACTAGTCATAATTTATATGGGGTTCCATGCTAGCTTTAAAGGGAAAGAACGCCTCAAAATGAGTTGTTTTAGGTTCTCCATCCCTCTCTCATTTGCTCTTTTTGCAGGTTAAGTGACATTTTCCCAGATACCAGCACTTCACAGACACCCTCATGTAGTGTGGGAAAGTCAAACTCCATTCTTTCTGCCTTTGTGCATTTCCACCACAATGGAAGGCTCATGGGTCAGAAGTAACTAGATATTTGGCTCATTGTGAATAAGATGTGTAAGGGAAACTGCAGAAGACCATTGTAGGGTAGAGAGTGGCACCCGCACTCTGACCGCTGTGTGCCCTGGCCATTAGCTAAGCACCTGAGGATATGCATAGCTACTTGTTTACATAGCTTATCCACATGCTGAATATCTGATGGCATGCACATTCGCTTGTTTACAGAGAGTGTTCATCTTGTGATCTTTCTGTAGGTATGTTGTAACAACCCAAGGCTATGTGTATACGTGTGTGTATCCCATAGTGCTCTTTAGCCTCCCCCCCCCCCATTCTGCTAGCATATATTCAGGGGAACGTCCAATGCATGTTGTACCTCTCCAGTGGACGATGGAAGCTGCACAGCTGGTGCCTCAGAAACAACATCCAGGAACCCGTCTGCTGCTGTAATGGGGTCTCTGGCTGCTGAAGGGACGTAAGCGCTCTACACCTGTAATAAATCAACTTTTATTCTATCTGTCAGTCGTGGTCACATTGTCACTGATTCAATCTGTACCAGAGCTCTTAGCGGTGGATGAGACAGCAATATCCCACAGCTGCAGTGTAACTGAAATGCTGGCAGTAGACAAAGACCTGTTCATCAGTAAACCGAAGGGTGGAGACTTGGCAGGTGTGTAGGAAGCTGATAAAAACCAAGTGCTCTTTTTCCACTCATTTTCCTGACGGTAATTACACTTTCAGTAGACTGAGTGGGGGATCTATGAGGTGTAGTAAGTGAGAACTGTGGTTCAAATTAATAAGGGCCTGCTTTTCAAAATGTAGTCAGTTCTGAATTTAGACAGATGTGCAGTTGAAGTGAATGAAGTTACGCTGATTTAGACTAGCTGGGCATCAAGCCTGGCAAAATAGTTCCTTCAGACTTCATGACTGAATACATGGATTGGGCATGAGCAGGTGCAGCTGGCCAGATGGACACATAACCCACCACGTGTGCCCCCCCCCCAATAAAAATCCAATTTGTGCACACTTTTGCAGCATCTGTGGATTAAATCTGAGAAATGTTTTACAGCTGGTTGGGGATGAAAGTACTTTTTCTCCCTGTGGAAGCTTTGCTGGAAACAAATGGCACAGAAATTTTTTTGGGTTCTCTTCAAAAAACCAATAACATGGAAAAAAACTGGTTTTTCAACAGAAACCTGGATTTGGACAGAAATGGATTTTTTTTTTTCAAAATGGAAAAGCAATTTTTCATTTCAACAAAAATGAGATGTAAGTGTTTTGACTGGCTCTAGAAATATTGTTGCGAAACATTAGTCTGCGGCCCACTTGAAGCGAAAGCAATTTTAGTCTGTGGGAAAAAAAGGGGTGAACAGTGAAGTGGAAAAATTTGCAGATGGTACAAAACTACTCAAGCTAGTTAAGTCCAAAGCCGACTGCAAAGAGTTACAAAGGGATCTCACAAAACTGGATGACCGGGCAACCACATGGCAGAAGAAATTCAATGTTCATTAATGCAAATTAATGTGCATTGGAAAACATAATCCCAACTGTACATATACAATGATGGGCTCTAAATTGGCTGTTGGCACTCAAGAAAGAGATCTGGGAGTCATTGTGGATAATTCTTTGAAAACATCTGCTTGATGGGCAGCGGCAGTCAAAAAAAGCAAACAATGCTGGGAATCATCAGGAAAGGGACAGACAATGAGACACAAAATATTGTTTTGCCTCTTTATAACTCCATGGTACACCCACATCTTGAAAACTATGCGCAGAGCCGGTTGTCCCATCTCAGAAGGATAAATAGGAATTGGAAAAGGTACAGCCAGGATAGGCAGGAACTGCTGTTTGCCAGAGGCTGGGAATTGGCTCCAGCTGCAAGCCTTGGCTCTGGCTTTAGATCTAGCCCCCGCCCCAGCACTGACCATGGCCCCCACTCCTGGCTAAGGGCCTGCTCCTGGCTGGGGCCTCTTTCACTGTTCCTGTTCCCAGTTGGAGCCCCACGCCCAGCCCCAGCTACAGCTCTGGGGACAGCTGTGCTCCTGGGTAAGGGGTGTGTGTGTGTGTGTGTTGACAGCGTTCATTACAGGTAAGGGGATGGGGGGGGGGTGATATAGAAACTTTGGGGGACTGCCCCTAGATTGTAGAACTTGTTCATTTACTTACTAACAACTCCCCTGTGAGGTAGGACAGGGCTGTTCTTGTCTGCTGCTGAAGCCCAGATCCAGTGGGAGTGAGCTCCCTAAATGCCTTTGAGGCTCTGGGCACAAGCAACTTGCCCAAAGTCTCATTGGCAGTCTGTGGCAGACCAGGGAAGTGATCCTGGCTCTCCCAAATCTCCATGGGAGATGGGCCTTTCCGGCACCTTGGAAAATCCCAGCCTAAAAGTGGCTGGGGAGAAGTGATGAGCTGCAGTCAGTGGAGATGCATCCCTTGGGAGATGTGATGGAGGCCCTGCATTCCTACAGCATTCTGCCCCAGGGAGGAGCAGTGAAAGTGAGTCCTCCAGGCCTTCCTAGAAAGGCTACCTAGAAGCAGCCAATCAGAGTTCAGAAGGCTGGGATAAATGGATCTGCAGGCCCTGCCTAGCTCAGTTCCTAGCTGGGACCTGAGGGTTAAGGTGTTATGGCTGGAACCTGATAGGCAGCATTTGCTGAACCTGGGAACTAAAGGACTTGAGAGTCCTACCCCTAAGGGAATGGACAGAGGTGCAGAGGCACAGGGAATATAGCAGCCGCTGAGTAAAGGAAGCAGCATGTTATTGCTGTGTGCAGGGTCCCTGGGTTGGGGCCTGGTTCTCCCCACTAGCCAGTGCTGGCATGGGCCCAAGCCTTGGAAAAGGGATGTGGTCAGCCTAAAAGTGAAAGAAAAAAAGGTTAGATTTGTGGCCCAGAGACAGGGTTGAAGGCCCTGGAGAGGCTAGACTGACAGTTCTGGTGGGACTCATTAAGTCTTGAGAAGGGAATAATTTCCTTAAGAAGTTCTAGCAGAGAGCTGGATTTTAAGGAGCCCAGGAGGGGGTGGGTGAGAAATAGGAACCATGAGGTGGATGGACCTGAGTCCAGTCTGAAGCAGGGATTGGGAAGCTTTTGTTGGTTATAGTTTAGATTTGAATGCCCTCTTCTTGCTTACTAGAGGATTTGAAGGTCCTATAGGAGCACAGCCTATAGGAATCTCTACTGATGTTCTGCCAGCTCACTTGCTGGTGGTTCTTAAAGGATATAAAGGTCCCTAGGGGAAGGAAGCCTCGGGTGCTTGTTTGAAAGCCCCTTGGCTTTGGAAACAAGTTGATTTGGGGAAATGTGGGTAATTTGAGAGCTATCGTACGGGTCCTCGTCCATGGGCTGTTGGGCGCTCTCTGCTCCCAGCTCCTGGTAAGGGGGCGGGTGCCTCAGTGCTTCAGCAAGGAGGCCACGTGAAGCGGGGTGCCCAGATATCAATGGGGGAGGAGAAGGGAGCTAACATTCAGAAGCCACATTAGAAAACATTGGCTGGAGTTCCTGGGCTGAGGACACAAGCAGACGTGTGTAGAGAGCTGATGACAACTACTAACTCCACAGTTTAGTGAAGTCTTGCAGCATTCGGCCCTCCTTCTGTCACCCAGAGACTTGGACTCCCTCTTGAAAAGCTGTTCAGGTGAGTGTCGCCCGGCCCATGCCGCACTGAGCACGGCCAGCTGGAAAGTGTTTGATGCTCTGTATCCCAGAGGCCTGGCAAATGTTTCTCTCCCGAAGCTGAGCAGGAGATAAAAACTAAATTCGGCCTCACCCATGCAGAACAGGGCTCTATAAGGAGGGCTCATCAGTCATTTTTGTGCTGGCGATGGGACCTGTTTGATTTCACAGCCAGGCAGTTGTGCTTTATGCTGCAGGAGTAGCAAGAACGCATCATTTACCATTGGTTTAACAAAAGCCTGGTTGGAAAAGAGAGGGTGACAGTATAATTGATTAAGGAAATGAAAAAGATTTTTCCATGTCTTGTCTACTGCTATCAATTTAAACAATGAACTCCAAGCAGAGAATCCAGCAGCGGGAGGCACTTCAGGGTACATTTACCCACCGAAAGACGTGTGTGTGAAAGACAATAGACACAGTTCATCAAGTGAATGCTGTGCTTTGGTGGTGGGGCCATGGGCAATTGCCAATTGCATTTGTCTGAGAAGAGATTAAAAGAGCTGGTGGCCATGAAATGAGGCTGTAGGGATGTTAGATGAGAGGTGCGAAGGGAGGGACTTCACGGTGGTTCTTCCTCGGACACAGGAAATATGTGTGAAAAGGGTTTTGGGGCAAGGCAAGTGTAAGTACAGTGATGGCTAATTAATAACAATGTTAATGGCCTGGTGGCCACTGATATTGAGATTCTGTGCAATAATGGTGATGCTGGGGGAATGGGGTGATCTTGAAATACTCCTCAGTAGGAGAGGAGAGAGCATGAGTCATAGCAATCATTAGGGTCTGCGAGTGCAGGGAGGTAGAAAAACCAAGGACGAGAGACCACCTGCAGAAAAGAGGAGTGTGAGAAAGAACTACTACTGTAGTGAGCTTCATCACACTTTGCATATCCCCCCACCCCACAAGTGAAAACATGGCGGGAAGATACCTCCAGCACCCTAGATCAGTAGGAGTATTGCCAGCAGATCGAGGGATGTGATAATTCCCCTCTATTTGACACTGGTCAGGCCGCATCTGGAATACTGTGTCCAGTTTTGGGCTCCCCACTACAGAAAGGATGTGGACAAATTAGAAAGAGTCCAGCGGAGGGCAACAAAAATGATTAGGGGGCTGGGGCACATGACTTATGAGGAGAGACTGAAGGAACTAGGCTTATTTAGTCTACAGAAGAGAAGAATGAGGGGAGATTTGATAGCAACCTTCAACTACTTGAAGGGTTGCTCCAAAGAGGAGGGAGCTAGGCTGTTCTCGAGGGTAACAGAGGACAGAACAAGGAGCAATGGTTTCAAATTACAGCTGGGGAGGTCAAGGTTGGATATTAGGAAAAACTTTCTCACTAGGAGGGTGGTGAAGCATTGGAATGGGCTATCTAGGGAGGTGGTAGAATCTCCATCTTTGGAGATTTTTAAGGCCCAGTTAGACAAAACCCTGGCTGGGGTGATTTAGTGGGAGTGGTCCTGCTTTTTAGCAGAGGGTTGGACTAGATGACCTCGTGAGGTCCCTTCCAACCCTATTATTCTGTGATTCCCACTGTGTTTTGGGGGCCAAAAGTGGCCCTCAGGGGCTTTCAAAGTGGCCCTTGGCTCCCCTCCTGCGGGCCCCAGAATGGAGTCACTGCCTAAGGATCCAGGCAAAGCGCGTTTCCGCAGGGCTAATGGACCGATGTAGGCTCCCTTGTGCAGGCAAAGGGACAGGAGATTAGCGCTCCCATGCCCCTGGCTGTAGCAGGGAGCACAGCAAAGCATTCTGCCTAGGTCTATAGGTGCTGGGGTCCCTGCTGAAGCCAGAGGGATGGGAGAGGAGCACTGCCTTGGGGCTCAGCACAGAGCTGCAGGATGCGTGCATTTCCCTGCTGCAGCCAAGGAGATGGGAGATCAGTGTGCAGGGAGGCAAACTGCTCTTCAGGGGGGTCTGCTGGCCGAGGATGGTCGTCCTTCAGGGCTGTAGAAATGATATTTGTGGCTCTCAAGCCGCAACAGTTGGGAACCGCTGCCCTAGACTGAAATGCTTGGAGGGAAAGCCCTACAAAGGTCACTAAGGTAGACTGACTTACAGACAGGTGGAACTATCTGGTCTAGCTGTCTTTCTTTGCTGGCTCTCTGCTCACCTGGCTCCTTTGGGGGCTGTCTGATGCCGCTGAGTCTCACAATATCCTGATGGTCTGACTTCTTCCTTATGCTGGCTGGACCTCTCCAGGTTCATTCGCTGGCATTCTTTACCCACAGTGCTTTGCAGATGGCTTGCAAGGCTTGTTTGGGGCTAGTGCCCCACATCCATTGATCCTTCAGTCTGGCCTCAATTTTGCAAGGTGCCAGTTTAAGCACAAAAATAATGTGTGCACTTAACTTCTCAGCTGGCTCAGGGCCTGTAGAGCTAAATCCAGCCAGATGTGTGCCTCTTACAGACAGGACAGGTATTTGGTGGTTTATTTTGCCATGTGCTAATTTCTGGTATAATGCGAAATCCCTGAGCTGTCTCTGGGCCTTTGGGCCACACAGATTATCCAGAGTAATACACTGATCAGGAACGAGTCTCCATCCTCACTTCTGTAACTAAAGCTTAGGTCAGCGACTCTTGACCCATTTCCATTGTGGTCCTGAGCAAAAGTTAGAGAGCGTCCAAGAGGAAAGTTTTACTCATGTCAACTGGCCGGCTGATACAAGGAAGAACTCAGGACCATGCTGGTCAAGGAGCTCTGGAAGACATGCTGAGGCTCAGGAGAGCTTCCAAGAGACTGCAGAGCTGTGCAAAGCTATTTATTGTAATGGCTAAAGCCCAATATTCTGCCTCTGGCACTGACTTACTCTCTGACCTTCGCCACGTTAGTTAACCCCTCTGACTGAATTTCCCATTAACTTCATGGGGCAGTAATGCTCCGCCACCTCTTTCAAAACACTGTCCGATCCCTTGAAGATCCTCCTTTGCTATGGAAGTGCAAAGGTAGGATAATAGATCTCTGGCTGCCTCTCTAATCTATTTGATCTCCCTAGTCTAATCCTTAATATCTTCAAATATGAAGCCTGCCTTTTCTGGGATAAGAAGCCACGCACAGAGAAGCTGAAAAGTAGGGCAGCTGGCCATTTTCAAAGCAAATGTCCCAGCTGTTCTGAGATTCTTTTGATCCACAATAAGACTTTTTTTCTTTACAAATGGACTATCATTTTTTTTCTTATAACAGGTTTTGGGGAATGCTATCCTGGTTGATTTAGAAGGGGTGAGTTGAAAGCTCTGGGGGACGAATGCAACACTCTCAAGTTGTAGGTTTTGATTTAGGAATGCTTCTCCAAACTTCTCCCGCTTTGCAGTTTTTAGAATGCTTGTGGGGTACAATAGTTTGATCAATTATTAAGATAATGACAGAAGAGTGGAATTATGGGTGTAATTATAATTACCATTTTATGCCGAGTTAATTAATCATAAAAATACTGCATTATAGAATTTTTCTCTTTAATGAAATTCATTACAGAGGCCCTTGAAGCTGTAAATATATCATTAAACAAATTAAACTTCTGGCTGGGGTTAGGGCTCTTAAATAAACACAACCTGGATCAGTGACCAAAAAGGACTGAGTGAGACATTAGCCGAATGAGAGGAGGAACAACATTCTGCCCTGATCGCAGCCACCTTTTATTTGCGGAGGTGAATGAATAGCTGAGTGGGTTTCGGCACTCTGATGTCAGTGGGTGGACTCTCATGGATGTCACTCTGCATTTGGGGGTGAATTCAGACTACTTCTTCCACGGGGCTAGAAGGCAGTTTGGTTTTGACAGCTGTCTGGGGGAGCTGAGGTTGTGCAGCACAGGCCATGTGGGATATGTGGTCCACAGAGTTGCCTATGTTACGTCATGTTAGTTGGGAGGGCTCAGGGCTGTGGGTGGGAGAACAGCAGGACAGGAAGATCTGCTGCTGCATGGAACCTTCCATCCTACGCTCTTTGGGGGGTTGTCATAGGCCCAGAGCCTACATCTGCCATTGGATTGCTCCACAAAGCAATATCTGCCTGCTCTTCCCTTTGCATCTGTTGATGGCCTCATCCAGCTACTGAGGCTGGGTGAAAGTTGTATGATGGCGTGGAGGGAAATATTAACCCGTGGTATGGAAAACTTTGCAAAGTGGACGGTTTAAGATCAGCATTGAGGCATCACACACAACATCCCTTCACATTTTCCAAACAAGTGGTGTTGGGTCCAAGCTTCACTGTCTGAGCTTCTGCCCCTCAAAGAAGGGAGGTTTAGGACCCGCAGGAGGAGGGATGGTAGGGAATGTGGTCAGAGCCCATGAGAATGTTGAGTGCTGCTAGCACCAGAGGCACATTGTGGTAAACATCCCACTGCCATTTCATCGTCGTCCTC
Source organism: Pelusios castaneus (assembly GCA_007922175.1). Taxonomy (NCBI): domain Eukaryota; kingdom Metazoa; phylum Chordata; order Testudines; family Pelomedusidae; genus Pelusios; species Pelusios castaneus. The sequence continues at coordinate 18,739,245 of ML685781.1, forward strand.
TTGGAGCAGGTCCCCAATGAGCTGAGAGGCTCCTATGGCTATAGGATTGACAGCAAAATCCAGGTGGTGAAAGTCTCCTGTCCATGGGCACACTAGTCACCCAGGAGGCTATAGCCACGTGTCCACGTTACTCTACACACACACCAAGGGCTTACGGTGAAGGAGAAACACCATCTAGATGGGTCAGTCCTTGTCTTCCCCCACTTTGGGTGGTGAGGGGTTTTGTGATGTGGACCTGAGCCAGTGTGACATCATTGTGTGGGATGAGCTTTCTGTCACTACAGCCCTCATCAGATTTAAATGAGCAATCTAGAACAAAATGCTCAGTGGACCGGAGTCCTCTTTCCTTTACCCCAGGAAATGATTTAATTTCAGTGGCATGGCTCCCGCTCTTCCCCTGTATGGAATCTAGATGGGCATTCTATAGTGTGGTTCAACAAGAATCTCGTGTCTCTATTACAGTCAGAAAGGTTTTAGAAGAATATCTGTAGGACTCTGTGTTCCTCCCTCCTATCTTCCATAGGGGCCGTGGGATCTTTATTCTCTTGGTTGATCCCTCCCTCATTCATGTTCTTTTTGAAAATCTTTAGCAGCCTGTGCACTTGGAGATGTCTTTTGTTTTATTTTTTACCAATGTCTGTGTAATGGAAAGAGAACTCTGGGAGGTATTAAATTATCAATTTCTCTCAGGTACCCGGTGTGCTGATGTTATTGATGTCTGATCTGAAAGCAGAGCGCAGGGTCTGTTGTTTTTAATATACTGTGACATGTCTCGGCATGCAGCCTGAGTAATGTAATACTGCGAGAAAAAGGCCTGTTCTGAAGAGACTTGTAGTGGTTAATGCCCTTCAACTGGAAAAAATACCTTTCTGTCTTCTTGCTTTTGCTTTCTAATCCTCACCCAGTGAAGATCTGTATCAAACCTTGGCGTAAATTCTCTGTTGTAACTCCAGTGAACTCAACGTAAAAATGAACATTCCTAAATACAAAAAATATACAAAGACCAGGTCATCCCAGTGGCAGAAATTTTAGATACATTAAAATCATTAAAAATAAATAGGATCCCCAGCACAGTCCACTTAGGAGCTGAAAAAAAATCTCAGAATAAATCCAACATCCATAACTGCTAACAAATTTTAATAAGAAATACTTTGCTCTGACTGTGATACAGAGGACCCGTTCTCATTTATATTGGGACGAAATGAGTATAATTACTTCTAGGTCCCTAGAAGTGTCTGCCTTGGCGATCAGAGCTAGCTGTGAACTAGAGCCGATTGGAAAATGGGCGTATTTATTTGAAAAATGTTTCATGACAAATATTCCTCTTTTTGGGCAAAACATTTTGAATTTTTTTTGGACAGATCTATGATGAATGGTGTCTCTTTCAAAGAAATTTTGACTTGGTTTTATTCACCAGAGATCTTGGCTCTATGCTAATTAACTTAATTTTTTCTTGGGCTTGGTTCAAGGTGGCCACAGGAGAACACTTTGCTGGACTGACGGCAATTATATAAAATCTAATAGACCCTATGCAGTACTGCTGTATCTGTGTTGGTCACAGGATATTAGAGAGACAAGGGGGGTGAGGTCATATCTTCTAATGATCATCTGTTGTTGGTAAGAGAAACAAGCTTTTGAGCTTACTCAGAACTCTTCAGGACTGGGAAGCTGGTCTATTAAGAGCTATTACCTCACCCATCTTGTATCTCTAACTGAGCTTGGCAGGCAAAAACCCAATAGGCTGCATATTCTAATGCATATAATCTAGTGGACAGAGATTTGGGACCAGCAACCCTTGCATCATTAGAGGTTTTCAATGGGCATATATGGTGAGACTAGAATTAGGTGTCAAACAAGTTTAGCAAAACAAGCAAGAAGTCCTGGGGCCCTTTTAAAGACTAACACATTTATTTATCGCATGAGCTTTCATGGGAGAAAATCCCACTTCATCAGAATCTTGAAGATGGGAACTTGCAGAATGGGAGCAAAATAAATGCAGGGAAGTATAAATCATAAGATCTGGTCAGACTGTAACAGCAAATCAATTGTTAGGATTCAAACAGTGGAGTACAGGATTAGCAGGGAGGTGGGTGTGGGACAAGGTAAGCAAAATTACCTGTTGTAATGGGAAAAAAACCTACAGTCTCAGTCCTGAGTTCACTGAATCAAATTTGCATATGAATTCCAATTCTGCAGTTTCTCTTTGAAGCTTCAATTTGTTATCCATTTGTTTGAGCACGGCTATTAACAAGCCATCAACGGAGTGAGCAGGGAGATTGAAATGTTCCTCTATAGGTTTTTGAATGTTGCAATTTCTGATGTCAGATTTGTGTCCATTTATTCTTTTGCGCAGAGACTGTCCTGTTTGTCCAATATATAAGGCAGAGGGGCATTTCTGGCACATGATGGCATAAATCACATTGATGGATGAGCAGGTGAATAAGCCCTTGATCGAGTAGCTGGCTTGATTAGGTCCTATGACAGTTTCTTTTATGCAAATTTGTGGGCAAATTTGGCAGCGTGATTTCTGGAGGGGTATGTGCCTGCTTTAATGTTTCTATTAGGTCTGTAGTTGCTGGTAAGTATCTGTTTAAGGGTGGGGGGCTGCCTGTAAGCGAGGAGAGGTCTGTTGCCCAAGACCTGATAAAAGTGAGGGATCGTCTTGTAGAATAGGCTGTAGGTCTTTGATGTGCTATAGGGGTTTGACTTGGGGGTTATAGGTGGTGACCAGTGGCGTTCTGTCTTCTTTCTTGGGCTTCTCCTGTAGTAGTTGACTTCTGGGTACCTGCCTGGCTCTGTCAATCTGTTTCTTCACTACTCCAGGTAGGTACTGTAGTTTTAAGAATGCTTGATAGAGATCCTGAAGGTGTCTGTCTCTGTCTGAGGGATCGGAGCAAATGAGGTTATATCTTAGGGCTTGGCTGTAGACAATGGATTGAGTGGTGTGTCTGGGTGGAAGCTCAATGGATGAAGGTAACTATAGTGGTCTGTAGACTTATGGTATAGGGTGGTTTTTGTGTGTCCGTCACTAAGTTGTACAGTAGTGTCCAGAAAGTGGATCTCCTAGTGTGGAATGTTCCAGGCTATGTTTGATCGTGGAGTGGAAATTGTTGAAATCTCTGTGGAAATCTTCAAGGGCATCCTTTGCATGTGTCCAGATGATGAAGATATCATCAATGTAGTGTAAGTAGAGGTGTGGTAGTTAGGGATGAGACTGGGAGGAAGCATTGTTCTAAGTCAGCCATAAAAATATTGGCAAATTGTGGGGTCATGTGGGTACCCATAGCAGTGCCGCTGACTTGAAGATATGTTATTTTCAAATCTGAAATGGTTGTGGGTAAGTACAAAGTTCAATCACGAGGTGTGCCATGACATCATCTAGGATAGTTCTGTCAATGGCTTGTGATCCGTCTTTGTTTGGGATGTTGGTGTACAGAGCTTCTATGTCCATAGTGGCCACCATTTCAGCCTTGGCACTGTGGTGGAAGCAATCTATGGAGAAGTCTGGTCTGTTCCAACCATCAGGAGGAGTCCATGTAGAATATTTCTTCTTGTAGTATTGGGAGGAAGGTATCTGAAGGTTATTGTGGTGTTTGTTGGTGTAGTGGAAATATTCTTTGAGTTTGAGACGGTGAAAGTAGGCCTCCAGGTCACCACCGAATTGTATCGTGTGTGTGGGGGTTGTGGAGCAGAAGGAGAGCCCCCGAGACAGCACAGATTCCTCTGCTGGAGTAAGAGTGCAGCACGAAAGATTAACAGTGTTGTTGGGTGGGTTGAGGGTGTTACTGTGGTACATAGGAGTTTAGATAATCTGGTGGCTTTTTTCTTCTGTAGGGAAGTAAAGTGTTTGTTGTAGATGGATTTTTCTCTTGTTTGTGAAGCCCAGCCAGGTGGAAGAACGGATAGTAGTTTGATTTTGTATGAGAGTTTCCAATGTTAAGAATTCATGGTTAATTTTCTTCTGCTTGCTGTACAGGATTCTGATCAGGTGACGTCTTAGTTTTTGTGAGACTATATGGCACAGTCTCTCACTGTGTAATATGTTGATTGTAATAGATTCTTTATCTTCATCCATTAGGTATAATGTCCAAATGTTTGCATTTGAAGAGGAAGATGAGGTCTGTCTGTATCTGTGCGAGTTGTTAAGAAAGTCTGTGGTTCCATATATAACGTTAGCTAGGTTGCCCATGTGCAGCACCAGTTCCTGAGTGTGTTTTCAGGTCTTGAGGCAGTTAGCAGCTGTCCTAAGTTCAAATAGCCCTTGGGCACCATACAATAATCCTAGAACCAGGAGAGTTCATAAGGAAGTTTTACACTACCTCGTTTAGACCATCTCTCGACCCGTCCTAGGTGCAATTTGGCTGAAGCCCAGCACACACCCATGCAGCTCTACAAAATGTGAAGCTTTGCAGGGAGGAGGAAATGTCACCTTTTGAGTTAATCACAAAATTTTAAAAATTCTGACAAACATTTTATTAAAAAGTCTCATTCTTAGATGACTTAAACTGTCAGCCAGAACTTTCCTAAAAATCTGTTTTTATTGCACTGACGACAAACACAAATAATTTCAATGAAGGTATTTTTCTGAAACCTTATTAGCACCTGAAAAGAGGGCCTTAAATGGGACTGTTTTCTCAGGCACAGTAGCAGAGAACACAATGCTATAATATTTCTGTTATTGGCTAGATGGAAACTTTGAAATCATGAAAGATTCACATGAATGATGCAGGGCTGAAAATGTTATGTGACATGTTCATTCACACTAAATCAGACTTGGCCGTTTTGGAGTTTCCTTTCTAGGCAGCTGTGCAAATTCAAAAAGACAGGAATGGCTTTAAAATGACTTTCAGCATCAGAAGATTAGCAGAGAGTGACAGATTCCTAAGAAATACCGCACTGCTTCTGTGATTGCAAACTTCCAGCCCTTGTAGGGAAGTCCAGGCAGAAGTGAGGAGAGGAAGGAACAGATTAAAGCTATTTTATCTTCATTATTAAAGCCTTTGCATTCTTTGGTGTGACTGTGGATCTTTATTTTATGAGGTGGATGATATAAAATTATACTGAAACTCATAAGGAGTTTAGATTCTCTGCCATGTGACTCCCCCTTCCCCACCCGTAAGCCATGTCTACACTACAGAGCCGATGACTTAAGTTATGTTGATGATCATGCGTTGCGTTAATAACTTTGGTTGAGCATGTCCATACATTGTTCCTTTTTCAGCTGTCACAAGAACAGTTGCTGTTCTTGTATCAACAGGGGGAGCATTGCATCATGTGGAGGCAGGCCAGCTTTGCATGCCGCTTGGCTGTCTGTGTGCTGCTCTGATCCCCCCAGAAATACTGTCGGGGTGGTGAAGCAGGTTCTTACAGCAGGGAGTTCTGCCAAGGAACCTGTGTCAGAGGACTACAGGAAAGTTTCCTAGAGATTGCTATGAAGGATTCCTGGGCCACTCACGACTTTTCCACCATGGCCCCACTGCACAGATGTACAGGTTCTGTTCTTTATTTCTGTCCCTGTCCCTCTTCCATATAACAAAGTGCCCGAGAGCTCAATGTCCTCTCACCATGCAGGTGAGCACTTAGCAGAGATCCCTGTTCCTGCTTCTTGTGTGCCCGTGCTGAAACTGGCTAGACCCCTCTGGACTGGAAAAGAGGCCCTGATTTGCTTCGCCACCAGTGACCCTGCTGTGTGTTCCACATTATCCTTCAGCTCCACTTACTTGTCCACCACTTCCTCGCCTGGGCTGAGTTCTCCAGCTGCTGCTCTAGCTACCCTGAAGTATCCACGAGGCTCTTGGTGGTGGAGGTGGGGTCGCTGACCAGAATGGCTTGCTGCTCCTTAGAGACATGGCAAGTCTTTGGTGCTGCACCAGAGCTACGGCTGGTCTCCCTTGCCTTCTGATACACTTACCTCAGTGCCTGGATTTTAGCACCAACATTGCTGAGCCTCTTCTCCCGAACGCCCCTTGCAGTCAGCCTGCAGGTATTGAAATTGCTATGGCTGGGGCAAAGCTCCAGTGCGCTCCATGCGAGAGATAAAGGCGGCATGGTCAGCTAATTGGGAAGATGTGGGGTGATGTCGAGAGCAGTTTGGGAAAGAACGGCCCTGAATATTAATATTCAGGGTTTGCTCTCCATTACAGAACTAATGGGTTTAATTCTCCCCTTCATGCCTGTTTTACTGCATTATTTACGGTATTTCCATTCACGTCCCTCCTGGTGGCCACTGCAATTCCGACAGTCTGAATAATCAGACTTGCGTGGATAGTGGTAAAGAGTCTGTGGGCACTGAGCCTGAGTATAGACTTTTGGCTCCAGGATTCATCAGGTGCATCTACACTTGTAAATTAAGTCGACTTAAGCTTGCTTAACTCGACTTAATTTACCCTGCGTCTACACTACACTTTCCTTAAGTCGACTTAAAATGTAAGTGTAGACATGCTAAGTCGACTTAAATTGCCAAGTGGAGACGTAGCCGTCTTGTGCGAGAGAGGCAGAATGAAGATTCCTTTGCAGCCTTCCCTTTGTGCTTTTGAGGGCTTTCCTGTGCAACCTTTTCCAGCGCCTAAGGGCTAGATCCAAAATCCACTGGGGGGGGGGGGGGGGCAGGGAGGTGTCCTGCCGCCAATACAGGTCAGCTTCAGCGGTGCTTTAGCTGCAGGTTTACAATCTGGCCAATCCCAGGGATCAAAACCATGAGCCAGGCCTGCACCCAAAATAATAATGTCTGGATGTTTTCTTGGAGCCCGTCGAGTGCTATTAGGCCACGTTTCCAAGGCTTTCCCAGCAACCCTGAGGAGAGGGTGTTACTGCTTCTGAAAGGCAAGCAGATGCATTGCAACTAGGAAAGGATCCAGGAGCTAGAGTTGAAAAAAGCACCTCATGGCATGAGTTGTCTTTCCTGGACAGGTTCACTCCTTGCTTGTAGATGGAGATGTTTCGAGATGGAAATTCTCTCTAGCAGGAAGCCTCTAACACAGCGGTTCTCAACCCCTGGCCCGTGGGCCAAAAGTGGCCCACATGGCTTTTTAAAATGGCCTGCACAGGGCTGCCTGGCCCGTAGCTGCCCGGTCCCGGCGCACAGCTGGGAGCCCTGGTACGGCTGCCCAGCTCCTCTCCGGTCCCGGTCAGGGCTCCAGGGGCCGCAGGCCAGCGTGGCTGGGAGGCATGCGGTGGAGGGAGGGCACGGGCCGGCTCGGCACGCTACACGGCTGGGGAGTGTGCTTTGGGGGGGGGTGGCACAGGTTGGCACTGCATGAATGAGGGGGAGGTGGACTGTCGCGGATGTGGGTGTGCTGGCTGCTGGGGGGGAAGAGGGGGGCCGCAAGAGGCTGGGGGGGGGGGGGGCTGGGGCCACGGGCTGGCATCGTCGTGGCGGGGGTGGGGGGAGTGGGAGCATGGGCCTTGCTGTTGCTGGGGCCCAAAAACTGCCCCTGTTCACAGGCATCCAGCCTACCCTCCCCCCCCCCTTTAAAAAAAACCAAAACCAAAAAACCTTTCTCTTTTTTTTTTTTTTTTTTCCAAATTTTTAAAAAATCTTTTGGGCTTGAGGGCCACAAATATAATTTTTACAACCCTGGCGCTCCACTAGTCAATGTAATTAAATTTTGATTTAAATGAAATTAATTGATTTAAATTAATTTTAATTAAAATTTCATTTGAATTTAAAAAAAATGTCAATTTAATTAAATAGACTGAAAATTATATTTGTGGCCCTCAAACCAAAAAGGTAGGGAACCACTGCTCTAGCAGTTCCAAGTGTGTGTACTACTTTCTCCAAAAACCCCCTCCTGGGGTCAGGTAATCCTTTCCCTCTCTGGCTGAAGCCGGTAGTTGGCATAGCTTTTGTGATGCATCCATTCAGTCTGTCTGATGCGAGACAGCTCTGATTCTCTGCCTGCCCCCTCCCCACCCCCAAGCCATGTGAAATACATGGGAACATGGTTTCACATGGGAACATGTATGATGCTGCGGGAAACATACCATAACAATACTGTAGGGCATGTTATGAGGATTCAAAAAGGAACCTTGCATGGCATATCTTTCAGTAAGTCATACAATTACATTGCAACAGTGAATGGGAAAGTTACACAGATCATACCCTAGGAGTTAGGGGGTACATCCCGTGACAGGCATGTCTTCAGAGATAGAAGATATTAGCACACACTATATACCTCAACCCTCAGGGTAGATACCCTACATGGTGCTCTGCACATGCAAGCTGCATCTCCTGTGTCTATGCTGTTATTTTTAGTGGCATGGTGTTCTTCTGCTGGATCCTTTCCCCATTACCTGCCTGTCCTGGAGCGTTTCACACTGGCGTGTAGCTACTCATGTAGTGCCTGTATGCTGCACAACTCTTGTAAGTGTGGACATAGCCTCTGGGAAAGCCTGTTACAGCAGCATTAGGAAACCAGAGAGAAGGAGTCATGGCAGCTGCTAGCAGTGCGAGGGACTTTCTCCCTTCCTGTCGTCTTTCCTACGAAGAACAGCATCCAATCTGGCAGCTCTGTCGCCTCTGCTCAGAAATCCTTGAGCTTGAAACAGCCCCCTTGTCATTGACTCTCGTGGAATGAGGCCAGCAGGGGAATTTGACCCTCAATATGTTACTGAATAACATACACAATAATTTCTTAATCTGGTGCACCAAATAAAAGCCCAGAAAGTCTTGTTTATCCATCTTCTCAAACAGTGACTAGGACCAGTGGATTTCTTTTGGGTTTGCTAGCAATTCTGCAAAATAAGCACATAGAATTTTTTTCTTGCAGGCTGAATTGAAAATGAATAACTTAAAAAAATTGGCAAAACGTTGAAAAAGGACTTGTTTCTGGTCAAATGAAATAATGTTTTGCTTTTGAGCATTTTTAAAACACTTTTTTAGTTTTTTAAAGCAAAATTAAAGGGCAATTTGAAGCAAGAATAGTTGATGAAAATTGAATCATTTCATTTTAAAAATGTGAAACAGAATATTTTTTTGTATTTGATTTTTTTTACCTATTCTTTGACAGGAACAGTTCAGTTCAGCAAAGGTGGCAAAAATCCACAGAGCATTTCTGTGTCAGTGAATCTGCATTTTTTTTGCACCAAAAATGTTGTATGGAAAAAATTCGCTTCTCTAATGTGAACCCCAGTTTCAGAAGTAACTCTGTTCTCTGCACTGTATTCTGTAGAGCTTTTCATAACAGTAACTTCCCTATTCATCAACATACTTACCCCAGAAACGAACTGAGTTTCAGAACTAATATAGTTACATCTGAAGTCAAAAAGACTCTCTCCCAAAGAGAACTAGCCAAGATTATTTACTCGGTGACCTAGAGATTCCATGTACAGAGAGTGGGAGCTTGCTTCCAGATAGAATTCTCCTCCTCTCTATTAAATTCTGACTGAAGTATGCATTAGCTCACACAAGCAATGAACAAAGAATGGCACAATATGAAATACTTACAATATTCCATGCTCTGCTTTGGAGTGCACCTGTGGTGGGAGGAGAGTCTTGAGTGTGAACTGAAATCCAACTTGTACAGTTTCGTAAGTGCTTTGGACCCATATACACTTTTTTTTTTTTTTTTTTTTTTTACAACTGTCCTTGACTTGCAGTAGCTCATCAGAAGTAATTGTTGGAGAATAATCTTAGATGAATCCATCACACAACCTGGAGCCTATTCATGGTAAAGCAGAAAGTACCGCAGGTTAAGTTTAGCAGTAAGGATTATTAAATAAATCTTTATAAATAAAGATTTATTTGTTGCCGTAAAAGCCACCTCCATAGTTTGCAATAAAAATGTGTTACGAGAATCAAAGTCTGACCTTAGGGTATAGAATATTCATCAGCACATTCTTCAAACTTATTTTGTAGACTGTGATTTCTTCTGCTGAATTGTTGGATTTCTAGGTTAGTGTATAAAAATGTGCTTTCAGCAGATATTATTTGAAATGGGTCATAGTATAAAGCTGTCTTATCCTATTCTCTATGGAGGAGAGACTAATGGAACTAGGCTTATTTAGTCTGCAGAAGAGAAGACTGGGGGGGGGGGGGGATTCGATAGCAACCTTCAACTACTTGAAGGGGTGCTCCAAAGAGGAGGGAGCTAGGCTGTTCTCGGTGGTAACAGAGGACAGAACAAGGAACAATAATTTCAAGTTGCAGGTGTGGTGGTCGAGGTTGGATATTAGGAAAAATTTTCTCACTAGGAGGGTGGAGAAGCATTGGAATGGGTTACCTAGGGAGGTGGTGGAATTTCCATCTTTTGGAAACATTTAAGGCCCGGTTAGACAAAACCCTGGCTGGGGTGATTTAGTGGGAGTGGTCCTCCTTTGAGTAGAGGTTTGGACTAGATGACCTCAGGAGGTCCCTTCCAGCCATAAGATTCTATGATTTTGTTTCTTTATTACTGTGCAAATATTTGTAGTTAAAATAGTATAAACTGAGCACTGTCCACTTTGTATGGTACATTGTACTTGAAAAATATATTTGAAAATGCAAACATCCAAAATATTTATAAATTGAAATTGATATTCTATATTGTTCAACACTGATTAAAATGCAATTAATTATTACTATTTTTAATCTTGTTAATTTGTTTTGCATTAATTACTTGAGTTAACTGTGATGAATTGACATCTCTAATTCTTAGCATATGTTCTTGCTGTTAGCTCAGTGCAGTGGCTATTCTAAATCAGTGTTAGTAGCCAACCTAAAAGATGGACTGGACAAAAAACATCCCAGCAGCTCTTCTGTTAATAACAAAGTGGTAAAAGAATTAAGTGTCAGGCAAAGTGCAGGCATGAGATTTTTTTTTTTTTTTTCTTCCTTGTGCTGGTGAAAGATTTTACACGGACTGTAAGGACGGAATAAGCATGTATTTGTTGGAATTAGCTGCCCTATTTGTAGTGAACAACTTAATTGACTAATACAGTCTCTTGTAGCACTAGTAAAATTAATGAAAAGTCAATCGCTACGTCAGTTAAGTTGGGGGAGGCACCAACACTGTAATGGGAAACTTACACGTATCCCTCTCCTTGCTTCCCCTATGCTCAGAGCCAGCACTGGGCATAAACAGACTAAGCATTTGTGTAGGGCCACACAGCTCAAGCTGAACCTTGCTTCCCAACACGCCTACATGACTCCTTTCTGTCCCACCACATTGCCAAAACTACCCCAGGCAGAATGGGTTAGGTTGTACTCTGGGCTGTTTACCCACGGTGCGCGTCTCTGTGCACCAGGATTACTGGTAAGTGGACTCAGTGGTATCGGAAGGAGCCACGTCTATTTGGGCACAAGCCATATCCTAGCTGTGGCAGTTGTCTACCAACATAACTTGTGGCAGCAAAATGTCATACTATAGATCTTTCCTACATGTGTGAAAATGTGACCCTTTTATCCCCAAAAGCCAGCTCTGAGACAACATAAAAGTAACAAGGAGAATTGCGTTCTGCGTATGGCACTGGGAGCCCTTCTATATAAAAGGCGATTTCTTCTCAAAAACTGGTGAGGTGGAAAAATGTTTTGATTACCATTTACGTACTGCTAGGATTTCTAATGAGATGCAAAATGGGCAATTCTTTTTGGTTGACTGGTGTGGCTGAGCAGGCTGTTTGAAATAAAGTGCTAAATAGTTGAGATGTTTTGAAAATATAATTGATTATTAATCAAAGTTGAAAATGAAGATGGCATTTGAAAATCAGGTGCCCTGGCAGGCTGACTAGTGTTGTTGATGGCTTTCTCACAAGGCAGATGTGTTGCTAAATCGTATGAATACGGTGCCCTCGTACGTAGAGGCAAGAAGACAGGTTTAGGTTTAGGATGTGGCATTCCAATTGTGGTAAACCCAATATGTTCCATAGATCTCTTTCCCCCGTTGACCTGTGTGCTAGTCAAATTTTAGAGGCCTGGGGATGTTCCAGGTGGAAGCAGACATGGATTGTCTGCTATTTTCTCTAGTGACGTGTTGTTTATTTACAAAGATGTACCAAGTCTCATGTCTCTGAATGTGGAACGACCCCAGAACAAGAAGCAGTTTCTAAGCTAACAGGTCCAGACCCAAGTCTCATTAGTAAAAGGCCCCAAAGTCATCTTCTAGGTGTTTTCAGAGTCGTGGAGGATCGTGCTGCAGCTGCTGCCCTAAGCATGCTGGGTCAGCCTAGTGGGACAAATGGGTTTCCTAGCACAACCCACCAGACCAGTGAGTGTTGCCAGAGGGGTGTTAACAGAGGGTGAAGGAAGCAAATCAACCCATCCCGAGGGCTATGATTGTAGCATACCCTAATAGAGATCAGACAGCTCTTTGCCACACAGTTCTGCGCACACCACTCTCTCCCCTAAAGTTAAGCTCAGCAGTCGTAGGGCCTGTATATCAATGCCCCTTTGCTCTTAATTCCTTGGGTGACTAAGAACAGGTGTAACTTCATCTGGCTTCAAATTTGTCCCAATGTGTGTGTGTGTGTGTGTGTGTGTGTGTGTGTGTGTGTGAGACACTTGTTTATTGTTCGATATGCAAATAAACACTGATCTAATGCCGATTCAGTCAATGGCAACACTTCCATTGACTTCCCCAGCTTTGCATCAGATCTATAAAGAGGGCCGGTCGAAAACTCAAAACATTGCATTGACCAGGGGCGCTGCTCTATAGAATAGAGATTCAGGGCCCAGTGCTCATCCCCTGCCTCACCCACTCCTCTGGCCACGGCAATCACATTTTTCCCTGTGCACCTCAGCCTCGGCTTCACATACTTTCCCCTGCACCTCACCCTCAGCCATGATTTTCTGCCTCCCCTGCATCCCTCAGCCTAGTCCCAGGTCACACGGTCATACCCCCACCCATCCAGCACATTACTTCCCTTTGAAGGAGCTCACAGGAAGCCAGACGCCCAACCAATTCCTGCCATAGGCGGCGTTTACATTTCCCGCCAGGGGCCACGTGCCTGGAAATGCAGCAGAGCAGGAGATTTAAAAAGGCTCCACTGGCCCCAGCTCCCAGGCCTGGCTTGGGGCACTCTGATATACACGGGGTCAGTGGGCCCATGCCCAGTGACCCCTCTGGCATTGACGCAGCTGCACCCGGACAGCTGTAGTGCTTACGTAATGAAGCTCCTGTACTGATGGGGAAGAGCTGTCCTTCTGGCTTAGTTACTCTACCTTCCCCAGAGGCAGAAACTATGTCATTGGGAGAAACTCTCCCATCAACGTAGTGCTGTCTACGCGAGGGTCAGATCGGTATAAGTAGGTTGCTCAATGATGTCGATGAACCGATGTAGATCAGTAGTGTAGACCTGGCCTGAGTGAATTCTCTTGTCTGGACACTGTTCAAACTGTTTCTTCACATTTGTACAGGTTTTGTAATATAGCTTTGATTATTTTTCTTCAGTGCAATAGCTAAGCAGTGGCAATCTTCTAATAAATTCTGACACAACGTCCAAATCAGCAGGATCACAGAAATGCATTAAAGAAATTAAATTTGATGAAAGTTCATTCCAAAGGATGATTCGTGGGAGAAACAGCATCAGTCAGATCAGATGGCAACTATGCCTACAAAACACAGGGCAGCACTGACTTTGGGGTGGTTAGAACATAGACTGTAGATCCTGTAGTAAGCAATTAATTTATTTTGGTTCTTGCATCAATATGGTAGGTGATGGTGCATTAGAATCCCTGTAATTACAAGAGGGAAGTTTATGGCCCATTGGCACGGGAAAAGAAAAAGGTCTGTTTTTTTTATGGAGATATCCAACCTTTAGATGTGCTAGGATTCTACAGCGTGACTGTGGCAGAGACGAGCCGGAATCGAGAAATTCACCTTGCATACCTTCCCTCTAGGAAGGTCATTCCCCTCCCTCCCCCATTTGACTCTCCTCTAACCTCATTAGGAGCCTGTTAGTTTGGCATCATGCAGGCCAGTTCCAGGTAAGAGCAGGATCTTTGATGGATTTGAATGGAACCATGCAGGTTTGCAACAGCTGATGATCTAGCTCACAATATCCCCAATGCATTAAAAGTGTGGAAAGGCAGAAGGAATGGCCCTATCAGGTCCAAACAATCCATTATGAACTAGACAGAAGGAGTTAATTTTATGCCAATGTCTGTGCAAAAGAGAACCAAAAATTGACTCTTGAAACCTTGATGTTCTACTTCCAATCCTTGTTACTGCAGGGTTATCCAAGTCTGTCAAATGCTGCTCATGCAGGAATAACTAGAACGGAATCAAGAAATAACGTGAGTTAGAGTACGTGTGTTTGCAAAGCAGACATGGTTGGAGCTTGTTGGTTATTTTGTGAAGAAAGCATACATTTTTTGTTGGGCTGTTGGCTGGACTCCTTGAACAACACTTTCAACTTTAGATCTTTAAGAGAAATTTTTGTTGATTATTAAACTTAGATGTAACAATTGGCCCATTGCAGCTCCAATAGAAAATCTGTGTTATAGAAGCTGAGGTAAAATTAGGATGTTGATACTGGCCAAGTGAAGTATGTTATACACTCCAGAGAAATTCAACATGGATGCTTTTCTCTGAAAAACAAATAAGGCGCCTGGTGGCACTTTTAAAGAATAATAAATTTATTAGGCGCCTGGTGGCACTTTTAAAGAATAATAAATTTATTAGGCGCCTGGTGGCACTTTTAAAGAATAATAAATTTATTAATCACATGAGCTTTCGTGGGAGAAAATCCCATTTTGTCAGATGCTTGAAACATCTGATGAAGTGGGATTTTTCCTCACAAAAGGTGACATCAGACTTCTTGGGTATGTCTATACCAGAAACAGTTAAGTTGACTTTGTTAAAGCCGACCTTATTAAGTCAACTTAAGTCTTGATGTGGAAATTGTTGAACGGAAAGTCACGCCACCGTGTCTTTATTGACAGAGATCTGAAGCTGGAAACTAAGATCCTAGTCTAAAATGCAGTAGTCATCCTCACTCCTTTTCATTCCTCTGGACATGTTACTGGGCCTTGAAGAAATATCCTTGGGTGCCTATACTAACTTGTTTTGGATATTTAAACCTAACTACGCTGTTTCCAAAAGCAGGTAAGTCATAGGAACAAATCACTTGCAAAGTTGATCTGATTGCATTTGAGGCACTCCTTTTTATGGGTGGTATATTGAAACCATCTTAAGTATCAACAGCGCTGCCTTAGGAGGATTCCCCATACCAGATGGGAAGATCATTGCACCAATGTTGATGGCAGTGGGCAGTGCTGTGGATTCATTAGGTAACCTCAAAAGGAAGCAGAGGATCTCCAAGGATCTCTCAGGCATATAATATGTCTGATCAATTTGCTTCTCGAGATGCATTTTAGCTTTTCACATACTAGCTCAGAGCCCCTCTTGGGACTTTCTCGTTACCCTTCAGCCAACCATCAATGGCCTGGGGTTAGGAAGTCACTTCTCACATGACCAGATTACTCAGTAATTATCCATTATGGTCTTTCTTTCACTTTCTGCTGAAGCATTTGAAAGTGGCCACTACTGGAAACAGGATACTGGACTAGATAAGTAGGTCTTATCGGGTATAGAAATCCCTTATGATTTTTAGGGGTCTAAAATCATTTCAGAAAAGCTTTGCTAGCCACTCTAGAAAAATAATGTTAATTCTGTGCACTTGATTAAAAATATCATTGGGATTCTGACTAAAACAGTGAGCAATAGGGAAGTCATGAGAGACACAGGAACCTGACAAACATACAGACTTGAAGGATCGCAGTTCTTAAGTCTTATCCTTGTGCCAATTTTATTTCACAACCCGATGAGTTGCAGGCAGAGCAGTAAAGCCTGAGAGAACGTAACTCTTCTAACTCTCTTCTGAATTCTCCTTCTTTAAGTATAACCACACTTAGGTTAAAAGCATGAAATGAATATCTCTCAAAGATCAAAAGATGGCCTGTACTGTTTATTCTCATACCTAGATTTTCAGAAAGCTTTTGACAAGGTCCCTCACCAAAAGCAAAGTAAGTGGTAAGTGGTCATGGGATAAGAGGGAAGGTCCTTTCGTGGCTCATGTAACTGCTTAAAACATAGGAAGCAAAGGATAGGGATAAACAGAATGGAGAGAGGCAAATAGTGGAATTCCCCCAAGGTCCGTACTGGGACCAGTACTGTTCAAATATTCATAGATGATCTTGAAAAAGGGGTAAATAGTGAGGTGGAAACATTTGCAAATGATATAAAACTACTGAAGATAGTTAAGCCCAAAGCAGACTGAAAAGAGTTACAAAGGAATCTCACACAATCGAGTGACTAGAAAACAAAACGGCAGATGAAATTCCATGTTGATAAATGTGAAGTAATGCACGCTGGACAGCATAAACCCTACTGCACATATATAAAAATGGGGTCTAAATGAGCTTTTACCATTCAAGGAAAAGATCTTGGCATCGTTGTGAATAGTTCTCTGAAAACATCCACTCAATGTGCAATGGCTGTCCAAAAAGCTAACAGAATGTTGGTAATCATTAGGAAAGAGAGAAAATAGGAAAGCGTGTGTCATATTTGGAAATTGACTGATATTTGGCTACATGTGGTGGATATACAAGTGGTCTAAGAAGGGAGAGTACATGGGTGGGTTCTGAGTTATTACAGAGAATTGTTTCTTGGGTAACTGGCTGTTGAGACTTGCCCACGTGCTCAGGGTTTAACTGATCACCATATTTGGGGTCAGGAAGGAATTTTCTCCCAGGGCTGATTGGCCTGGGCTCTGGGGGTTTTTCGCCTTCCTCTGTAGCACGGGGTATGGCTCACCTACCGGTGAATTCTCTGTATCTTAAAGTAGGAGGTAAATAACTCAGTCATAGGTTGGTAGCCTATTGGTAGCTGGAGTGGGTGGGTGAGGTCTTGAGGCCTGCATTTTGCAGGAGGTCAGACTAGATGATCGTACTGGTCCCTTCTGGCCTCAAGGTCTATGAGTCTATATTGCCTCCTTAAAAATCCATGGTACACCTACTTTTTGAATACTGTGTGAAGATCTGCTATCCATCTCAGAAAGATATATTGAAGGATGAAAATGTACTGAAAAGGGCAACTAAAATGATTAGGGACATGGAAAAGCTTCCAGCTGAGGAGAGGTTAATAAAACTGGGACTTTTCAGCTGGGAAAAGAGACAAATAAGGGGAGGTATATGAGAGAGGTCAATAAAATCAGGACTGGTATGGGCAAAGTAAAAAACGAAGTGCTATTTACTCCTTTTTATAACACAAAAAACTAGGGATCACTAATGAAATTAATAAGCAGCAGGTTTAAAACGAACCAAAGGAAATATTTCTTCACACAATGCACAGTCAACCTGTGAAACTCTTTGCTCAAGGATGCTGTGAAGGCCAAGACTGTAACTAGAGAAATTCATGGAGTATTGGTCCATCAATGGCTATTAGTCAGGATCGGCAGGGATTGCTGTTTGCCAGAAGCTGGGAATGGCCGATGAGGTAGATTACGAGACAATTACCTGTTACATGAATTCCCTCTGAAGCAGCTGGCATTGGACACTGGCGAGAGACAGGATATGGGGCTAGATGGACCACTGATCTCACCCAGTAGGCTCATTCTAATGTTCTTATCTTAGTGTTATCTTTGCCATCTCATAGCAGTTATACACATGCATCTATGTCTTCATCCACAATTGCAATGAATATTCAATCAAGATTAGAAAGCACTTACCAACCTTTGTGAGCGGGAAGTTCAGCTACTGCTTGTCTTTCCATTGTGTGTACATGGCTCTGACTGTGTGTGCTAAGTACATTCATGTAAACGAAGGACCTGTAACAAGGTTGTATAATGAAGTTTATATAACATGTGAGAATAGAATTCTGAACAAAGATTTATACTTCTGTGCCAGCTTTTTCAAGAAGATCTCAACTTTACAAAGCATAAAAAAAGCCAGGATTCTTTTTGAGATAGCACAATGACCTTTTTCAGGTGGATTGAGTCACAGAGCAAGGTTATGTTTATCAGAAGAGTTGAACACCTGCTACTCTTTCTGAAATCAATGGAAGATGTGGGTTTTGTGAAAACCATGGCTAAATGCCTTGTACAGGGCAAGTCACGGCAAATTTCTTCAAAAGCTGAAAATAGAACCCAGGAGTCCTGACTGCCAGTTGTTGATGTGAACAAATAAAGCCTTTTCCTCTCTCTGTCAGTAATAAAGTGATCTTCAAACAAAGAAAGGAAAACTTAGACTAGTTATTAGCAAAAGGGTAATAACAATGATTTCTGTTAATAACTGGAACGTGCTGAAAAAGGCCATTGAAGCACCATCCATAGAATGGACTAGACACAATGCTTCAGGTATGAGTCACCTTCCATGTACACTGGAGTAAATCAGGAGTCCCTCTGTATACCTGGCAGAAATGAGAGAAGAAGGAGGCCCTTGGGGGTCAGGAGAGGACAGTCCTGCATGTGAGATATAGGGCGACACCTCCCAGCCCCGTTGTTGAGAATGTAATTTGCTCAACTGAATCATAGTGAAGAGTTTTTCTCTTTCAACATGACCTCAGAACAGCACATACATTCTCACTCAGTGGGGAACAAAGCCACTATCCTTTCTCTGGTGCTGAAGAAGGGGCACTGGCCTGCCCCTGGTTGCCAGAAAAGAAACGAGTCTCTCTAAAAAGAGTCAATACGAGAATCATGCAACTGAGTATCAGAAATCACTGCATCACTCCTTATTAAGATGTCAACATGCTTACATTGTAAATTGACACATTATATGCTTCATTAGGATACAATATCAGAACGGCAAATGGAACCAGCCACAATATGGTCTGAGCATCTGTGTGACAGCTAGAAAATGGTTGACAACGGGCATGTACCGTTTGTGTTGCCAGCTCATTCTAGGCAATGACTGGAAATAATTTTATAAACCCCTCTGGCAGCTTTACCTTTGGAAAGGGGCCACTGGGATTAGCAACTCTGACGTTCTCCGGGTGTGAGTCATGACCCTGCGTCTCCCACAGTCTTGCATACCTGCTGTTGCCACCAAACGCCTCACTTGGAAATTTTACCTTGGGGCAGCCCTTCCTCTGCTCCCTTCTGACAATGACCTTGCTCACAGGAATGGGGGTGAGGGGATGGGGTGTCCCTAGAGAGGAAAGCTAGATTTTCTCTGAAGGCTGCTGCAGAAATCACCATTGAAATAGGCAAACTTGTAATTTATTTATTTATTTTTTCCAATGAACACCCAGGAATGAACTCTGGTACCAGTCATGTGGCAGTGCCTTCTGTCCTCTTCAAGTCCTGGGCCATCTTACATCATAAACCAGATCAGGCTTCTTTTTCCATAAGCTGTGGTGCTTGATGTTTTCCTGTACTGGTTTTACCAGCTGGGTGTCCATGATAGAGCAGTCTTTGGGGTCTGGAAAGACCTTTCTTGGCAACTTTTGCAATCCTGCTGGGAGATCTCCAGACTCCACACCCAATGGTTTTCCTTGTACTCCTGACTTTCCAACACACATTCCGGGATGACTCCTAGCAACCCCATGGCGCCCCCCCAGAGTTCCTAGCTTTCAAATCACTCTCAAGTCCATATATTTTACCTGCCACCTACCTCATGTCTATAAGAATATTAATGCACTACCTAATGTTTTCCACGCTGTGGGATACCTGTGGACATTCATCTAATAGACCAGCCAATGAAATATTGAGTTATCAGCCAGCATCCGGCTTGGGCAAGTTCTGGCCAGGGTGGAATGGGGAGTTAGAACATGTGCTTATTTATCCCTATTCCTGGCACACACACTGAGGAGCAAGCTAAAGTGTTTGCACGTAATTATGTTGGCTATTGAAACACAATTACTTTATAGTGCTTTTGAATGGTAAAAAGACTTTGCACAGCTTTAGGTCCTAGGTAGCATTAAGTGGCAGGTATTTTCCCGACAATGCTGCTTGTCCAAAAAGAGATTAATCAAAATTATGATTGAGATAAAAGATAACTCGCAGCAATTGTAAGAGGTTTGAAGAAAGCAAAATGAAATGGAAGGTATAAATTAAATCTCCATAATGATGAGGAATCAGCATGATATCAAACAGTGAGATACCCTATTAGCTGATAAATAGCCTCATTGCTGGTTACCTTAGGGAACCATGTTTGCATTTTATGTCAATTATTTCTTGTCTTGGGGCATCTACTAAGAAAGAAAAAACAATCAGAAATAGAAAGTTAACAATAAATTTTTATAATTAAATTTCAAGTGAAGGGAGGCTTTGTAGAAATAAATCCTTTGATTTGTGCTAAAGCCATAACAATTTACTAGCATAGTACCATCTAATTTATGGAAATATTGCCAATTATGAACATTTTCATACAAATGAAACAAAGAGAACTAACAAAGTAGTAAGTAAGGTATTTTGATGCTCCGGCAATGTGGTCATATTGTTCATGATGACATCTGAGTTTAATGCTACCATCATTTTTAAGAAGGGGAAAAATACCTGGAAAATAGAAAGTAAAAACATAAAAGTAATATGAAGAGTCTAAGGTTATGTTTCATGACAGAAGGTCCTAGAAGATCAGGTAAACCTATACGTAGTAGGAGACTGTCTCCCTGAAGAAATTACAGTTTCAAGAGACAAGACAAAGGAAGCATAGGGGGAAAAGAGTCCTTTTTAGGGTTGGGAACTGAGGAATATTGAAATTCCATCTTTTGTCCTGCATACCACAGAAAGTCTGTGGTTGGGTGGGGGACTGAATCTAGATCCTCCATCTAGTGCCTTCACTTGAAAGTGTAGTAAACCACGGCACACACAGAGACTTTTACGGTGTCGTAGCAGAGTCCACAAGGGATGTTACTGAGCAGCGAATAGCTGCACTATAGGTTCATGCTGTGGTTTGCAGCATGGTAATATGGTCTGTTTGACAAATTCTTATACTAAACACCTTTGCGACAAAGGTTATCTTTATGGTCTGTGTTTCCTCAGCACAATGGAGTCCTATTTTAGGACTGGGGCTCCTAGGTACTATGGCAATACACATAAATAATAAGGCCATCCTTTCTCACTGCACAGCCTCTATATACAGCCGAGGGACACCACAAAGTAGAAGTGTGATATGATCCTGCAAGGTCTTGAGAAGCCTCATTTCTCATTAACTTCAGTGAGCGTGGAGCTGAGCACCTCCCAGTACCCTCTGGGAGGTCATGAAGTGTCTCTGTTGCCATTTCACAGATAGAAATTGCAAAGCTTGTTCAAGCTCGTATAAGGAGTCTAGCAGATGTCAAGGAGGAGTCAAATGCAGTTGCCTTTAACCTCAGAGTTAAGGAAGGAGTCCTTCCTCCATGTTCACCAGCCAAGCAGGACTCTGGAAAACAACCCTACTTTTTGACAAAAAAGAGGGATTGCAAAGCTGTCCAAACAAAATCAGCCATTTTTAAATGTGACCCAGTACTTGCGTCTTGGCGGAAATCGACTTTTATTCTCCAGCTCTTGAGGATCAGAGTCTACTATCCATGCTCACGTTGAGAAGCACCTAACTCTGGGAGTAGTCTCATTGATTTCAAGTTGGGTTTACGTGCACATTAAGGTATTTCTGAAGGTGTGTGGGGGGGAAAGGGAGGGTAGTTGGACAAACCCCAGAACCGGTGACATCTAAACAATGGCCCCCTCCCCAATCTGATGCTCTTAGGTTGTTTTTTTAGGGTTGGCTTAACCTGCAGAAATGCATTGCTGCTGTTTTACCTTCACACTGTGTTTGTGGCTAACGGCCTCAGTCATGTCAGGCCCCATTGTAGGATTCACCGTGCAGACAAATGACGATAGATCTTGAGTCTCTGCTCCCCAGCAACCCTCCAGAGGCTGATTCATTGAACTTCCACTACCAGGACAAGTCCAGCCTATCCAGAAGAAAACAGATGGTTTATTTTTTTCCCCACAGCAGCAGGGGATTCAGCGAGCTAGACGGCGCTTCCCTCTTTCTTCTCTGAGATCAGATTTGCCCCCAGTAGCTTAATGCTGCCTGGGGTAGCTACATGTAGCTGGAACCCCTGCTGGGAACTGGGGCCAGGCCCCCTGGGAAGAAAACAGCTCCATCTGGAGGCAAATGTGCACAGATCCAGGCCTCTTCCTTTTGATGTTAGAGATGAAGGTTGGTCCAGGGATCAGAGAGCTAGCCTACACTGCAAAACACAGTCCACACCAGTAAGTCTTAGCACCTGGACCTACAGGTCAAAGGGTGGGTGAGTCTCGGCATTCGAGCTTCTACCTGAGCAGAAACAGGTACACTGCTATTTTTAGCACCATGTCACAAGCCTGAGTCTGGGGGCTGGGGCTCTGTGACTCACTACTGCAGGTTTGGGCTTTTTTTTTAACCATGTAGATGTACCCACTTAGCTTCTCTGCACCTCAGTTTCCCATCTGTAAAATGGCAATAATATTACTGAAGCGGGGAGAGGGAGGCTTATAATGATAAATCCATTCTAAATTGAATCCTAGAAACTGGGAGGGACCAGGAGAGGTCATCGAGTCCAGTCCCCTGCACTCAAGGCAGGACCAAGTATCCTCTTAAACCATCCCTGACAGGTGTTTGTCTGACCTGCTCTTAAAAACTTCCAACGATGGAGATTCCACAACCTGCCTATTCCAGTGGTTAATCACCCTGACAGGTAGAAATTTTTTCCCGATGTCCAACCTAAACCTCCCTCGCTCTAATTTAAGCCCATTTCTTCTTGTCCTATCATTGGAGGTTAAGGAGAATAATTTTTCTCCCTCTTCCTCGTAACAACATTTTAGGTTCTTGAAAACTGTTATCATGTCCTCTCTCTGTCTTCTCTTTGCCAGACTAAACAAACCCAGCTCTTTCAATTTTCTCTCATAAGTCAAGTGTTCTAGACTTTTAATCATTCGTGTTGCTCTTCGCTGGACTTCCTCCAATTTGTCCAAATCTTTCCTGAAATTAATCTCATCTTTCCCAGCACTGCAGTAGAGCAGAAGAATTACTTCTCCTGTCTTACTTATAATACTCCTGTTAATACATCCCAGAACGATGTTTGCTTTTTTTGCAACAGTGTTACACTGTTGTCATATTTAGCTTGTGGTCCACTATGACACCCAGATCCCTTTCCACAGCACTCCTTCCTAAGCAATCATCGCCCATTTTGTATGTGTGCAATGGATTGTTCTTTCCTAAGTGGAGTACTTTGCATTTGTCTTTATTGAATTTCATACTATTTACTTCAGACCATTTCACCAGTTTGTCCAAATCTTTGTGAGCAGCCCAGATGATGGGGGGGGGGGGGGGCAGATAGATGCCTTAGAATGATAGAAATTAGGGGTGAGACCTGTATGAAACTGAATAACACAGCGGCGAAGAAATTTGTTTAGGCTTACAGCCTCCTAAGCCGAATACATTATGGGGAGTCCTGTTTCAAGGCTGGGCAAAAGTGAAATCAGATAGAAAACCTTCAGGGTTAAGAACCAGGCTTTTTCCAGTTCTTACACAGGCATGAAATAAAGCCGTCCTGCCTCACGGCCAGGAATGGGTTTCTATTTATGGCTTTTAGTTTTACTGTTTCTGTGCTGGAGAACTGGCTTTTCTTGTTTGCTCTGAGAGTGTGTGACACCACGTTACCTCCCTGGTTAAAAGAAATCCCACAGAGAGGGAGGCAGGGTGATTACTGAGGTTTTAACTGGATTTTTCAAGGTCATTTAGAATTGTTCGATGATGCCCTGCAGCAGACCTGTTGCCCTGGCATACTTCTAAGCTGGAATTCAACCTCTCCTCTGGTCCAGCAAAAGGCTGAGACACCACCTAGATCTTCTAAATAGGTCTTAAATGGTGCCTGTCTTTGGAGGGCACCTCTGCCCTGGAGTAAATTTCACCTTCAGCACCAGATCCTCAGCTGGTGGAAATAAGGCTAAGAACAGCCTTACCGAGTCGGACCAATGAACCCCCTAGCCTAGTATCCTGTCTTCCATCAGTGGTCGATGCCAGGTGCTTCAGAGGAAATGAGCAGAAGAGGCAATCATTGAGTGATCCATCCATCCTTCTTTTGAGGGCAAAGGTTTGCAGTGCAGAACCTTAAAAATAAGGCAATCCCTCCTCTGGATGTCTGCCAGAAACATGCTACAGCTGTGACGGTGTTTTGGTAACATCTTTACTGAATTGTAATGTCAGGGCTATGCCACTTCGGTTTTGGCTCTTGGTATTTCCAAGCCTGAGTTCGAGTATGAACCCTGCATTGTAAATCTGGGCTTCCGCTTGCTGGACTCAGGTCCCACAGCTGAGCCAACGCACCCATCCTGCACAATGCAGACCTTCTGACGGGAGTCTGTGGCTTGAGCTACGTCCGCTAGGCAGAATGCCAGGGCTTGGACCTGAGTCACTGAGGCTATGTCTACACTTGTTAATTTAAGTCGACTTTGCTAAGTCGACTTAACAAAGTCGACTTTAATTCGACTTTGTTAAATCAACTTAGCGTGTCTACACTCAAAAATTAAGTCGACTTAAAGGGGACCCTGCCAAATCGACTTAGAGCATCCACACTGGATGCCTAAGTCGACTCCTAGGGGCTAGGTGGACCTGGGATTGGTCCACGGTGGCAGGGGGGGCACTCCTTGCCAAGTGCCAGAGGGCTCAGCCTTTGCCCCATTGTACCTGGGTACAATGGGGGCTGAGCAGGACAGGGACCCTGGCAGGGCATAGGAGTGGGGTGGGCAGGGCTGAGTACTGCCCTGTGGGGGGGCACGCCAGGCTCTGCCTGTGCCAGCCACCCTGGCAGGGAGTGCAGTGGGGGAGCCCTGGAGCCCTTTATGTCAACTTAAAGTCGATTTAGGGCTAATCTGCGTCTACACTTGCTAAGTCGACTTAATAAAGTCGACTTAGCCAGTAAAGTCGACTTTATACTAGGTTTTATAAAGTCAACTTTAATTTTCCTTAAGTCGACTTAAACTGCTGCTTAAGTCGACTTAAGGAAAATGTAGTGTGGACACAGATTAAATTAAGTTGATTTAAGTAAGCTTAAGTCGACTTAATTTGTAAGTTTAGATGCACCCTGAGGGACTCAGTCTTTGACTCACTCCACCCAACAGGGTCCTATGACCAGGATCCTGAGTGCTTGCTGACCAATCAGGTTGATTTATGTGTGAATGGAAGAGGGATTTGGGCTGAAACCTGAGGCACTAAAGGCCAGGTCTACACTAAAACTAATGTTGGTGTAACTGCTTTGCTCGGGGGTATGAAAAATCCATACTTCTGAGCCACAGAGTTGTACAGACTGAACCCCGTGTGTAGACAGTGCTTTGTTGATGGGAAAGCATCTCCTGCCACCAGAGCCACCACCTTCCATGGAGGTGGATTAACTATGTTGACAGGAGAAGCTCTCCCATTGGCATCTTCACTGAAGCACTACATCTGCACGGGTGTAGGTCTGCCAGAACCAGGGCATAAAGTGCAGTGTAAACCTATGTCCGAAGACCCAGTGTGACCCCTGCTACACAACCCTCCTTTTCATTTAGAGCCACTAGTGGCTGAGAAGCAAGGCACAGATATAAGGGGCCGGGTGAGGATAAAGCAGAAGGAGTTTAACTCTTCTAGACAATTTTTAGCAGATGGCTCAAGAATTTAAAATGTAGTCTGTAGTCAACACTGGTCAATTCTTTAAAACTGCTAGTCTAAAGTTCAATTTGTGACCAGTCTAGGGAACAATAAAGGTTAAACATAGCTATTAAAAACCAGTGTTCCCATATCTCCCTGAGCTTTGTGCCATTGTTTAACAAGCATGTCAGTTTAACCAATGAAATCATCGACTTGTAATTAACTACGGAGGAACATTATCCTTGCCTACTGACCTTTCTGTTTGAGCGGACCAATCTAATCACATTGTCACTTCAGTTTGGTTTAGCAAACAACCAGGAAATGTTCTTTAATAAGCTGTTACATTGCGATGGCAGTTTATGGTGGTTTAAAAGAAAGTTTAATCTTAGTTAATTAATTCTGTCTAATCTACCAGAACTAACACATTTACAACTACAATGGTAGGTCACGGCCATTGTGTCCAAAGACACACAAACATTACAAGTTGTAAATCCATCAGAACACAAATGACAATGGGTAGAAGTCAGTGCTGACCTTTACTAAGTGTATTTTTAAAAAAAAAGTTTGGTTTTCCCCCCCTATAATTGTGTAGTTGGTATAACAAAGATGCAGACCTAGCTGGTATTCTGTAGCGCCACTGGAAACCCCTGACGTTGGACCCGTGACAGGGTACTGGAACAATGCGCTGGAACGAGTCGATGTATAACCTACTGAAATGACCAATAATGAGTATTTTCTATTTGTATTACAGTAATGTCCCACCTGAGGGCAGGAACCCAGTGTGCTAGGAATTCTACAAACACATAATAAGACATCCTTCAGCACCCGAGAGCGCCTAGACAATGCAGACGGGTGGGGAAATGGAGGCACAGAGCAATGTTGAGACTTGCCCAAGTCCCATGGCAGGTCAGTGATAGAACTTGAACTTCCACCCAGCTCCCTTGATTCATAGCATAGAACAGTCCACTAGACCACCCTGCCTACCCAACTGCATGATCTCTGTAATGCAACCTCTACGTTTCCTCATCTTTAAAACAGAGAGCAAAACCTCCATTGCTCTGTGCTTCCCATGGGAAGTAGGGCCAGATAAATCTACCTGCTACTCTGTCTTCCACAACATTCAGCTCTCTTGCTTAGTGTTAGAATGATTACAGAGTCCTGTAATTGTAAAGAAGCAAGATGACATCCTTGTATCATATGCGGATGACAAAATACCTTCTAGTCCAGTGTTTTTCAATGATTGGTCCATGGACCAGAACCGGTCCCTGAGATCTCCCTGACACAGTATAGGAAGCTGGTCCTTGGGTGTCAAAATGTTGAGAAATATTGTTCTTGTCCATTCGGAACTAAGGAGGTTGTTTAGGGTGACCAGAGAGCAAGTGTGGAAAAATTAGTAATAGGTGCCCAGTGGAGAAAAAGCCCCAAATATCAGGACTGTCCCTATCAGATCAGGACATCTGCCCACCCTATATGTTAAACATCTACTAGGCATAAACATCTATAGATCAGCAGGCCTGGCTGTCCTAAAAGTGGGGGCTGAGAAGATGCACCTCACTGATGTTAATTTTGAATAAGTCATGGAATACCAGGGAAAGTTCAGAAGCCTGGAGGTGAGCTAATATTATGCCAGTACTCAAATAGGGAAGTGAGTTAACACAGGTAACCGCAGGCCGATTAGCCTGTCATCAATCCCAGGCACGGTAATGAAAGCCGATAGGGCATTCGATTCAAAAGAACAAGGAGCATAGTGGTTGTCAGCATGGGTTTATGGAAACCCAGCCTCGCCAAACAAACCTGATTTCATTCTTTCGGGAGGTTAGCAGCGTGGCTCATAAAAATAACGGCATAGTGTGTATAGTGCTTAGAATTTTGTAAGGCATCTGACTAATTACTGCAGGCTAGTCTGCTTAAAATCCCAGCTGATCCAATGTGTGGTTGTGCGCTGAGAACCCAAAGGGTTACGGAACAACGCTGGGCTGAAGTGGCCCACTCACCCTGTGTGCCGGCTGGAGGTGGATCTTGAAAGGGAGCCAGACAACTCAGGACAGGGCCCGGAGAAGGACTGACCCTGAAAGCTGCTGAAGAAAGATGGTACAGGAACCTTTTCCCTGGAAGGAAGGCACATTTGTATGGGGAACGGCTTCTCTGATGCTCTAAGCCGGCACATTGGTGTTGGTAGGACACCGAGGACCTGCTAAGTAGATGCCGGGGTGTACAGGTCCTTCAGCATCTCCTGCTCTGCCACAACCTGCTGCAGAGGTCTCCACCCCTGGAGGATGCTCTGCCGGGGCAGCTAATGTGGCATTAATTCCCCAGCAGGGTTCAGAGACAGCTCAGGGAGTTGATATCAGCTGGGAATTAACTTCATGCTGTGGTTCCTGTTTAGACTCAGACCTTGAAGAGGGGCATGCCATCCCTGCTGGGACAGAGCTACAGGGGTTGGGATGGAAATGAGAAACCGGAACAAGGGCTCTGGAGGGAAGCGAAAGGGCTCCGCTGGATAGTCTGGAGTTCGTGTTTGTTTCCAGCTTGCACAGCTGCATGGCAGGGATGTGCAGGGAGAGACTGGTGCCAGCATATTAATGAAACCAGATCCCTGGCATTGAGCTCATACCCGAAGACCACAAGCTTGTCTTCACACCTGGGTTTCTCTCCCATCATGCCACCCCTGTCCCTCTGCATTTTCCCCTCTCCGTCTCATTTAACACCCATCAGCATAGCAGTTACTCCCCAGTTCTCTGTCCCATCCATCCTTCTCGGCCTGCTTCTGCAAAAGCCGGGCGGGGGGGGGGGGGGGGGAGATGAGATTTGCAATGTGTCCTAAAGGACTGGAAAGCATGCCTTATAGCCATAAAGTCAATTACAGCTCCACTCATTTACGTATTTAAATCTAGATTGGATGTTTTTCTAAGACACCTGCTCTACTTCAGACAGGAATTAATCAGGGTAGCCCTATTACACACAGGTCAGGTGGTATGGCCATGAGGTTCTTCCTGGCACATAGGCCTTTCTGGGTAATAGGAAACCATGCCCCTTAAGGATACATCCAAATCAGTGCCTAAAACACCAGTGGTCAGTCCATGCCCATCACCCAGCATGGGGGCAGTCCACTCTTGGGGTGGGACGTCACATGGCAAGCAGAGATCTGCATTCTGCGCTATCTGCACCGGCCACGTGCACTTTACGAGTAGTGCGGGACACAGTGTTTTATCCTAATTCCAGTCTGAGATGACAAAAGCAATGATATGGTGTGGAGAGGTCTGCACTCTGAGGAAAGGCCCTGCCATCTGTGATGAAGTGGAATATGGCGTGTACCTCAGTTTCCCCAGTGAGCTGCATGGATCACTAGCTGGTGGGAAGGACTGTTTATTCCTGGCAGAGTCTCAGCAGACAATGGCTGCTCTGTTGGATGGATATCTGGTGCCTAGGAAATGAAATCTCGATGACCTGACATACAAGACCATCCTCCCAGAATTACTGATATGTTCCCTGCCAATTCTCTTTGCTTCCCCCTGGCCTATAAGCTTTTTGCTTTCAATGCAGAAAGGAGAATTAGGAAAAAGAGGGGTTTATGCTCTCTCTCACTCTTTCTTTTTGGCATTCTTAAAGTTCACTCTGATATAAAGTTTGAAAACTAACTGGTGTGATCAACTCTGGTTATTTTCATTTGATTTCCTCGCCACATCTTTTCCTCTCCATTTCCCTTGTTCATTGTGTTCATTACATCCTTAAAAGGTATTTTAAATTAATTTACAGCTCTGTGTGAACACTAGTAAAAATATTAGCTTTCAAAGAGTTATGTCAATGAGGGAAGCTTGTTCATTCTTCCTTGAAGAAAGTATATTATAAAAACTATAACCCATAAAACAAAAGCTAACTTGCATTTTTCTGCTCTTTAAATCCATCCCTGAGTGAATGCAATGGATTTTAGCACTTAATTTATAATAAATATGCATGGAAAAACCAGAACACCTAACCAAACCAGCTTATTTACAGTGTTACCCAGGAGGAAATTATTAGTATGTCAAAGGAAATAGTCACATGCTGCAGCAAATACAAACGGGACTCTGTCTAAATTATTTTTCTGCCTTCGAGTGACTGGCGAAAGCCAATCTGTTGGAGCTGCCCAGGCCACTGCAGTGGCAATTCAGATGCAACAAGGGTTGCTTGCTCATGGTTTGTGGCCTTCAGGTTGTAGATACCTTCCTGCAGCACAATCTGAGGCTATGTCTACACTACAAAAAGTTAGGTCAACTTTGTTAAGTCGACTGAATAAGGTCGATTTTAAGTCGCCTTAAAATTGACCTTATTAAGTCAACTTAACAAAGTGCTGTCCATGGACGTGGACTAAGTCCACTTTGTTAAGTCCACCTAACTGCCTTTAGGTCGACTTAACAAAGTGAACTTAAACGTCCACACTGGGCTTAGGTCGACCTAACGAAGGGTTAGGTCGACCTAAAGAAGGGTTAGGTCGACCTAAGGAGGTTTAAGTCGACCTAATGGGTGGTTCTTATTAAGTCAACTTAAGCGTTCATTAAGTCGACTTAAGGAATTTCTTAAGTCAACTTAATGAAAGCCTAGTGTGGACGCGGCTTAATCTATATTGACTTAAGCCTCTTGAACTTGACTTAAACTGCCAGTGTAGACATAGCCTAAGAGCTCAGAGTTCTTCAGCTACCTCACTTCTGTGGTTTGTTAAGGATGAGGAATGAATGGCTGGGTGTGCTCCTTCCATAGCTATCCTACACAGAGGGAGCAAAAGGCCCCATGCCCACCTTTTGCACAGCCAAGGTACTCAATGGACGATGGGGAGCTACTTCCCACTCATTATGCCTTCACACCCGGAGGAACTCACTAGAAAGAGGCCAGTTATAGCCATTCAGTAAAAAAGCAGTCTTTGTATGAAAGAGTAGGAAGGTTTCTAGGAGTAGGAAGGTTTCTAGGAGAACTTGTAGAAAGACCCCTTAGTTTTAAGGGGTTTTTATAGCCCTTCAGTAAAAAAAAATAGTAAAAAGTTAGTTTTTATAGCCATTCGGTAAAAAAGCAGAGTCTTTGTATGAAAGAGTAGGAAGGTTTCTAGGAGAACTTGTAGAAAGACCCCTTAGTTTTAAAGAGAAGTGTAATGAAAAGAAACCAGCAGGTGAAAATGTTTGGTGGAGTGAAGGATCTTGGACTGATGACATAGTTGTCAGGTTTTTTTCCTTCATGCGTGTGAGGGTGCTTGTTTTGTTTTTTTGTAGCAAAGCACTACGTGATAAAAGATGAGTCTTTTGGGAGATCTCCTGCTTTCTCCAAAGTGTACAGGCTTCAGAAATTTTCTAGAGAAAGAAACGGAGTCCGGGGGCACTTTTAAAGACTAACAGATTTATTTACCACATGAGCTTTCGGGGGAGAAAATCCCACTTCGTCAGACTCTTTGAAGATGGGAAACTTACAGAATGGGAGGAAATTAAATGCAGGGAAGTGTGTGACATAGGTTTCTCTGCAGTAGACTAACACAGCTACCTCTTTAGAAATTTTCCAGTGATCTACCTGCTTCCAAGAGCCAGGCGCATCCTTTTCTCTGCCCTCTCTCTCAGAATTGCTGCCATTCTCAGCCTTCATCTGTCCAACCTGTACAGTTCCTTAGGCCCAGATCCACAAAGGAACCTACATGTTGCTATGCCCAGTGTTGGAGCCCCTAACTTTTAGGCACTTACTAAATCACGGGAACAATGCTGTGACCCATAAAACCTGAGTTAGGCACCTAGGCTATCTGTACAACACATGGGGAAAGAGATACCCCTGCCAATGCAATTGGCAAAGCTTTCATGCTAAGGGATGAACAACTTACGCTAGCCAATGGGAGACGCTGACCAGCGCAATGTGTCATAAGTAGAGCCCTGCAAATCCGTGGATATCTGCATTATATCCGCAGATATCTGCATCCGCAGATACAATGCGGATATCTGCAGACAATTTCTTGTGGATGCAGATTGGATACAGAGCCAGATATTTGTATCTGTGCAGTGCTAAACCCCTGCAAATCTGCAGATATCCATGGATATCCGCATTATATCTGCATTCGCGGATACAACACAGATAGCTGCAGGCCATTTCTTACAGATGCAGATCCACATATTTATATCCACGCATGGCTCTAGTCATAAGCCCTGGCCTCTCATAATGATAAGTCTAAAGTCTGTGTTGCGGAGAGATGCTGATTTCTGCTTGCAATCTGGAAACTGGTGGAAGATAGGCATTTGGCCATGTTGGGTCTGAAATAAAGTTGCCCAGAGGAGGAGGCAACATGACCAGAAAACCTCAAACCCCCTAAAAGGTAGGAAACAAAACTGGTCAAACCTGCTCATTGGTGCCCCACAGTGAGGCAACTTGAGGAGGCTGAGTGTGGATGGAGGCAGGGAACACAACCTCTTTGACATGCTTTCTTTAATGCCAGCAGAAATGCAGCAGAAGTTAATGCTTCTCCTTGAAATTAGTGGGAACGCACTGGTGAATCAGCCTCCAGCATGCTGTGTTAACTGGCAAGTAACTGATAATGATCTACAGAAAGACCATAGTTTGAATGCATATGAAGGAGGGACAGTGTTACGGTTACTTTCAAATTTTCTATCTCAATTCTGCATTTCCTGCCTTTTCAGGCTTCCTTGATTTTGTCTTTGCAGTGATACTAGGTTTTTTTATGGAGTAGTATTTTATGCAGGTGGCAAACACGGAGCTAAAGTTGAGTGAAAGCTAAAAGTTCCCGTCACTATATCTGTAAACTAATGGATATTGTGACTGACTCTGGGAATTGCTTTCAGCAGGTTCCACTCATACAATATCTTAAAACCTATCAATAGGATAAATTCAGTCTCAGGTTCCTATTCATAGCCTAATAAAGCTGTCAGAGGAAAATGTTTGCAAAGGAAATTGCCACTGAAAGGTGTCTTCTGCCAGAAGTTAAAAAGTACAATTGCTTTATCTGAGTCTGCAGTAGCCGATGAAGTGAATCTATATGGGTTTGGAGGGAAAATTTGCCAAGATTGTAACACCCCCTTTTCAAGTAGACAGCCTTCCTTTTAAGAGGAGGACATTTTTATTTCTATTAATTAAGACATTGCAATTAAGAAAGGCATTGGTTCTTTGATATCAGCGGCAAAGCACTAGACGTGACGAAAGGTTTCAGCAAGTCTCTCAGAAATGGATCATTGTGATTTTCTTTTTCAACAAGGCAGATTTTATATGTGCTGAAAGGGAATAACCTTTACCAAGCTAGGGAGCATTTTTCTGATCTCCCTTTACACAGTGTTCCTTTCGTAAGGACAAATGAAAATACAAGCAGTAACAGGGAAACACACAGAAATAAAAGAGACACTTTGTTGAGCTTAAAAGGTACGTTCTTTTCAGTACCTGTGTTCATAAAAAACAGCAGGGTGATGGGATGGAAAACATTGGGTCTATTCAGATGTTATTATTTAGATAAACATCTTGAGAGTGTTTTCCCACTGCTGACCAACCTGAAAGTAAGATCATGCCCTTAGATATTTTAATGTAGTAAATCACTGAGACTGATGCAGAATCATAGAAGAATAGGGATGGAAGGGACCTCATGAGGTCATCTAGTCCAACCCCCTGCTAAAAAGCAGGACCACTCAGGTCTAATCTGAGTGGAATACATGGGTAGTCCCCGCTAAACAAAGAGAGGATGAGAGAAAAGAGCACGACATCACCTACAGCTAAAATTAAACCACACTTCAGTTGTAAGAGCTTTGGCACAGAAACCGTCTCTTTTCTTCTCTTTTTGTACAGCTCCTAAACAGGGCTGGATTAAGGTGCCTTGGGGCCCTGGGGTGTCCTCCCATTGGTGGCCCCCCACTGGTGGACCCGCCCCCTGCCTGGGGCCCGGGCTCCCCACGATGGAGAGCTGCAGGTGGGCCGATGCTAGGGGGGCAGGGCCCTGGGGCCAGATGCTATTCTTTGCTTTGGTCCCGCCTGGGGCCCCAGTCCAGCTGGTCTGCACCAGGGGTGGTAGGACTGAATGGTGCACCATGCAGTTTCTAGTGTGGCCTTCCAGGGCCTGGGCCCTGGAAGGCTGAGCCAGAGGCCGTACTGCACGCCAGCCAGCCCCATCCAAGAAGCAAAGAGTCCATGCTTTAGCCCGCGTCACCCCTGGGGCAGACCAGCTGTCCCAGGGGCTGGGTGGAGCCCCCAAGCACCAGCAGGGCAGAGGCTCTCCTAGCACCCCCTCCAAGTCTTGCTGGCACTGAATGGGGGTAGCGAGGGGGGGGTTAAATGGGGGTCTTGGGGCTGGAGCCCGGCCCTCCCCCCTTTAGGTGAGGACCCAGGGCTTCAGCCCCTATAGCCCCTGCATTAATCTGGCCCTGTGCCTAAAACAAGGGACTCTTGGTCCATGAATGTGACTTCTGGGCAATACAATAACACAAATAATAATAGCAATTGATATTAGGATTATTTTAGTAACTTTTGATTTAATTATCTATTTGAATCAGTGTTACCAGTTCTCCTGATCTGATGGTGTTGAATTGGAGTAGCCCTTGGGCATTCTTAAAGCTTTAGCTCCTGGAATCCTGTTGTTATGGTAAAATCTCAATGTGTTTTTATAAAAATCAAAGAACGTTTCTAGCCCTCATGGTTGTGGAGAAAAAGCTGGAAAATGTGAATTGTAGCGCCTCAAAGCCCAGAAGGAAATAAGAAGACCTGCAAATGTATTGTTTTAAAATCTTAGGATTTTTAAGCCAATCTCCTGGTTTTGGGGGACACACTTTTTGTCAATGCTGCTGAAAGGAGGATTCCTACTGCTTGATCTTTTTCCTCTTGGCTACATGCTTTTGACATGATGAGATGTGGTCTTACTTTCTTCTTGTGCTGTAGATATGATCTAGGCAACATATGGCCTATCTAGGTGACTTGTAAATTTGCTGAATTAAAAGAAGAAATTATGACTCTGGTTTGTATTTGTCTCCTAGTGCTGTATCTGGGTTGATGGTCTCCCTTGCACATGACGGCACTTATAATTGCAATCTATCCACTTATACATTACTCTCTTATTGTTCTGCACAACCATGTGCATGCCAGGTGTCATGTAATTGTATGCATTTTGAGTGCTTTGTAAACATTTTTTAGCAATGCATATACAAATATTGCAAGGGCAACCCCCATATTTCCCATGCAACCTGCGTTTGGTTAGTGTACTGCGATTCAGTTCCCTGTACACAGTATTCAGATTCTCTCATTTATGTGGAGCAGCACCTGACCCTAGAACAAATCAACTCATCAGCACGGGCCTTAGGAGTTATTCACCGTGAATAAAAGGACCACAATGCAAGTCAATATTATGCATTTTACAACCAAATGATGGCTTCAATTGGCTATATTCTTCCCTGGTGCTCAGTACTGTTACATCAAGGAACAAATTGTCCCTATATCCCAAAGCCAGAATATTTCCCATAGCTAAATATCCTATCCAGACCCAGGTAGCCTCAGTGGTTTCATGAAGGCTCTTGGAAGCTCTCTGAGTTTCCGGTGAATCATCATCCAAGGGGGTAGCTTACAATGTCACCTCCACAGCTCAGATATGTCAGGCTGGTTAGTATTTAATCAGCTTCCAGATCAGTGGGCCGAGATCTCTTGGGTTCTGTCCTTTGCCTCCCAAGGAATGCCAGTGGGAATACATCACAGCTTTCGATTATGCCGACCGGTTCATCCTCTTCTGTATAGCATAGTGCATGATGCTGAAATGTAGCTGCAGATGAGCTTAGGTGTGTCATTTGCAGAGCAGTAGGGGGAGCAGATATCCCGATCTTATAGGGACAGTCCCTGTATTTGGAGTTCTGTCTTACATAGGCGCCTATTACTGCCCACCCCATGTCCTGATTTTTAAACTTGCTATCTGGTCACCCTACAGAGCACTCTCTGCTCCACCTGAATTGAGTGGGACCTGGAATTGCTTTGGACCTTTGAGAATTAGGCGGAGCAGGTCTATTGCCAAGGACAGCATGTCAGAAAATCTGCTACATCACATCCTGACAGCCCAGGGCATCCTAAATGTGTTACACCCCTGCAGGTGGGCACCTAGCCTGAGTGGCAGGACACTACTTATTCCATACTCAGAGCCCAACACACCGGTGAGCGTGTAGGCCACTTTCCTTCTGTCGTGCTGCCTTTTCAAGATCTTATTTTCCTTCAGCTTTCTGTCTGTTTCCAGAGATGGCCTAGCTCTGCCAGCCCAAGGTGGAACTGAAATTGCAAGCTAGGCAGGGGCCAAGCCTTTTCAGAACTTGAAAAGATCAAAGTGCTTGACAACTGACGGGATGGTGCTCTTCTGAGTGGCTGTTTCTCCAGTGTCCCAGCCTAATCATTATCCGTTAATAAGGAACTCCACTGAAACAGCCAGAAGAATTGAGAGGGGCAGAAAATAATTAGCCCAGTGTCATGACCAAAACTCCAAAATTGTATGTAATTATTTTCCGCATCCCAAAATTCCTCTATGATTAATAATGTGTAACTATGATATAAAAGTTCTTCAGTTGCTTTAGATGTTAATGTTTTTTTTTTCTCTTTGAACTTTTTAGTGGCTGCTATGTTTCACATTACAAGATAGTTGTGCTTTTAATTGTGAGTGAAATGGTCTCTATATATCGTATGTAGCATTTGCAGAATGCTTTAGAATCCTCTGAATGGAAGGAGC
Organism: Pelusios castaneus; assembly: GCA_007922175.1. Classification (NCBI taxonomy): domain Eukaryota; kingdom Metazoa; phylum Chordata; order Testudines; family Pelomedusidae; genus Pelusios; species Pelusios castaneus. The sequence continues at coordinate 18,775,442 of ML685781.1, forward strand.
TATATAAATTTGAGTCATTCTTTTGACTTAGAAACACCATTCTTCTAATCTTTGCTTTGTACCTTCAGAATATCGGACATTTCTTCCTGTAACAATATAACTGCTGTTTCTCTAGTGCTACATTCTTTGTCTCACGTTAATGTGTGGCAAGTCTACTGCAATATTTATAATGAAAATATTAAAGCAAAAATAAAAATGAATTCTGGCTCTTTCTAGCTCCCTTTTAACTCCAACAGACTAGGCCTTCCTTTGCTTTCCAGTCTAGAATAACCTAAGAAACACTCCTAATTACTGTGGATTTTTTCAATAATTTATTATTAATAATTTAGGTTAATCATCAGAAAAGGGGGGAACAAGGCCCAGACCCTCAAAAGTATTTTGAGTCCTAACTGTCCAGTGATGTTTGAGGTATGTTTTTGAGTATTTGGGCCCTAAATCATCTTGAACTGTTGACCTTCCTTAGACTGTCAGTGGAATAGGTTCCTGTGCCCTGATGATCAAGCAGGTACAACGGGTGGGTGGCTAGAGGGGGGTGGGTTGACCCCTGACTTTGAAAGTCAGTAAGGACATGCAGAAAGGAAAGGAAGGTTCTAGCACGCATGCCAAGAAAGCTTGGAGAAAGGTTCTGTGCTGAGAAGCTGCACGAGAGCCATCCAGGGTGAAGGTAGCAGCAACATGAGATGAACCAGCTGTGAGTCCCTAATGGGGCGCAGATAAAGCCTGGTGGGAGAGAAGGTGGCCCAGGCAGGATAGCTGTCTGAACGCTGGTGTACCATGATTATCCCCAAATGGGAAGAAGTTAATTTGGGCTGACCGTACGAAGTGGGGGAAACTGGTGACTACACCCCTAGAAAAAGGTGAGAAAAGGCCTGAAGAGCCTGCGGGAGCAGGATGGGATTGAAAAAATGAACAGAAAAACAAGGGAGTTCCTTAGAGTGCTAAAAAGGGTCTGGGAAGTAGTTATGAAGGCACCAGGAAAAGGACATAATTCTGGCAAGGAACGTGGGACCAGATTTAAGCTAACAGAAGATGCATTTGGACGAGCCAGCTGTAGATCCAACGCCACTAAGATTGTGCCTACACTGCAGTTAGACACCTGCACCTGGTCTCTGCCAGCTGACTCAGCTCAAGCTAAAAGGATGTTTATATGCATTATAGACATTTGGGCTCCAAGATTGTACAAGATGGAAGGATTCCAGTGATCAAGGTGCAACCTGAGCATGAACATCTCAACTGCCATTAAACAATCTCTTAGCAAAGTCAGCCGGCAGGGGCCAGCCGTGGCTGAATAATTGCAGTGCGAACCTACCCTAAGGCAGTAGGCTGAACTCTAATTTAAAGTCCTTTGAAGTCAAAGTGAAGTCTTCCATGGACCCACTGGGCCCTGGATTGAGCCTCTGTAGAAAGCAGATAAGAGGTACAGCTCAAGTTCTTCTATTTTTTTTCCTTGTTCCCCTGAAAAACCCATCGTGTCTTTCTCTATTTTGAGAGACATTCTGATTCAAGTTACATTTATTTTTGTTTATACATGTAAGTATTTTCCTGGTTTCTGGCCAGTTGAGCAAAAAGATTAGATTTAATTGGCACGGTCATGCATGAAATTATTTCTTTTCAGGCAAGTGATGTTACCAATTGACATCGAGTGAAGAAATGATTAGTTTAATGCTGGTGAAATGTATGAAGTTCAAGCCTTTTGACTCAGCGGAGCTATGGAAGTTCTTTGACAGATTTCTGAAGTAAAACTTTAATTTTCGGCGTGTGGTTGCTCAAACAGTCTACTTTTCCTCAGAGAAAAGTGGAAGTCAGAGCATATTCTGCCTTGATATGGGGGGAAAATACGGCCCAAAGATACGTTTTCCTGTAGGAGCAATTGGTAAAACGTATGTAGTTTACACTCTCCATCAGCTAGATTTGGTAAAAAAAATGGAGGTATGGAGGACTTTTTCCAATTTTTTTCTCATGAAAATGTGTTGTGCCTTCTTATTTAAAGAAATTTTGACTGTGTCCTTTCAATAGCAAGGCCTTGATCCTGAAAAGACTTGATTGATCGTAAGCATGTGTGCAGATTTGTGAAATTGTAAGATCGCCGAAGACAATGAATGAAACACAGTGATTCTGTAAAAAGGTTCCTTTTTAACTAGGGCATAGCTAGGGTGATCAAAATGTTCCTGGTAGGCATGATGTCCTGCAACCCCCACCCCCCTAGGATAACTGTGTGTCATAGCGACACATACACATAGCTCCTGGACCCACGAGGTTCTCATGATTTTGCGTGTCACGTGATGCACAATGGGCTATGATCTATGTAACTGTCCTGTTCACTTTTGCAATGTAAGTGTGTAGTTTGATTCAAAATGTGCCATGCAAGGTTCCCTTCTGAATGCTCTGACTTATTGTTGTGGTATCATGTTTCCTGCAGCGTCATGTATGTGCACAGATGTGACGCATTACTTACATTTACTATGGTTACGGTCTTACTAGAGAGGTTTGCAACATAGTGCACAGAACAAGCTAACGAAGGATCAAATGCATTAATATTTTAAATCCACCAGAAAAAAATATACATCATCTCAATTTTACCCTTTGGCCCCCTGCGTTTGGAATGTTCATGTTTCAGAATCAACAGACCGATACCTCGTTTGTAATTTGATGATTCATTTTCACGGGTTTTATGAGTTGTAATTTTGGTTGGATAGCATATTGTTTAAGATGACTGTGTTTGTTTTACATTGATTTTCATCACCTTTGTACAAAATTTCCCAGCACACTCGGCCAGTTCTCAGGCACACCAGTGTTCCGCAAATCACGGACCTAACTATGGTTGGTTTTTGACAGGCCACTGTCTTTCCCTCCCTGCCAATGGATTTCCCCAGTAGGCAGCCAGCTGTGGAATAACTCACTTAGCTATTGGGTGCCCTAACCTCCCACCTACTTTTCCATTGGTTACCGGTGAGATTGACGTATGTCTCTTCCTGAGTTAAATATCTCTGAATATCTGTGAAGAGGACACTACCTCTGCTGGTGCACGCACTTGTTGCGGGAGGAAAGGAACCTAGTGGCTTCTGCTTGGGTCTGTGCAGAGATGCCAAAGTGTTAATACATTTTCAGGGGACAGTTCTACAAATAAAGGGATGGATCTGGGTCTACCTGGGCTCCTTTCATTAGAGGGCAACAGGTGCAGTCAGATGATTTTTAGGTTATTCTGTCTAAGTCCTCCTCATTCAATTGCTTCTCTGAAGGATCCAGAGGGTTCCAAATATCCTCCATCCATGTGGCCCTTCTCCCCATGCTTACAAAGGCATCTTCCATCAAATTAGTAGCAGATCCAGGGCTTGTACTCAGCAATCCTGACTCCCACTCTTCGGCTTTAATTGCATGACGGACACAGTTTGCATTTCCCAACAAAGGTCCAGATGTTGCATCCATGGTGTTCTGGCTTTGGCTTTCTAGAGGCAACAGCTCAGCTAATAAAAGCAGCAGATCTCAAAACTAATTGGGAAATAGATTAATAAATTACACTAATTGAATATGTAATACGATCTGATTCAAAACATTAAAGACAATGCAATCTGCTTAGGCGTGCATCAAACAAGTCTGAGTTGCCAGGGGCTGTCCTGCGGTGAGCCATGAGTTGGAGAGCAGCCTGGAAGTAGGAGGGAAAACATTCACAGGTGTTGCTGATGGCAGCTGAGGGAACAGAATGGCAATGGCCCAAGAGAACTCTCTCTGGAGGACTCCGTAATACTTCCTGATTATTATAGGCTTTTGTGTTAGAAATATTAAGAAATACAGACAGGACCTCCCACCACTTTCTGCTAGAGCCCCAGTGCACAAAGAAGTGAGAAAGCTGGAGTAACCAGCTACCTAAAGATTCCTGCAATGTGGGCATACCTCTGGGTGTCACGCAGCCAACCTCCCCAGCCCCACAGTTAATGGAGGATACTCTCTGGGTTACTGGGTGTAAAGGTGGCTTTGTGCCACCTTTCTCCACATACACCTCCCCACCCACCTCTGGTTCTGAGCCAAGGTTCCAGGACCTAGCTCTTCATGTTGTCATCTGGAGATGTGCACTGCTTCTTCTCAGTCGTCTGTCAGAAATGCATTGAGGAGCCACAGGGCCATTGCCACTAGCATATCGTCTTGATCCTCAGCCATGTTTGGCCTAGCAGCCTACATTTCCAGAAGACCCATTGTGACAATCGACCAAGGCTCCCAGAGTTGTGAGTTACTGTATGATCCTTCTCAGTCTCAGCAAACGGGAGATTTTTGTGACATCTCCTTGACACATCAGCTCATCTGACTTGCCAGCAAACTCTTCAGGACTCTGCTAGTCAAAACATTGTCTTCTGGGAAACAAATCACCCCCAAGTCCTGAGTTCCCCAGAGACATCCCTCTGCTCTGTCCAGCCCCTTTACTGAACACTCACTGAACTCAAGTCTGATGCCCCTTTTAAGAAGCAATCCACTATGTTTTTTTGTTTTTGTTTTTTTTTAAAGATTAACTGTAGTTAACACCCCCTGCTTTCTGTGAGTGCATGGAACTGATTGATGGTAAAAGGTGCATTTATCTAAAGGGCATAGGATTAAGTAACCGGAAGAAGATGGAAATGGTTACAGGCAAACGGCAGTAAACATATGCTTCTCACACTAAAACCTAGTCTAGTCTTTCAGCCCAAATCTCTGGCTGACCAGAATGTCTTTACACAGCTCCAAGTGCCTGGGTCCTTTGTCCCATCAGGTGAAGGATGCTAAAATGGTGGCTTTTTTCTCTCCCTTTATGTCTTCCCAAAGTTCACTGATGCCGCTTAAAGAGGCAAATGGACTTCCCAGGCATGCAGTCTCCATTATCCATGGAAATCAAATGGTTGTCTTTCTCCACCTGCTCTCCTGAAGGCTTGTTTACCTTGCAGGTAACGTGCATTTATTGTCTCTGCCTGATGAGCAAACACACCTTTCTTTATCCAGGGCAGACTGGGTTTGTGCATAGTTTGCCAACCAGATTTTCAGAATCGTAATTCTAGCACATGTTTATAACTCTTTGTACACACCCCATATGTACACTCGTGACATACCCAGGGTACCATCCAGATGTGTCACCACAGCCCTCAGGGTCCATTTCAGATATGGCTCAAAGAGCCATGCTGTATTTTGCTAATCAAAATGACTGGGAAACATCATAATCGGTTGTTTAATCTGATCTGTTTGAAAAACTCTGGACAGGTTGTGGAATATATCCCAGCAGAAGAACAGTATTATTGCTGGTATCTAATGGTTGAGATGGAAGATACTGGCTACTTTTAGTGGCAATTGTTCTCGCAACAGCATTGGATGTGATAGGTCATGGTTATGTCTGGTGAGTGGTTAGAATAATTTACACAGTAATTATAATCTGGATTTGGGGGAGGAGGGTTCCAGAAGTCATAAATGTAGAGGAAAAATAATGTCCAGAGTCAGAGACTGAATTATTTTATTCAAAACATCCTTCATTCTGTATCTAAAAATGAGTTGAGAGTTGCACGTATTGAAAACGAAAACGGCAGGCTGGCGTTAACCTAATAAACAGACTGAAAAGGCTAGTGCTAATGTCCAGCTGAAATTGAGAAATGCTAGAGATACAAAAATATACAGTCAAAATGGCAAGAGTTGGAATTAAAAAAAAATAGGAATGGGGGGGTCACATGTGATGTTCCTTATCATGGTAGTGCCTCACATATCCCCTATAATCAACATTTTCTGACTGTCCAAACAAAACAAAAGTCCCACAATAAAATAGAAACATTTTTTGTGAGCCTTGTACAAAAAAGATTAAACAGGCTGCAAATCAGCTGCTACTTTACTGATCTACGCGACTTACAAAAAAAACTTGCAGGAATTGAAAAAGTGAAAGAGTGGAGGTGCATGTCCTTTGCATTTGTCATGACCATTAGACCTATGTTTCAATATATTCTTATTCAAGATAAAGCTTTGTGGTTAGTATTTTCCAGGAAATCTGCACTGATTAGTCAGTTGTAAACTAAGCTAAGACTAAGGGCTCCACTGATGTACGAGGTGGTAGAATGCCTGATTCTAATTCTGCCAAACGAATTAACTGTGTTATTTTGTTCATATTTAGAGACACAGAGTAACTTCATTACCCAAGCTCTGTCTTGATTATAGTCTGTGTCACCAAACTGCTTGTGGTTTTGAGTTTTCCTTCAAAGCACATTTGGAGATGTAATGTGGAGGCTGATTTTCTGAATATGTGATTCCCCAAAGTTCTGAGTTCTAAGTGCAATGAAAAAGTCCCAAACCTGGATAAAGCTGCAGATGCAGCCAGTGCATTTCAATCTCTGAATCACCTATAAGGACAATGTGTCCATTGTTTGGCCCTCTTTTGAAGCACCAAAAATGATCTCAACCAAATCCACAGCGGAATCCCACTGGCAACAATTAATGGTACTTGCAACCCAGTTGCTAGCTGCGGCTATGTCTATACTAGAAAAAGTTCAGGCGACTTTCTTAAGTCAACTTAATAAGGTTGACTTTAAGTCGTCTTAAAGCCGACCTTATTAAGTAGACTTAACAAAGTGGACTAAGTCGACTTCAAGTTAAGTTGACTTAGTCCACTTTGTTAAGTCGACCTAATCACCCTTAAGTCGACTGTTACTCCCCATCCACATAGTCCTTAAGTCGACTTAAGAAGTCGACTTAAGGCTTAAGTCGACCTAATGGGCAGTTCTTATTAGGTTGACTTAAGCTTTCATTAAGTTGACTTAAGGAAATTCTTAAGTCAACATAATGAAAGTCTGGTGTAGACAGGGAGTAATTTAGGTCAATTTAGGGGTCCTAAAGTCGACCTAAATTGCTAAATTGCTGTGATTATTTAGAATCTTAGGCTGTGTCTACACTAGCAATTTAGGTCGACTTAAGGACCCTTAAGTCAACCTAAATTACTCCCTGTCTACACCAGACTTTCATTAAATCGACTTAAGAAATTCCTTAAATCGACTTAATGAAAGCTTAAGTCGACTTAATAAGAACCACCCATTAGGTAGACTTAAGCCTTAAGTCGACTCAAGGACGATGTGGACTTGGAGTAACCCTTAAGTCGACTTTATTAAGTTAACTTAAGGGTGGTTAGGTCGACTTAACAAAGTGGACTAAGTCAACTTAAAGTTAAGTTGACTTAGTCCACTAGGTTAAGTCTACTTAATAAGGTCGACTTTAACTTAACAAAGTCAACCTAACTTTTTGTAGTGTAGACATAGTTTAGAAGCATAGAAACTGGGAGGGACCATGACAGGTCATTGAGTCCAGTCCCCTGCACTCATGGAGGACCAAGTATCCTCTTAAACCATCCCTGATATGTGTTTGTCTAACCTGCTCTTAAAAATTTCCAATGATGGAGATTCCACAACCTCCTGAGGTAACTTATTCCAGTGGTTAATCACCCTGACAGTTAGGATTTTTTTTCCTAATGTCCAACCTAAATCTCCCTTGCTGTAATTTAAGCCCATGGCTTCTTGTCCTATCATTGGAGGTTAAGGAGAACAATTTTCTCCCCCTCCTCGTAATAGCTTTTTAGGTACTTGAAAACTGTTATCATGTCCCCTCTGTCTCCTCTTTTCCAAACTAAATAAACCCGGCTCTTTCAATCTTCCCTCATAAGTCAAGTATTCCAGACCTTTAATCATTCGTGTTGCTCTTCTCTGGGCTTTCTCCATATTTGTCTTATAGCAACAATGACAGGTTGGCCCAAATGCAGATCAGGGCTCTTTTGCACTAGCTGCTGCTGATGGACATATTAAGAGGCAGTAAAAGAATGTGCACAAATTGGAAAGGGTACAGTGAAGGGAAACAAAATTGATTAGGAGGTGGGAGGACATGACTTATGAAGAGAGGCTGGGGAAGTGGGCTTATTTAGTCTGCAGAAAAGAAGAGTGAGAGGGGATTTGATAATGGCCTTCAACTACCTCAAGGGGGTGTTCCAGGGAGGATAGAGCGAGGCTGTTCTCAGTGATGACAGATGACAGAACAGGGAACGATGGCCTCAAGTTGCAATGGGGAAGGTTTAGAGTGGATATTAGGAAAAACTTTTTCATAAGGAGGGCGGTGACTCACTGGAATGGGTTACCTGATGAGGCTGTGGAATCTCCATCCTTAGAGGTTTTTAAGGTCTGGCTGGGATGATTTTAATTGGGGTTAGTCCTTCCAAACCTAATCTATGATTCTATGAATTGCTTGTGATCCAAAGAGACGTTGTATTTATGAGGAACTCAAGTGTAGAATGATTGATTCTCCCTCGGGGCAGGGATTGAATCCTGGTGTCTTTCTTGAGTCTAGTCTAGTGTCTTCAGTAAAAATCTGTCCTTTCTTTCTCTTGCTGCTTCCTTTATAAACTCTACTTTTCAGTGGTTTATAGTTCAGACAGAACTATTACCTTTGAATTAAAACCTGTATTTGAAGTCTCAGCTAGGGACATTCTAGGTAAATCTAAAACAGTAGCTAATGGTAATATCACATGGTTTTTCATATGCATTTTTATATTTAGGTGTTTTTCCCTGTTAATTAAGTTGTTACTGTACGTGTTTGGTCACATTGCAACAACAATATATGTCATGTCTGTATCACACACAAACATTCCAAGATCCTACTTGCTTGTGGCAAAAAGCAATTCATAAAAAGGTCCCTGTGCTTCATCTTTAAAATATAAACATCATAGAAGCATAGAAAATTAGGGTTAGAAAGGACCTCAGGAGGTCATCTAGTCCAACCTGCTGCATCACCCCTCTGTATTTAAATGATATATTTGATAATGCAGGAACAAATTTTATATCTACTATTTGGAGAAGGAAAAGAAAGTAAGTGCAGCAGAAATCAAAATCCACGTAAATGGAGAAAATTAATAAGAAAGAAACAGACCTCAAAGTATGATGCCATTGCAATGTATTTCTTTCTCTGCCTTGGTTCTTACAGCACCAGTCAGATCACAGTTCCTTGCTCCTTAAAGCGTGACACAATTAATCAATGTTGTTATAATTGAATTGCATTAACTTTTTACAAATCATCCCGCTGAGTCATTTAACTGAAGAACCCTGCAAAATGTCACGCGGGCTAGACAAAGCAGCCAACATACTCCATGGTTAGAAACATCTTGTAAAATGCCACATCCTACAGAAAGTCAGTAACTGGATCAGCAAATACAAATGGGCATAGTCCATATTATTTTGCTGGAGCTTGGCTGATTTACATTTCGTGGGGTTGGATCCGTTTTCTTGACTCAAAAAAAATTCTCTTCAATTATCAAAACAGGGATTGCCATCCTGGAGGAGACCTATGGTCTATCTAATCACGAGTCTTGTTTTGGACAGTGGCCAGCATCAGATGCTTCAAAGGAAGGTGCAAGAAATGCCACAATAAACAGTTGTGAATTAATCTGCTCCCTTCCCTCCAAATCTGAGGTATTAGATTCCGCCCAGTACTTTTTATTATGTTTAACTCTGGTTATTTCTGGGATCCATATAAACGCCCCACTCCCCTTTGAATTCTGCAAAATAGTGTCCTCCATGACATCATGTGGCAATGTGTTCCACAATTCATTTATACGTGGTGTGATGGGGAAAAAAGGATTGAATTTCTCCATGCTGTCCACTTGTCCTTGTATTATGAGACAGGGAGTCTGTTCCCCCACCCCTTTCTTTCTTTCTTTCTTTCTTTCTTTCTTTCTTTCTTTCTTTCTTTCTTTCTTTCT